>JALMGF010000042.1:3647500-3720000 GCA_023333645.1 Sceloporus occidentalis | reverse complement strand
ACTGACCCGGATGTGGTTCAGTCCCCCAAGGCTAATGACACACCAAGTTGTTACAGGGGATCGGGCTGCAGGGGGGGGTCCAGGCTGTCAAACGACAGCCTGTTCTCCCGTGCAGCGGCAGGGATGTGTTCCTGACGCTGCACGAAAGGCTAGACGTCCCGGTACGTCTATAGGGGATTGAAGGGGTTAAACATGTTAAAAATGACTTTTATGTTTAGCCTTTTTGGGTCTTATATGCAAATAATTGTCTATGAAGTTATAATAAGATATAATAATAAATTATTTTAAGACGGCAGGTTGTTTGAATAGCATCTTGATTTTAAGATCAATGTGCATGACAAGTTTGCTCTTCTACTAGCCTCTGTCTTGTCAGGAGTCATGAGTGTGAGTAGGAAGGAGGCTGTTCCTCAGCTGCACACTTGGGAACTTCGCAGAGCTCTCCCTCTTCTGGTGGACTGGCTTTATGAAGGCGGAGGCTAGTGTCTTAAGGGAGCAGGGCTACCCATAGGCAGATTTTAGCAAGTTGCAAGTAGGAGGAAATTGGTTGGCAAGAGGCATGGTCAAACACCATTCCACTTCCCAGAGAAAGAAGAAACTTCTATCAGGTCTAACCTACTCACTTTTCCAGGTTTGTTCATTTGTCCCTGTGCAGATCCTGCACCTAACGGTAAGCTGGGTTAGTTTATTTGCAGGACTTTGGGTTTCCAACGCAGTTTCAGTCTTGTCTGCTCTGGACCAACAAATGGTTCATGGTGGTCCTGGTGCATCTTTAGCATATATATTACAGTACATGGCAACATATAGTTTCATTTTTGTACCATTAAGCCAAGAGTGGTACAAAGGTGTCTAAAAATAACGGGTTGTTCCAGGTTGCCTTGTTTTGGGGGCCCCTTGAGAATATGCTTACTGTCACCAGTGGGTTATCTAACACTGGTTATGCTGTATAGATTTACATACAGTAGCTCAGAATTTGACCTTTAACAATAGATTTTGTACTGAGAAAGTGATTCACTGTAGAATGTCAAGCCTCAAGCAAACTTTAAAACAGTAATATCTGAAAAACTAAAATTGAACCCAGTGCTGAAAATACATTTAAATGTTACATTATTATTAGCTTCATATTTATTTTTAAATGATCCAGGTTTATATTTTTTAGCTCTGGCTTCTACCAACAAAGGCTTTCTAAGGATAGTTCATCCAGATTTCCATTAATTTGACATGACTGTGCAACAAAAATGGCAAACAAAATCGAAATAACACTAATATAGTTTTTAGGTATTTACTTAAAATTGATAATCTGTAGAAAATAATGTTTTGGCTCAATCTTTATTCTTTTGACCTCTTACATTAAATATTTGTCAAAGATTAGAGCTCAAATCTGGGAGGCAAAACTAGCCTTTCACACTTAATTTTAAAATCTGAATGTAAAAGTAAAGTTAGTGATAAAGGCAGTGTGACCTACAATATAACCAATATAGGCATAATAATAATATATAGTGTATTTAGACATTCCCAAATAATAAAATACATATATGTTTAATACATTGTAAGTGACCAAATGTTAAAAAATATTTTTTTATGTGACCTTTCCAAGTGAGTGAACAAGCATTAAATGGTTATCTTATTTCCAGAATCTGAAGCCAGTGTAACACATGTTTAGCTTACAGTTATTCAAGAGTCGGCGAAGCATATAAGTAGTACAGATCCAATTAGTCTAAGCCTTCTGCTACAATAACTAGGATTTTACAGTTTTGTTTTTTGTTGCAGTGTGGTCTCTGGCAGACAGGACGCAAATGCGATAGGTCACGTATTATGCTATTATGGCTGCAAAATTTAGGCAAACACATTCACCTTGTGTACTGTCCAGCCTACTAACGTGTCAGTTTTTACTGTTTCTGGATCTTTAACTTTATAGAGCCTAAATATAGCCCAAAAATGATTGACTATTATTCCTAGAGTCTGTTATTTTTTACGTTTAATTAGTTGTGATGTACATTATCAACTAACCATCTTGGCACATGATGCATTTTGGTACACAACTGTATCTTAAAATGTTGGGTAGATTTATTTATGGTCAAGTTAGCCCAATGATTTCTAATATCTAATTACTTCTAATTTAATATAGTTTTTATTATTTTGGGTTATGTATTTTATACAGTGCTTATTTTGTATTCGAATAGACAACTTGATCTACCGCTGAGATTATACCAGGTGAATGTTTGGGCTCCTCCATATTGTGTTTTCAGATTGAGCCTCCATTGCATTTCATAAGAACTTAACTTTGGACAGTTAACCAAAAGCTCCATTACACAGCATCACAGCAAATCCAAAACTCGGGCGTTCCAGACCCCACCCTTGTAACATCAATTTTTATAGCTGCTGTTTTCCTAACATTTGCCAGATATGCCAAAATAAAGATAATGTTGTTAACAGCATTATTTATCTGCGATCTCTCTTTTTACCTGCTAAACAGTGGTGTTATGGGTAGCGTGATTGCCCAAGAGGGCTATAGGCTTTTTTTTTTTTGCTTAACAAATAAAGTATTGTAACAATAATATATGTAGTACTAAAAACAGGTGTTTAAAATATACTATGTGGCCCTGAGTTTTATTTTTTTCATGCAGTTCCATTTAACAAGGCGAGATATTAATTTACAGACATAACTACAAAATGACTACAACAAGAAAGATTGCTGCGTGGATTGTAACAAGCATATTGTAATAAAAGTCACAATACATAAATCTTTACCAAATTTACACTTGTCAAATGGAGATCAGCTGGAATATTACATAGAAAACAAAGTTCTGCAAGCTAAAAATTAACTAGGGGCATATAAAGGCCAAGTTTAATGAGATACTTAATTATTATTTGGAATGCAGTGTAGCATGCGGATGTAACTGAAACAGACAGAAGTGTTAGGAATAACATTATACTTTCTAATAACATTTATAGCAATGATATCCAATTGGGGGGACAGGGTCCAGATGACCTAAACACATTGGCATTGATCTTATTTAACTGTGTGATGTGTGGCAGTCAGCATCTAGCGCCTTTTTTGTGATCTTTGATCATACCTGGGAACTTTCTAAATTAGATGACCCTAAGACTGTTGAAATAATAACCCTTTCATAGGCCGTCATGTATCCTATGTAGTGACTTGCCAAATTTATTAACTAAATGGCCCTAATACCGATTCTCGAGGAATTTTTTTAAAGATATACTTATTTGAGTCACATGCATCCAAGCAAGAATATCAGACTTAACAAAAGTAACAAATGATGTACAAAATAATTCAAGATATTGATAACAGCAACAATATGTGCTGTCAGAACAAGAACAATCAGCAAGTCATTCACTGGTTTCACACCTCAAGATCAACAAAATGACCATTAGAATGATAAATAGGGTACAAGAAGAACAATTGTACAAAGTAATAATTCTATAGTGATAGTCATGGGAACCGTTGGAACACTCATGCTGACTACACCCTGTTTGTCTCCATACACTAAAACTTTAAGCATATTTACCAAAGTGCTTGAGAATAATGGTCAATTAGAAACATTTGCACTCATTTCAAAATGGTCCTCAGGCTTTTTTCACTATATCTGTATCTTTAGCATATAAGTTTAATTATAAGTATATCTCTGTTTACTTTTATTGTTTACAGGCTATACAACACTTCCCACTGCCATAAATACATTTCTGGCATAACTCCAAATGATTTTGAATATGGATATTAGTTATTAGTATATTAGTATGGATAGACACAGTGCCATATTTTAATCTTAACTGGGTTCAGGTTAAGCATCTCCTAGGTGACACCTCTAGTGCCCTCATATCTGGTCCAGAGTATCCTTTATCCCTAGAGGTGCAGTCTGACCATGGTAGAGGTCATTTTAGCCATTGGCAGATAGTCTTCCTGTAGTAAATATTCCTCGATCTGTGTACTGCCTGATGATTGGCTTTGGGATACAATGTCATATCATTGTGCTCTGCCATGTCAGATTGTTTGCAGACCAAGAAGGAAGAAGCACTAGGGGCTGGACAAGCTGTCATTGCGCCTTGCAGACCTCAACCTCCAGATGCTTTTGGAGGTTCAAGGGACAGCTGCCATGAGCAACTTTGGTAGGCTTGGACCCTGGGAAGCTGCCTCTTCCACCTCATGTTACAAATTTATCAATTTTGGCCCTGAATAGAACAAGACACACTGCAGGTACTTAAGGTGATTCAGATCCAGGCTATGCTGGTTTCTTTTAAGAATTAAAGCTGATCTGGCACTTTTTCCTTTACTCTACTCTATATCGTACTCCCTTTTGTTGCCCAGGTTTAGACATTAATGGCTGTGTGTTGAGTTATTTTGAAGAGATACTGTATATATCATTTACTTGACTTAAAACATAGACTATTATTCATATATATTATCTTATCTCTTCCTATTGTTAAGTTGCTGATTGTTGTTGGATTCAGGAATTCCTGTAAGGGTGGTGTGCGAAAGAAGTAAAAACCAAGGTATTACAGTTAAACAAAGTATCGCAGAAACAATGGGAGTTTTACACATGATACAATTGATGTAACAAGATGTAAGTAGTGTTGATAAATTAATTTAGATATTGCAAATATTTTAAAGGCATGAACGTAGTGCTTTATATATGTAGTAACACATAAGGCTACATTCTAACTTTACATGATCTTTGCTATATAATAATCTTTCATATACAGTACACAACCCTATTGGGTTGGATATAAGAAACAATTAAGATCTTGTTGTATCTAGGTTCATGTTGCCACTGATTTCAGAACGCTGTTTGGCTTTTAAGGCCTTTTAGAGACATGGTTATCTAAGGAAAATTGTAGTAATTACTAAAGCACAAAATTCCATATTGGAAGCAAAGAGCTAAATATATACTTTTGTTTCAAATTTAGTAATTTTTCTCTGGATTGCTTCAGTTTTGCCTTTATAAATAAGAAGTATAGTGGTAACAATAAGCAATTACTCCATAACTGCAATGTGATCATTTATTTTTAACTTGACGTGCTATATTTGTGCAGTTACTGTGAGTTACAGTCACCGAATTCTAAAAAGAAAATCATAGATCAATATATTTTAGTTTCTGTGCAAAAAAAATAATGACGTTTGGTTGCTCAATCTTAAAAAAAGTTTGAACATTTCAAACATTGTTGCAGGAATGTTATGTCCTTTTTTATTTGTTTTGATATTGAACAATATATGATGTAATGTATAAAGCTGCAACCTTGCTGCTTCCCAGAAATCACTTGGCTTCCTTTGACTGTGTTTGGCATCTATGTACTGACAAATGGCAATGATAGATCCTTTTTTTTTTTTGCGTTGCAGAATCTGCTTTCCAGTGGGTGGTCTCCTTATGAGTTTTTACCACCTGGAATTCTGTAAAGCTTCTGTAAAGGGATTAATATGTGTATTTTTCTGTTTCCTACATACCTTTCTCTGTCTTTTTGATAATTTGCTTATGCAGGCAAATAAATGTTATGTGTGTTGGAGACGTCAAGTAAAAGGAGGCAAATATTTCCAAACCTACTTTTATGCACACTCATCATGTTTGGACTGACTCCTCTAGTCCCATAATGACATCATATTTAAGATATTTGGAGACAGTGGGCTGGAAGTCAACACATATATCTGACTATATATATATATATATATATATATATATATAATTAAAGCCACTAAATATCGTATTTAATTATATATCATGTGAATGTGATATAGTGTGTGTATATATATGTATATATATATATATATATATATATATATATATATATATATATATATATATATATACATATATATACACACACTATATCACATTCACATGATATATAATTAAATACGATATTTAGTGGCTTTAATTATCTTTTTTAATTAAAAAAATTCTTGCGTAGGAAAAGAGCTGGAAATAAGTTGAAATAATGAGGGATGCAATTAAAGAAACTTATAGGATGTATATCTCAGGATAGAGAAGTCTGATGTTTTGTATAATCTAATAGCCATCACAGTGGTTGAAAAAGGGAAAAAATAGCATCTGCTATGTTCACACATACTGTATGAAACCAGCAGCATTTCTGTCTCGGACAGGCTTACTAGAATGATTATAATAATATGTTTTTTCCTTAATTGACAAGAGCTTTAAAGCAGACAGCATCCTCCCTGATAAGAAGCACAGTGAACTTTCCCTACACATCAACACATGGAGGTTTAGTTTAAGGTGATAATTGCATGCAGTCACAGTGAAGGTGGTATGAATCTAGTGCCGATCTAAGTCGAAAGCTCATCTCTTATTTTATGGTTGTGCTAATTTATTAGGTGATTAGGCACACTGTGCATCTCTTTGTAATCAGACGGAAAAACGGCAACATGTGGAATCCAATTAAAATACTTCCACTGAAAACATCTGAATTTGGGGTTTTAAAATCGTGATTGCTAAAAATAATTGCAGACATTAGTTTAACTGATTATATATATAGTTAGATTGTCTTTCTATAAGGCTTTTAGGAGTAAAAGAGCGTCTGATGCCAAGTTTGGAAGAAACCGCTTTGAAGGTTTTCAATGAAGGTTTACAGGATTAAATATATAAAAAAAAATCACTCCTCTAGTCTGGAAAGAGTTAATATGGTTTACTGCTGAGCAACACACATTTATTCTTCATGTCCTGACATCATCCATAATTTAAATGGATATATCGTGTTTTTCTTTTCTTGACATGCTTTTCACATTTCCCCAGCCTGTCCATGCCCTGCAGATGGCTTTTTTTATGATAAACCCCACTAGGCACCTAGTCCCTGGTACTTTGTATTGGTACAGTTCTCCTGTTTAGCTGGACACTATGTCAGTAGCACCGATAGACAGGAATGGGCTGGTAGCTGCCGAAAAAATTGCATGCGACCGTCTACTTGATACACACAGCTGTGCCTTGCAAAACAGTAAGAGTGTGGCGGTGTTGATCCAGCCAGCAGTATTGGATCATCATGAAAGCTACATGCGAGGTGCCATTGGGTACAAATCCATCTTGCCCAATGGTCAGATCTAAGCCTGCCAATCGACAGAATCTGGATACAGTTCTAAACCTCTTCAAAATATGAAAAGACTGTGTTAGAGTGCACAGTAATGAGCTCTATTCATTAAAGGGAGAGATGGAAGGAAAGTTGTATTTTAGCTCCTTGACTTTTCTTTACATTATGAAGGCCCCAACTCAGTAAGCCTCTGCGACAAGAACAGCTTGACTGGCACTGTGTAACTGAATTAGTGAGATTTCGTCAGTGTCTCATCACCTATTTAATTATGCATTATATAGAACCAGCCTCTACTCTTCCTGCTGAAGACACCTGCTGCTGTTGGTCCTTTATAATGAATAGTGAACTGTAACTTCTAGGTTAGATAGAACCTCAGGTGCTGTCAACTGACAGAAACTGGCCATAACCACCAGATAAGACAAAAGTAGCATTTTTTATGAAAAATTAAATTTTTACGCTCCGGTTTCATATAAACCGGTACCAGTAAAGCAAATGGAGTGTGTTGAAAAAACCTAGGTGGAAGCCCCCTGTAACTAATTATTTTAATTCTTTGGCACTGTCAATGCATTGTAACAGCAATGGCTGAAATTGTGCACTCACTAAGAAGTTGAGTGGTCAGTTGAGTTAAGTCAACTGCACAGAATTGACCGAGGTTGCGTACACTCGAATGCTAACACAATACTATGCACCCAACCTTGATGAGGGGTTAGTGGTATATAAAAATAGTTTATGTGAGGCACAAGCCAGATCCTGTGCCTCCCTTCATGTCTCATCCCTTTAATTTGTTTTAGTATTCGTTTAGCATTGGTACATATATAGATTTTACACCTGCAAAGGTATTGGGATCATGCACTCACAAGTCACTGGCATACTAGCCTTGGCAATAGATCATGAAGGAGCCTCCCAAAAGGCTGGCAACATTGAGCTTGGGGAGCAAGTCCAGCCAACTGGCACAGTAATAAAGAAGCACAAAACGCATCTGCCGGGGAACGTAATCAGGAATGTATAGAAAACTCATAAAGGTTAAGAGGAAAGTTATGAAGGCATCATGGAAAAGCCATTAAAAATCATTACTCTGGTGGCTGCATGTATCATTGCTTCAAGACACTCAGAAAAGCTTCACGTAGTAACTCAAATTATTTAAATCAAGATAGTCCATAGGGAGCTTTCCCCTGGTCCTTTTAATATTTATTTAAAAGATAGAGGATATTAAGAGTGTATTTACTGTTTGTTTAAATCAAGATGTCTCAAGTAAAACACAAATGTTTATCCTTTAAAGAATAAACTGTCATAGTCTTTTATTAATACACCTAAACAGAGACATCTAAGGTGATCTTCAGACTCTTAAATTGATGTAAAGATGCAGATGATGTAAGGAGATTTCATTAAACTGAATTAATTTGATTCTTGGAACATTTACATTAAAGTTAGCTTTTCTATAAATCTATGTTATTATGCAAATCATTCTTGTTTTTTTGGCATGCAAAAACCATTAATAAAGCTTGATTTTAATCCAAGGATTTAACAGTTGTCCGCATAAAAGGGGTCAGAAAGGAACTTCTGGCTTGGAATTGATTCACATTGGGGATTTTGTTTAATTTACTTTTTTCAGAACAGAGCAAACAATACAGTGAAAGGACACTTTGATGGAAACAACATTCACTTGAAATGGAAATTCTCACGTTGAGTAATCCTTGTATAATAAGGGATATTTTTTCAGTTTTGTATTAGAATGTTGGGATACAACAAATCCTTAAGTTCTAGAGTGTTGTGATTATTGTTAATATTACATATGAGCCAGAGGCGTGTTTGCCTGGGTCAGGCCTAGGGCAGTACCCCCCCCATGACCACCATCTTCGGTGAGATATTCTGGTCTAGGCCGACTAAACCTAGGGTATCAGGTGCATTGGGATCTCAACAGAGTCCCTATCTTTGCTGAGCCAGGGCTGGAGCTGTCTGCCGGTAAGTATATCACATGCATGAAGATGTGTTCAGCCAAACACATCCGCTGTATGGAAGTTAGCTGGGGGCAGTGAAAACTGCAAACGTTATATGGGTGGGATTCTGCCGAATAGCTCCATGGGGGACACCATGCATTAAGTTCATACGATGGCTGGATTGTCCCTTTAAGAAAACCTATACAGTTTAACATCTTTTTTTGTACTAAACTATTATATTTTAAAAGGTATTACAATATTGTAGAGATGTTGAATTTAAAACTAGGGGCTATTTTATTGCATGATCTATGGAAAAATGTGACAAGACCTTCATAGCAGTTTCTTCTCACTACGCTCTAACAAAGGCTATCATATTCACAGAACAGCACCAAGACTTTATAAAGCAAATTCACCCTAGACAAGAGTGACTATAAAACATTCGAAAGTATCTGTGCCCCGAATAGCTGTGAGCTACTCAGCATGCTAAAAATGCTATTAAACAAACCTGCCAACTTAGATTCTTTTGCCCAGTGATGTGCAGGTATTGTAATGTTCTTTCAAAAAGGTCTGACATATCTGGGTCACTTTCAAACTTTTCTGCTGCTCAATTTCCTTGGCACATTACAGGCTTTGTCGAATAAAGATACTCTTAAAGAAGACTAAAGATACTGTAGGAGTCTTGAAGGGATTACAGAGCTCTTTGAATATGCATATAATCAAAAAAGGATCATTTTTCACACTTCAATTTGGATAGCTACGCATTAAATTAAAAGCTCTATCATGATAAGAACTCTTTGTGCATGTTATTTCTTCATATCTCTATATGCATGTTTTTTACCCATCAAAAGCAGAGATGTCGAATACAGGGATAACTATTACTATCGCTTAAATGTAAAATAGGGTTTCTGGTGTTTCCTGGTAAAAAAGGTTTTAACTAAATATTAAAATTACAAAATATACAGAGTAATTGTATCCCAATTTTTTGCAGATCTTCTATCCCAATAAATTATGCTGATGCAGCAATTGGTACCCTTTAGAGCTATTTATAAGTATATCCTAGACCAGGGTTGGACCAGGGTTTAAAATTGGCTCTGGTACTTTATGGCTATAGACAGAGCCGGCCTTAGGTGTTCTGGCGCCCTGTGCGGACTACTCCTCTGGCGAAGCCCCATCCCCCCCCCACAAAAAGGAAAAAAATCTTCTCTTTCTTTCTCACTATCTATCCCCCTTTATCACTATCTACCATCTCTGCCCCTTCTCACTGCCTTGCCCCCTCTGCCCCTTTTCACTATCTACCACCTCTGCCCCTTCTCACTCCCCCTCCCTCACTGCCTCCCCCCCTCTGCCCCTTCTCACTATCTACCCCCTCTCCCTACTATCCTTACTATACTTACCTTGTTGAGTCCTTCGGTGGGAGCGGGAGGTGTCCATCTTCCCGCGGAGTCACGGAGAGTAAGGGGCGGCGGGCGGTTGCTGCAAAACTTCACGAGTGACCGCTCGGTGCCCCTGCCCTGGACATAAATTAAAACATCGGGGTTTTTTTTGTTTTAACTTTATTTAACCCCTAAGGCCGCCCTGGCTATAGACCAACAAGTCATGTGCATGGGACTGTCAGCTGGATAAACTCAGTCGCACTCAACACTTTTGCAGCGTGCAGCCTCGTGAATCCAGCCGGCTGCCACAGTATAGTATCTGCCACCTGAGCAGCAATTAGGGTACATGGGGGGTGTCATTGGGTACCCAATCTGGGCCTGACCTAAACCATCCACATTTGTCACAATTTCAAGCACTGAGAATCCCACCGCTTGACTAGAAATGCCTGTTTCTGAGTTTGTGTTTAAAGATTGACTAAACATGATGAGAACCGTAGTTCACAGCAGACATGAGGTTACCTATCCCTGGTAGAGAGATTGGAATTGTGTTAATTGTAACAACTTATACACCTAGCAAAAAAAGGAGTTCTACGCAAGCCCTTATATAAAATATATTATTTTATTGTACAAAAATTTAATTCATAAAAAACATATAATGCATTTCATTGTATAGACAACAGAGGTTTGTTTAGGAAAATAATCAGAGCATATGGAGGCAATATAGCTATATATATATATAAAGTGTCTTGAGTGCATGTAAACCATCATAAGAATTATAAAGTGCTGAATCATTCAAGTATAATTATATCTTACTCTATATAGAGTGCACCTATCCATTCTGTAACCATCAAAAAATTGCATGGTTAAAAATACTTACTATGGAGTTAATAAATCTTTAAAGCATTTGGCATTTATAATAAATATCCCGGCAATTCCAAAAATCAGAATAATATCCGAGAGCAATATGCTCCTTACCCATATTGTCATCCACTTCCCCAACGCCGTTTCGGTTCTCCTTTTTCAAGGGGTCGCTCTTGAAAAAGTAGCGACACTTTTGAAGTGCCGCCCCTTCAAAAGTGCCGCCTGGAGCGGTTGCCCCACTCGGCTCCATTGTCGGGCCGGCCCTACATATATGCTTTCTTCAAGAAACACACTGGCTTCCAGCAGAAAAAAATTGTAGCACAACTGTAGCACTTTATCAGGAGAACCTATATTATCTGCAAATGCATAAACTTTATTGATCTGTCTACATGAGCTCTTAAATTAGCTAGAATTACATTTGCTTAATGAAGTCAACATTCTTGTGTTAGATTAAATAAGTAAGCATATAATGCATTTAGTTTTCTGTGTCTTTTTATTTTTTCCAGATTTACACTTTTTTTATATAAATCACTGCTGCCCAATATTTGTAATGCAAATTGATTCAGCGGCTTGGTTTATGATCTTTTAGGGCAGTGTTGGATATAGGGTAAGCATAGTGTTTGGATTGGAAGTACAGCTCTAAGGAGCTAAATTGCTCCATGAAAGGGTTATTGGGTAAGTTGGTGATGCCAGATCCTGGAAAGGTTTGTCAGACGAATGCACAAGCTGTCAGATCCATGAGCGTCTTTTCCGACATTTTAGTCGGACCAGACGTGGCTCGTATTCCTCCCTTCCTGATGCTTTTTATATATGTAAAATCTGTTTTTTATGATCATTGAAATAAATTAAATGGGAAATAGGTGTGTTTTATTAGCATAAAATACATAATCAGTAATACCCAGTATTGAAGTAATACTTCAATACTGGAAATCCCATCATTTCTACCCTAGCGGGTAAAAGTCTCCCATCATTCAAACTAAGTTCATTTACTTGATCCCAGTTAAAAATGTAACTTTAAAAGAGTCATTGCTTAAACTTTTTTCTGCCATTTTGCTCTCTTATAAGGAGATTTCACATGAAAGGGTTTCCAAGCTTTTTCATTTCATCTCTAAGGCTCGTTACTGCTTAAGAATATGTTTCAGCTACACAGGTCAGATAGCCGTATACTTGCTGTAAATCAGAAATCTGTTTAGGATAGTCTCGGCTAATACAAAAGATTTCAAGCTTAAATTCCCATGGTTGAGAATAGAGTATCAGGGTTTAAATGGTATAAACACAATGTATGTTGCAAGGAGGTTGCTTAACTAGATGATAATTGTTCTATAAAATGCTGGGGTAATACCGGGAATCGGAAGTATTAATAACAAGTTGGATATACAGTATAGGTAGATTTCTTGATCACCTTCTTAAAGAGATTGTTCTGATCTATCTGTAAACTAGGGTCTTTTATAATAATTCTGTAAGGCACAGTTAAAAGGCAAATAATGTAGATGATATCAGCAGGTCTCTTTGAGTGGATTCACAAACTCAGAAGTCTACAGGGGAATCAAACTTCCAACCTCCTGAGTTCATTATGTTCTACAGAAAGCCCTTTGAGCTTCTCCTGCATGGGCTGGACAAGCCCTGTATAATATACAGTTAATATGGCGAGATGCCTTTGATGAAATCTCACCTGCAAGTGCCATCCCAACTCTTGCAACAGGAGAAGCTTACAGGAGTAGACCATCATCTTCTGCATCTTCTCACATTTTGATTCTGTTCATGAAACTCACTACCCTTTGCAGGAGTAAAGAAATGTGTTTAGTTAGACAAATAACAGATGTTATTGTGACAGATTACTACATTGGCCAATTTGATGTGCGTTGCATTGTCTGAAAATGTTAATGCAACAGACTACAGACATTATATTTGCACATTTACAGGTGGGGAATTCTAGTAAGTTTAATCAGGTAACCTTAGCGGTGGCTCTGTCTTTATTTCTCAAAACATTGCCACAATAGAAGCGGGGTATAAAGATATTCTCTCATACGATGAGCAGCAGGTTTTGACACATGCAGGGCCATTTTAATTTGTGACTCATGGCAGCTGTCCTTAGGGCCACCTTTACAGCCTCCAGGGTCTAGAGAAGGATGTCTGCAGGGCACAATGGAGAAGGAGCTCTGTGCAGTTGCAACACAGACCTCTTCACTAGTGATTCCTCCTTAACTGTCTGCACACCACCTGATGTATCATCATAGACATCATTAGTACAGTTAACCTGGGTGGGAGCACTAGGGGAAAGACTTACTATGGGTTCCATTTGGAAAAATGGGCATATGTTTAGGTAAACTGAATTGCTCATTAGGAAACTATATCGTTATATGATTACAATTCTTACATGGTATGTTTTGAAATTGTGATTACATGTAGCTGCACTTTGCACTTCTTGTGTAAATTCCAGGCATAAGGCCAGTTGATGCTTTAAATGAATAGACAATAATGTTATTCGCAAATAGTGAAATAAAATACTTTAAAGGCATTTACAATTTTGAATTATGTGATGATCATTTCAATGCCTTTATAACGTTATTTTGCACTTGGTGGGATGATAGAACTATATGGCTCAACAATTATGAAATACAGCAGCTTGTTTTAAAAAAAAAACCAAAAAACAACAACATTATTAATGTGTTCCAAACTGTTACACTGCCCTCACATGCTTCTCTCTGTTTGCATGGCAACCTGTTCTCTCATATGTAATGTCTGTATGCTAGAAAAATGAAATGCTTGAATTAAATGATCTTGCTGTTAAGGGTAATACAGTCTTCAGTTACTAAAGCAAACAAATACATGCATTTCAGAGATTATACATTTTTGGAAAGGGAGGCAATTACAATTCACAAGAAGAAAGCAGGGTAGAGTCCGTAAACCTAAAAGTTGGTGGTCATGCCCGGTTTGTAGCATAATACAGTATTTTTCCACTGTATCGTTCTTATCCATGAACATTCTTCTAGTTAAAGGGACACTCCACTCATCATATGTATTTTAAGTTTTCATGTTGTCCCTTTTGCAAATGGATTTGGGATTCTGCCTATATCTCTCTGCATGTATTTGTCACTCCCCCAGTGATTTTGATGTGTTTAACTGAGCATATCTCAATGCATGTGATATACCTATCTTCATTAATCTCCAATGCTGGCTTGGCAAACACTGGAGGTGCTGGGCATCTGTTCAGATGGTCTTATTACTTTATCGCCATATGGGTTGTATTAAGATTTATACAAGATCCAGTCATCTCTATGACTAGCAAATTATGTTTCAAAATATGCATGGCTCCCTGTCTGCACATTACAAAAAACTAGAAAAAGTCTCCCAATCCCAGGCTCAACCTGACTAGAGTAAAACACATTGTTAAAACAATACGTACTAAACATAAAACCTACATTCCTGACTTTTCTTAACATTTGATATGTTTGGCTGTCAGCATAAACTTTTTACCTCTTGGGTGTATTTCAAACACAACTTAGTGACTTGAATCAATAATGATATACCACCTTCTGGTTTTGTTTGTAACCCTAGTTGCCAGAAAAAATGGAATAGATAGTGAGAAAAATTGGGTTACTTTACATAGCAGATCATGCTCCTGGGCTAATAGCCTATTTACGTGTGTATTTATGTATGGAGTTTTATTTTCAGGGAATCGTTTCAAAGCTGGCTTTTCATGTGAAATACTGCCTTGTTACTTGCCAAGAGACATTCTTTTAAGGGGCGTACATGGATTGTCAATACGAGTGTATGTGCCAAGGCCATTGGTAACGCAGGGCAAGAAAGACAGGCGTCGGATGTTTCCTGGGCCCCACTTACCAACTGCAGGGTCTGTGGGTGGATGTCCATGCAGCCCCTGATCCAGAACTCTCCTCTCGGGAGTCCTTTGCAATACCTTATGTGATGTCCCACCATAGGGTGGCGCACAATCTAAAAAGGAGGAACTGCTGGCGGAGAGATTTGCGCCAGGTGCTACACAGATATGAAAGTGCTGGGAGATGCTGGGGGAGACTTGCCTCTGGCCCCATTATGATTAATGTTTGTTCTATTAGATACTGATGTTATCAAAGGGTAGCCCTTCATAGGATTCACACACAAAAAAAAAAGAAAACATTTTGGGATCTGAAAAGGAGGGTGGGGTCTTCAAATTCAAGTTTTAACGGCAAATTAGTTATAAGGTAAATTATTGAGGCAGGACTATTACACATCCACTTCATACTCAGCCGGACCTAGAGTCAAAATAACAATTTCTGCAAATCACATTGTCTATTAAATGCTTAGAATTTTACTTCACTAACACATTCCTGGTGAGACTAGTTAACACAATTTACGGTTTCAGTAGGTGTTTCCTCCAAGTGTCTTACACGAGCTTCTTGAGAAGACGCTGAATAAATTAAAACTGTTATTATTCATGCACTGGAATAAAAATCACGGGTCTAAGGATAAATATTTTCTACAATGTTTTGTGCTATACAGACAGACATACAGCAATAAGATATTGCCACCTACTGGTATTGTACAAATTATATTAACTGCAGATACTTCTACATAATATATATATATATATCAGTGGCGTCGGCAGGGGGGGGCCAGAGGGGGCCATGGCCCCCCCTACATCATGCTGTGCCCCCCGGTGTGCCCCCCCAATTGAAACGCCGGCTTTTTTTTTTTTTTTTTTAATAGACCCGGAGGAGAGAGTGAGAGGCGCCGAGCGGTTGCTGAGGAATAAGTTCTCAGCAACCGTTCGGCGCCTCTCACTCTTCTCCGCGACCGCGAGGCCTCTTCCTGGTTCGCAGTGCCGGCATTTCAAGCCGAGCGCCGGTATATGTCGTCATATCCAGCGCCCAGCAGTGAAGCCGGCAGAACCAGGGACACAGAGACCTCGCGATCTCACCGCTGGACAAGCCCAAGGTAAGTGAACTTCAAAGGGGGGGTTAGAAAGTTAGGAGGGGGTTAGAGAGTCAGAAGAGGTAGATAAGAAGTGAGAAGGGGTAGATAAGGATAGATTGGGAGGGAGAGGGGGTAGATAGGATAGATTGGGAGGGAGAGGGGGTAGATAGGATAGATTGGGAGGGAGAGGGGGGTGGATGGGATACATTGGGAGGGAGAGGGGATAGTTAGGATTGATTGGGAGGGAGAGGGGGTAGATAGGATAGATTGGGAGGGAGAGGGGGGTACATAGGATAGATTGGGAGGGAGAGGGGGGTACATAGGATAGATTGGGAGGGAGAGGGGGGTACATAGGATAGATTGGGAGGCAGATGTGGTAGATAGAGAGGCAGTTGTGGTAGATAGGGAGGGAGAGGGGGTAGATAGGATAGATTGGGAGGGAGAGGGGGTAGATAGGATAGATTGGGAGGGAGAGGTCTTTATGGGACAAAAACAGCGTACGTTCAGCTGTTTGGGGACAAAGTTGACATAATGTGTAACTTAGGTGCTGGTCAGGTTCTATGTGGGCAGTGTGGACACCAGGGTTGGCTTTGGGGTGTGTGACCAGTGATCTATGCCTGTAATTTAGGGGGTTTTATCTATACCTTTAATGCAGAGTTTATATGTAATTTCCAATTGATTTATATCTGCAAAGCTGGGTTTTGTGTCATTCTGTTCATCTGTATCGGCTATATTTCCATACATTATTAAATGTTTACCTGCAAATATAGGATTTGCATGTCTTATTCAGTTGATCAATACCTGGAGTGCTGTTTCCATGTGTTGATTATTTGATCTAAACCTTCAGTGCTGAGTGTACATGTGATTTCCAGTTGATATATACCTGCAATGCTGGGTTTGTGTGTTCTGTTGGTTTATACCTGCAATGCTATGTTTCCATACATTATTTATGTATACCTGCAAATACAAGTTTTTTTTTAATCTCATTCAGTTGCATGTGCTGTTTCCATGTGTTGTTTATTTGATCTATACCTGAACTACAGGGTGTAAGTAAAAGAGCGCTATGGTTTAGTGAATGAGGGGACAAAGGGACTCTGGGGATGATTACAGGGGAGAGGACCTCTCAATGTCACGGTGCAGTCAGAAGGAGGGAACACTGCACTGACTCTCACTGTCTTCCCCTGATCTGCAGTCAGTGTGGCAAATATATTGGCTGCAGGGGCTAATATTAATATATATCGGAAGCTGGGACTAATGTTTATATATATCGGCAACAGGGGCTAATATTAATATATATTGGCTGCAGGGCCTATTATCAATAAATATTGGCTGCAGGGGCTAATATTTATATATATTGGCTGCAGGGACTAATACTATATATCGGCAGTAGGGGCTAATATTAATATATGTTGGCAGCAGGGTATAATTTCTATGTATATCGGCAGCAGGGTATAATATAAGTATGTATCCGCAGCAGGGGCTAATATTAATATATATCCGCAGCAGGGGTTAATATTAATATATATCGGAAGCAGGATGTAATATTTCTATATATCTGCAGCAGGGTCTAATATTTATATATATTGTCAGCAGGGGCTAATATTAAATAATGAAAAATAACTGTCACTTTAGCTGTTATTTTGAAATCATATTTTAATCACGGTCTTTACTTCAAAGAGATAAGTGCATATTATGTAGTTAAAAATGCACGTCTAACGTGTGTGTGTGTATATATATATATATATATATATATATATATATATATATATAGTGTATATGTACCGTTTTATAATTGGCCCCCCTACTTTGGTCCCTGGCCCCCCATGTGCCCCCCCTAAATATGAAACCTGGAGACGCCACTGATATATATATATATATATATATATATATATATATATATATAAAAGCTTTATGCAAGTGTAAAAAAAGCTGTAAAGGAAGAATGCTTTAAAAATAGACGTGTAAACAGTTTATTTTTATCATTTTACAAAATGCAAAGTGAAATCTAAATCAAATCAATATTTGGTGTGACCACCCTACATTTACTTGCACAAAGTCAGGGATTTTGTGGGCATATAGTTATAGATAAAATGAAATCATTAACTGAAACAGAACAAGCTTTGTAGGAGGAATAAAACTCTAAGAAACCATCATCTTTACCCAGGGCCGGCCCAAGGCAAAATGCCGCCTGGGGCGAATTTTAAAATGCCGCCCCCCCTTATCTACCCTTCCTCTCCATCCGTCCCTGCCGCCCCCCCCCCATTATCTACCCTTCCTCTCCCTCCGTCCCTGCCGCCCCCCCCTATCTACCCTTCCTCTCCCTCCGTCCCTGCCGCCCCCCCCCTTGTACTTACCTTTCAGCAGTCCTGCGGCGAGTCTCCCTGTTCGGTCTCGGTGCCGGCTTGTAATGCTGAGCGCCGGAAATCTTCCGGCACTCAGCATTATAAGCCGGCACCGAGACCGAACAGGAAGACTCGCCGCAGAGGAGAGAGAGAGGGGCATCGAGCAGGTACTGACAGCTTGGTAAGCGAAAACCACTCAGCGCCCCTTTCTCTCTCTTTCGCTTAAAAAAAAAAAAGGGCTTGCCCCACTCGCAGTTGCCCCACTTGGCTCCATTGTCGGGCCGGCCCTGTCTTCACCAGCGACACAGTTGGTCTTGTAGGAGGTGCAGCTAGATTACGTGATATTCATAGGATTTAGAGGTAGGAGAAACGAGAGCAACATCTATAGGCAAAAGCAGTAGTAGCAAAATGGAAAAAGGAATGTAAAGAGCATCAGTGAAACCTTGCTCGGACTAGTTTGGGCCACATCTGCTAGATAGTGCCACTCTGAATGGCAATGGGAGAACATGCTAAAATTAAGACTGAGCAAGTTAGGCTTTATACTCCAAAGAAGAAGTTTGCAGTTTCAACTCCTTAATTATCCATTATAAGGTTTCTTCAGCAAGAAGGCCTCAGTTGGTCCTCTTTAACATGCAATTTAGTAGGTGAGGAGACTTCTTAATGGATTACCGGCACATTAAATAGAATTGTATTAGCTTTAAAAAAAATCTTGTTGGCGACAACAAAGTCTATAAAACAATCTGTATATTTACATTTCTTAATATAACCAAATAGAAACATGCACATTGATTCATTTGAAAACTGAGAAGATAGAAAGGCAATTGCAAATAGAAATGTACTTGTTATGGTTAAATATTGTCCTATTTTCTTGTCTACTATGATTGATCAACTGTCCCACTAAGGCTCAATCAGTATAGTTATCTTTATTACTTCCACATAGCACAAAGATACCAGATTTAAATGTTATTCAATATTCTTTTAAGTAGTATCAAAAACAGAATAACCCATCTTTGTGCACATTTTGCATTAGTTTTGGCTGTGGTACATGCACGGGGGGTCTCATTAGCGGGTGTTGTAGCTGGCTGGGGGGGGGGGGGAGCACAACCGCACAGGAGATTAACTCAGACAAAAACATTTCCTGAAATACAAGTGGAAAGAGCTAAGAGAGAATTCTGATGAATCCCTCTATGCATTTACTTGCAAAAAAGGTTAATTTTAAGTTTCACACCTTGTATGCTATTGTATGCATTACAGTTGATATGATGGCTGATATGATATGATGGCTGGAGTGTCCCTTTAAAACTAAAAACTATCTTTCAGCCCAAAGAGTGGTAATTTTATTAAGTACACCTGTTCATTAACATAACTACCCAAACTGTGACTATTGCGACTGAAACCCAATATACCGTGTTGGCCTGAATATAGGTAGTCCAGGTGGTTTCCATTTCCTGGTAATTAATAATTTTTTACCTCCAGCAAAACGTATCCTAATAATTCATGATGCCAAAGCGGTGAAACAACTCCTTCACATGCAACATGGACCTCATCTCACCGCAAGTTCTCCAACATTTATCATATAATATTTTAATTAATATCATGGAATCTGAACACTATCGAAGAATGAATCTTTGTGACTATTTCTAAATTACTGACAGGTGGATTTTGACATTTGACACTTTTCATGAAGTGATTTCATCACTAATATTTCCCACATTTTCTGGCAACATTGTATTTTTGCTGTTTTCACACATGCATTATAGCGTTTCAGAAACGTAAGAGCTGCAAGAAACCCAAAACACGATATATATGTGTATAACTTCTTTTTCTTTGTTTTAACGTGTTTTTTATGTTTGTTTTCCGTATTTGACAGTCCTGTTCGCTGGCTGGGATTTAGCCCTGCCTGTCCAAATACGTAGAACATGATGTGGGGGATACATCCTTGGTTTTCAATGACTAGTTTTGTGTGACATATCCCCTACATCCACGGTCCTGAAGGTATTTTCTGGGATCTAGTATGGACACTAGATCATACATGGCCCTAAAACACCCTTGAAGTGTTTTTGTTTTCCCTAAAAGAGCTAGAATCAGTCCATAGCTATTTTCTAACTATTACATCAAGTTCAATAAACACACATCTCTCATCGTCATAAATCATATTTTTGTTATATTTCTCTTGTTGCTACTTTGATTTTAAGCAATAATTCATGTTTTGTGATTTTGGCATTCTGAGTTGGAGGGACATCCCCAGCAGCATAAATAAATTAATACTTTTGATTGATGGCAGTTCACCTCCTGATTACCATCTGCCAGTACAGATAAAAAACCAGAGTCTGATGTTTTAAGATTGTCATCCCTTGCTGAACTTCAAATTGGCCAGATGGGCATCTTTATGAACTTAAATAATTTGCTTTTGATTGAATGTTTAACATTGTGTTAGTTAATGCTATAATAGGAGTTAGTGAGAACATGCATTCATTCGACTAGGCAACAAGATTATTTTCATTCCCTTGAATTAATATTTCCTGCAAATATACCATTCCTTTGTCAATCACGTTGCATGCTCTATTTTTTCAATTGACAAAAACAAGGAATAATGAATAGTATTGCAGAGATAGATCGTAAAGTATTCTGTATTTGAATTTAGTTATTATAAAGTGATTGGAACTATTCAGTGACCATAGCCATCTAGCTCTAAAGGGCATACTTAGATGGTCCAGTTGGTTCTTTTCTGTGATCACCATCAATATATCTTTGCTTCTACAATACAAAATGCAAAACCATTGTGTTATATGAAGGGTAACAAACGTAGCTTTATTTAATACTATTTTTTCCATTAACCATGCATAGATTAGCTGTTAGCTATAGTAACCTAACCGGACCTCATTCAAAGATGCCTGTTAAACCATTTGGGTCTTCGGCACCCTTAGCCCTTTCTTAGTGATCTCCCTGTTTGAACAAGAACATTACTAAGAGCTTCCAAAGATTTGCCTCTTCCTTATGGCAGGTCGGAAGGTTTTGATCCAGACGGGTTGTGTAGCTAGCGTTACATATTTGAATATATTGATCCAATACAGGGTGATATAGATTACTCCAGCCTCTATAGTACTTCTTGCTGTATGCTGCATGGCCTTCTGAGGCTGTACTAAGATGTGCAATGCAATGAAGAGAATTGACATTCACAAGGTACGTTCCGGGGATAGTTGGAGTACTGCCCTGGGTCAGGCTAAGGGCATGGCTCAGCAAAAATACATAACAGAATATATATAGTGATATTAGGAGTAATATCTGAAATGCTTAAATACCCAGGAAAAATATGTATACAGAGTGTTTAAAAAAACAGTGCCACCGTTTGTCCTCTAAACTTTTACCTATCCACATTGTTTGGCTTTTTCTGGAGACTGCTAATCCCAGTGAGACACAATTGGGTTTTAGGATGTAAGAGAACACCCCCTAGCCAGGATGGTCACATCTATAAAACGTTTTTGAATCAGTATGCTAAGATCCAGAGAAAGTTTACAAATCACTATGTCACCTCTCTGCATGCTTTTACTGTTGCAGCATTGTTGCAGAAGAATTTATCACCATCCTCAAACCAAAAATTATAGGGCACCAGAGAAGGGTTTTTACTAAATGTATTATACAATAGAGATTCTAGAACATTACATGTTTGTTCTATGTTTGAAATAAGGGATTTATCCCTTTTCAATAATACTTTCACAATTCAAAGTGCAATGTATCTCTTTTTTTATTTTTTGCTTGTCTGTATATTTTTGACCTTGAATATCATACCAATTCAAGTGAGTTCATATTTGCTAGGTGGTTTATTTTCTGAAAACATTAATATTTTATTTTGTTTTATTCCCTGTTTTTATAAAATATCACACATTTTATTACTGCAGTTGTATTTTTACAACTGGAACATGGTGGATATTAAACAATTTGTGTCTGTTGTATATTCCGGTGGTACCAAAATATAAGCTACTGGATATTTGTTGTGATTGAAAATAACATTAGAACTGCAATACTACGGTGTTCTACTGTCATTTAAATCACTTAGAAATTAAAACACTGACAATGAAGGTGTCAGCATTTCACACATCAATTAAGCAGTGCAAAAGCTGTAAGAACAACATTTGAATTCTAAATAAGAATGTGTGACAAAAAATAAGCAGATCTGCTGCCAATAAATTCTATCGAGATGCTTCATACTTTCATTGATTTTGAAAAGACCATTACACTAGGCTTCCATGCCACCATTACAGGTCTGTCACATTAAATAAAACACAATAAGAAATGAAAAAAAAAAAAGGTGGAACTAAAAGTCAACCAAAAATGTCAGTATACAATCTACCCTAGGGTAAAAGCAGAGATGCCAAAACAGGGACATGCTTTGTTAAAGAAACTTTCGTAAGAAGGTAGTTTCTTTTAGAGAAAGTCTAACTGAGAACTACTGAGCCATAACATAAATAAATAAAACAGAAATATACACATTAATAAATCTAAGAGTTCCTTAATTTATAGTACTTTCATTTCCAAAATAACGTTTTGTCTATTTTTGCAGAAAGCATGAACAATAAATCGTTAAAATTGCACAGTGCCACTTTTATATCCATAACAGCTTGGCATGCAGATTGGTTTTGTCTATAGAGAATTTGTATCATCTATACAAGGGTATAGTAGTTGTTTATTCATTACCTGCCTTTTTATATAATATAGGGACATTTTATCACAGCAGATTCATATTGTTGCTTTTACAATGGGTTTCTTATAACAAATTGTGCACGATATTCTACCTCTCCCATGTCTGCGTGTTTGGCGATGCCTCTTTGTATTTATGCTCACGGCATTCTGCATGAACATAATTTGAGCTAAAACATTTTATCTTCGCCCTTCGTGATGGTGACTCACAGGGATTACTGATCCAGATATCTGGAAGCAGAGATGCGATTACAAATGCCTCTGTGAGAAGCATTCTTAATGTCTGGGACCTCTATCAATTGCTGTGACATTTGTTCCCAGTGAGTACAAAACGATGAGGTGTTTCTTGCAAAACATGACTGCAAGTCGAGATTCTATTTAGTTATTAACCATTTAATAATCGTATATATATATAGGTGTAAAGATATTCAAAACTAAGTCACCTTTATTCAAACTGTGATATAGTGTAGTAGAGTGATAAACACAGTTGAGATGCTAAGCTATAATTAAATCAGAGTAACAATATGAAGGAGTCTGCTCGTAATTGTTTGACCTTGAGAATCTGTATATTTACCAAGATTTCCCTGAGGTTGGACAGGAGTTGGTCCTAGACATTAATGCTTTCAGGCCAAATTGTGCCTCTGCTATAGCAGAGCTCTGGTGGAGGAGACAGATACCTGCGTCAACTCTTGTCCACAATCCTACTGCACAACTCTGACATGTATTTTCCTTGCAATTAAAGATCTGGATGCACTGGATGAGAAAAGGCGAAACACAAGGATTAATAAAGTTAATAAAGTCATAGCCTTCTTCTTATTGTTGCTAATTAAAGTGAGCAGGGTGGGTTGTTGTTAATCATGCTGCATGATAGTAGACCAGTCAGCAACAGGTAACATTGTAGCTTTATAACCACGTCTATGTGATAATTGCTGCCAATGGTACTTAGGATGGAAAGTTTTAATTAAAAACATACTATATAAGTGAATTGCAACAAATCAATAGATGAAATATACTTATTTTTGGGGTACTTGAAAATAATAGAATAACATACTTAACTGTGTTATAAATGAAAATAGACTACTAAAGCAATCTACTACTGTCCCCAAATCCTTAATTTTATAATGATGTCATTTTATTTATAGAGACAGAAGCATAGTGAGTGAAAATAGGAAGGTGACGTGAAAAATAGGGGTTTGTATCTTTTGATTTACACAACATCCCTACCACTTTGAAGATGCCAATTTTTTTTATTGTAAAAAAAAAAAAAAAAAAAAGAATTAAGACAAAAAACTGTATGCATTTGTGATTGAGTAGTTGTGAGTGTATTTGAGTTCCCATCGGCATGGCGGACAGTGTGTGTTAATGCAGCGCAGCAAACAGTGGTCAGCATCTTAAGAGGCTGTGGGGTATGATGAAAGTAGCAGGTGAATGGTGATGGTGCCGGGGTATTTATTTGTGAGGTGTAATAGTGAGGTGTATTGTGTAATGTACACAATAATGGCACTATAAAACTTGAAGCTGCCGTTCAACTATTCCCAGAGCTGGTTTATATTCCAAGTCCAAGCCTGGAGAAAAGGGCCTTGGTCTTGCGAGGTTACAATCTTAGCCCTAAATAACCTTATGTGTTGGTATCTATAGATTAAACATAAATTGTATGTATTAACCCACTTCATGCGTTTACCATGGTGGCAGATTAACTCCCTGTCCTAATCTGTATGATTATATCTCCCCATTAAGTTATCTTTCACCTTTTGTTAGATTTGTGATTGTTATTGAGTGGCTTGGACAGCCATTGTAGATGTTCAGTGAGTGGAACAAACCAGTAATTGATTAAGTATTGCTAGCCTTGTCAGATTCTGCCACAAATCCCAGCTTCCATGTGAAAGACATTTAAACTAAATATACCCAAAACAATTGCACAGGCACACACAAAACACAACCTAGTTTTAAAAAAGAATGACAGTTCCCTTTTATGACACGACAAACATAGCAAACTACATTGAAAAACTGAAATTATCAAAGACAAATCCATCACAATAATAATGATAACATTTGAAACAGTAACAATACGGTCAAAGTCATAATGGTGACAGTCCCCCTTTAAGGTGGCCACGGGATATCACATATGACAAGACTGAATAAACATGTAATAAATGTGAAATCAACAGCCTGCCGGCAAAAGTGGCAGAGGCCAATACAGTGACAGAATTTAAACATTCATGGGCTAGGCATAAAGCTATCCTGAATCTAAGACAAGAACAAGGACTGAGTCTAGATGGGCCAAACATTTCTTATCTGCATTCAGATTCGATGTCTCTATAGCTGCATCATAGGGCACATGAATATGTGATCAAAGGGAAACAACTCGATGAAACACTGCGGTATCCTATGTATGAAATGGCATATATATATATAATGTCTAGAGTTAGTCAGTCTGTGGTGGGATTATCTCCTGCCAAGCTAGGAACAGAAGCAGTATAGAATGCGTGTTGCGCCTTCCCATTTAATGATGAGTATTCTATCTCCTCCAGAGACGGCTGAGAGGATAATTAGCTCAATTTAAAATTGCAACATAGAAGCAGTCAGCCTGCACGCTAATGATAGCATCTGTGCCCATAGGGACCTTAACACATTATTATACCCGTTACAACAAAGCAGTACAGAAGTTTGACAAAAATGCTTTTGGCCATAAAACAGTTGCCACATCTATATCAGCTGAGCCCTGTTTGATTGACTGTGCAGCCATTTTGTTTTGTTCAAATGCTACAGAATTTTCTAAATGATCTTTTCAAGTCAGTAATATCTTCCCTAGCCCTTTGGCATGAAAGTGGAAAGCACGTTAGACAATGTCAGATGTGCTGCCATGCTATTGTTTGGAGGAGCAACAGATGCATAGTATTGTTTAAGAACAGTGTTAAATACATTTCCCAATGCAGTCTTTACAAAGGGATCATGGGAAAAATGGCATGGAATGTCCAGTCTATGTCTTTGGTAAAGACATGTGTGATTTAAGAGCTAAAAAATATATGGGTTTGATTAAATGACCTGTATAAAAACTAGACTTTTTAACAAAATGCAGATTGCATGCTTTCTAATACCCTTCTCATAGAACACAAGTCCATTGCTAAGCTCTCTGACGCACTTAAACATGTAACTGCATATTATCGTACTCTGATGAACGGCATTTCCTGAGCCGGAGTATAGTGCACCGATATATGTTCAGCCGAACACATCTGCAGGGGCAAACAGCCGGGGGATCAGGGAAGAGGCAAATGCATACAGGAGAATATGCAGAATGCAAAAGGGACACCATCACAATTGGAAGCACCCGTGCAAGAACCTAGCCATGCAGTCTCCATTTACAAATATTTATGGAAAAAAATGAGAACAGCTCAGTGAATTCAAGCGTGGTAGTGTGATAGAAAGCCACCTTTCCAATAAGTCAGTTTGTGAAATGTCATCCCTGAAAGATATTCCAGGGTCAACTGTAGTATTATTGGAAAGTGGAAGCATTTAGGAATAGCAGCAACTACTGAATGAATGGTCAAAAATTCCCACAGGAACACAAAATCTTGTGGAAAGCCTTCCCAGAAGAGTGGTAGCTGTTATAGGGGACGACCAACGACATATTTATGTTTATGTATTTAGAATGCAATGTCATAAAACTTCCTGTTGGTGTAATGGTTTGGTGCCAAATACTTTTGTCCATATAGTGTATATTTAAGGGTCAGTCTAATGTTCTTGAGACCTCCACTAAAGAAGAGTGCAGATTTTTTTCCAAAAATGACCTAGAAGTTGCAGCCCTTCTACAGCAGTTGCTGTCCTTATCCATATTACATGTGTCCAGAATATCCTATAAACTATTCAGTAACTCTAAGTTTTTAAATTACAATCTGCTGCCTTTTTTTAACTTGTATTTTTTTCAGACAATTAAAACAGGCCAGCTGAGATTTAATAACCACAGCAAAATCCCCATTGTAATAAACATATCTTAAAAATAAACCTTTGTGCTAAATGCAAGCCTGTACAAGACATTTTTCCAAATGTCTTTTATACCGCAGACACCCCCCCGAAGTGCATATGATGGCCAGAGTGCCCCTTTAATACTAAAGCACACAGTTTGTGGAGGCTATGAAGAATTGACTGCTACCAAGACACTTGAAACGGTGACATCTGTAAAACCAGTTCCAATGAACATCTATGGTGTTGTTTTACTAATTGAGAACTGCTGCTTTCTTCATTGGCAGTCCAATTTCATTAACAAGCCACTAATTATATCCAGAGTGATATTTGGAAGAAGGAGAAAGACACAATTTAGAACATCAGTCTATTGGTTAACAAAGATCAATTTTGTCTTCAAATAGGAGAACAAAAAAGTCAGGTAACTCTCTCTCTCTCTCTGATTAGTAATTAATTCCAAAGTGTACATTGCCAGTTTCTTTCATCTATACTAGTAGAGCTGTTAGATTCAGTATCACTCCAAACATTTTAAATACTGTAAGGGATTTAACAAAGTACAGGATGCAAGCTTATTTAACAGGAGGCACAATGTTAGAACAAGAGGTCATGGTCTAAAACTAGAGGATCAGAGGCTTAGATGTAACGTAAGCAGTGGCAACTCTAGGAACGATATATAGGGGGAAAGCTTTTCCTTATAGCTTACAAACAGGGGCGTAACTAGACGCCTCAGGGCCCGGGTGCGAGAATCTGTTAAGGGCCCCCCCACCCCCTCACCCCCCACCCCCCCCCCCAAAAAACATGATTTTTACCCAACAATTTTTTTTCAACAAATCAATTTACATATTGAATCATATCTGTAAAAAAATCAAAGAAAAAAGGGGCGCATGTACAAAGGGCATAATCCAGGGGTGTCCAAGTTTTTTCTGCAGTGGGCCACTTCATCAGAATTGTATACGTGCGCGGGCCGCACTCATTTTTCACTGTGACAAAAAATATGGCCTTTAATAAAATATGCAGATTAAAATAAAGTAAAATGACACAAAACCTTTACTCTTCCTCTCACTGATTTCTGGGCCTTGAAAGTTTTGCTACAAATTCAGGATTCCCTAGATTTATTCTAGGGATGAACTAAAATGAAAATTCTGGACCAAAACATTCAGGGTTCACTTAGCCAAAACCGAAAATGACCCCCACCTTTAAAAATAATAATAAAAACTCACGTTTAATAAAAGTAGGTAACACACAATTGGACAAAATTAGCAATATGACTTGGCATGATAGGAGTGTGATTGCTAACAGCAATCACAGCGAGCACAGTCCCATCATGCCTAGGTACCAGCATTTACTGGTTGCCTGGGTATGATAGGAGTGTGATTGCTGTTAGCAATCACACTCCTATCATACCCAGGCAACCAGTAAATGCTGGTACCTAGGCATGATGGGACTGTGCTCGCTGTGATTGCTGTTAGCAATCACACTCCTATCATGCCAAGTCTGCCAGTACATGCTGGTACAGGGTGGCTGTAAGTGATGTGCAGACCCCATACTGCTGGCAGCATCAATACACAAGGGGGGCAGCTAGCTAGGTTTCAGCATGTACTGGATGACTTGGCATGATAGGAGTGTGATTGCTAACAGTAGTCACAGTCCCATCATGCCTAGGTTCCAGCACTTACACATCCATCCAGTAAATGCTGGAACCTAGGCATGATGGGGCTGTGATTGCTGTTAGCAATCACACTCCTATCATGCCAAGTCAGCCAATACATGCTGGTACAGGGTGGCTGTAAGTGATGTGCAGACCCCATACTGCTGGCAGCATCAATACACAAGGGGGGCAGCTAGCCAGGTTTCCTCATGTACTGGCTGACTTGGCATGATAGGAGTGTGATTGCTAACAGCAATCACAGTCCCATCATGCCTAGGTTCCAGCACTTACACATCCATCCAGTAAATGCTGGAACCTAGGCATTATGGGACTGTGATTGCTGTTAGCAATCACACTCCTATCATGCCAAGTCAGCCAGTACATACTGGTACAGGGTGGCTGTAAGTGCAGACCCCATACTGCTGGCAGCATCACTACACAAGGGGGGCAGCTGGCCAGGTTTCAGCATGTACTGGCTGACTTGGCATGATAGGAGTGTGATTGCTAACAGCAATCACAGTCCCATCATGCCTAGGTTCCAGCACTTACACATCCATGCTATCACACACACATCACACACACACACACTCATTTATTCATATAATCATTCATTCACAGATTCATTCCCTCAATCACACACACTCATTCAAACACCCTCCCCACCCCGTTACCTGCACTGCAGCTCCTCGATGCCGCTCACAGAGGAAGTAGGATGTCACGTGATCTCCGCTTCCTCTGTGCACTCCAGAAGACCCTCCCACAAGTAAGTAGCAGGGCTTGAGGTGCAGCTCGCGTAAGATCGGTTGCCCTGGCTGCCGATCTTACGCGGGCCGCACCTCGAGGTCTCGCGGGCCGCATTTTGGACGCCCCTGCCTTATTTAAAAATAAAAACGGAAAAAAGATTTCGGGCGGCCCCTTGGCTTGGGCCCCCCTGCCGCCGGGGCCCGGTCGCAGTCGCGACCCCGGTAGTTCCGCCACTGCTTACAAACAAGTGCAGAGTCTCGCGCTGACTAGTTATTGTGAGCAGAGCTGTAGCTAGCGCCTTTTGCACACGTGGCAAGAATGGAAAATTGTGCCCCTCAACTATTTTTTTACAGAGGTTATTTTATTGACACTACCCTTACACACTGTCTTTACACACATCTGCACATAAACACACATATACACATACACTGTCCTTACACACACCTTCCCACACACACTGCCTTTACAAACACTTGCCCATAAACACATATATACATACATTGCCCATACACATACCTGCCCATAAACACCCATTTACACATACACCGCCCTCACATACCCCTGCCTTTACACACACAAATACACACACACCAGCTTATAAACTCACAAATACCTACACATACACTGCCCTCACACCTATTTACCCCCATCTCTTACTTTTCTCATCGTGCATCTTCTATCTTCCATCCTGTGGTGGGAGCACAAGGTCTGTCATTTCAGACCTCTGCTTTAGTGCTCCCTAATCACTATGCGCTGACTATTGATACTGAGTGCCGGTATATCCCGGCGATCGGCATCAATTGCCGGTGTTTAGTGATTAGGGAGCACAGAAGGCTTGGTCTGAAGTGAAGGGGGAGCAAAAGAGGGGCAAGGAATAATCTAGGGGGCCATTGCCCCCCTGTGACGATGCTTATGAGTATAAGGAAGATCTACTTTACTCAGCGACAGTCTCCCAGAAGCAGGGGTGGAGGCTTATACAGTGAGGGAATTTAAACAGGCATGTGATAGACATATAGTATAAATACATAAAGCTTTCTTCACTATAGGACCTGACGAAAGACTGATAGGGGATTAAACCCCTTACATCAGAAAAAATGGACAAACTAGATATGCTGAATGGTTCTTCTCTGCCTATCTCACTGTCCTGGTTATTTACTATTGCTCCAGGGCCCTGCCATTATGACGGATCCATACTACTCACCTGTCCCAAAAAGCAGCATTCTGATCTGTCCAGCGAAATGCGTCAATCATTCTGCCGTGTGCAGAAATAACATCACTTCCCAGCGTGCAGTGTCAGCGAGGTGATGACCGCAGTGGAAAATATATATTTGTGTCAGTAGCGTACCTAGCGGGGGGCGGGGGGGGGCGGTCCGCACCGGGTGCCGCTCATCAGGGGGGTGCCAACTTGCCGGCACCCCTCCAGAGACGGACAGTAATGTCCGCCGCTGGAGGAGCAGGCTCGCAAGAGAGCGGTATCAGAGGTCTTTAACAGGCCTCCGGCTCCCTTGAGTGATTTTAAGCCGGTTCCCTTGAACCGGCTTAAAATCACTCAAGGGAGCCGGAGGTCTGTTAAAGACCACCGATACTGCTCCCTTGCGATCCGCGCGGCAACTGCTGCTGTACGCCGGGGTTTGTTGTCAGATCCCGGCGGCACTGAAGCCGCGCCCACAGTGCCCTCTGACCCGGAAGAAGACAGAAGAAGAGGAGCGAAGAGGAAGACTGCTGTAAGAAGAAAAGACTGCTGTAAGAAGAAAAGAGGTAGAAAAGAAGTGACAGTGAGAGTGGATTGGTATGTGTGGAATCTGTGGATTGTTATGTTTGGAATCTGTGGATTGGAATATTTGGATTGGAATACCAAATACTCTAGGTACGCCCCTGATTTGTGTGTATATGTATATAAGTTTCTGTATATGAATGTGTGTGTGTATATCTATATATCTATATATATAGATATATGTGTGTATATATATGTGTGTATATGTAAATGTATTCATATGTGTGTTAGAAAGAGGATGAAAAATGTAAGGCAGAAAAGTGAGATAAAAGGAAAAGATAGAAAAACTTGAGGAAAAGCAAGAGAGGTGAATAAAAGAGAGACAGAAGGAAAAAAGACAGCAAAGAAAAAGGGAAAAAGAGCTTGCTCATGTCAGGAACCTGGGTCCATACAGACGACTGTAATGACCCAGCGCGCCCAAAGATGGAGTTCAGGAGGTGTTGCGCAGGAGTGGAGTAGGACAGGGCCTGGTGCAGGGCAACTGCACTCTCCCAGGTGGGCATCTAGGGTTGAGCAGCCACATACCAGCACCCTGACATAGCACCTGATGATGTCCAGAACAAGGCAGAACCAAACTTGGCTGGATGCGGAAATCCGAACTAAACTTGGATCTGACAAAGCATCAAAACTTGGATATATCCTGCAGGCATCCTGGAGCAGGCATGAGACATAGCACAAGAATCATGTCAGGGTGCTACAGGAGCTGGGAGTATGGAAGCTAAGAAGATTATATAACGGAAACAAAGCAAACAAGGGTGACAGAACAAGGAGCAAGGAGCAGGGAGACCGAGCAAGGGACATAACCAGACAAGACATACATGATACAGGGCACAACAAAGGTCAGGGAACAAGGCAAGGAACACATGGGAAGGAGTGAGGAGCCGGAATCCTCAGACGCTTCTCCTTTAAGCAAGGATAGGACATCTTAACTGGGACATGGGGAGAGGAGAGAGGAACCAAAATCCTCAGATGATTGAGGGAAGGAGGACAAAGGCACATAAGAGACAGACAAACATGACTACAGGAACTAGCCTAGGACTATGAGATAACAATTAGAGATTCCGCCACATCTTATGGCCATAGTATGCTTAGCCCACCACTAAGCCAAAGTACTCCAATGATGGTGGGTCCTAACGCTAAGCCCTGCTGACAGTGGTACGAAACAAACCAAACATGAAACCCAAACACATAGCAATAAGAGACATACCCATAGACTTCAGACTGAGACAAACAGAACATACAGGTGGGGCACACCTTATAAAGGAAACAGAGCTGAAGCAAAGAGCAAGACTGGAATCAAGGGATGGAAGATCAGAACAGAGCATACGGAAATCCAGTAATGGATTAAAGCAAGACAGGGAAACAAAAGACATGCAGCTCCGCAGCCTGGGAAGAGCGTGACAGCTCGAGGCCCATCTTGTGTATTCGTTCCAGGGTCAAAAGTTCTGGCGTGTCGTGGAACAGTTGGGGGGAAATCGTCCAAGCAGCACATTTATCCACCTGGAAACAGTCTGCAGCTGGGCACCGTGAGGTAGGTCCTCCTCACAATGGCCACTTCTGTTGCCCATTCTTCCCCTTCCTGCCACACTCCGTAAACACAAGTATCCTGATTTGGGGGGGGGGGGGTTTATGAAGACGTTTATGAATTGTAAATAATTTGTTTCATTACAGTGCAGGTGCAAGTGCTATTTCTTAGTGTACACTTTACAAAATTACAGCTCAGAAGTACGTGAAATTAATATTGGCTCCTTTAGCCAAAATTTCTAGAGAAACAAGATGGCTTCCCCTCTACTCTTCATTTTCCAAATAAACCGCAAATAATGCAAGGAGAACAGATAAATTATTTTATGTATAATTTTATGACTATATATTTTTCTTTTGAACTAATAAAATAAAAATAGTTATTAGCCTTGTAAGTGCTATTTATTAAAACACTGCTATGGTACAATCTTGTTCTCCAACTAAATTTAAAAATAAATCTCAATTAAGATCTTAAATGACCTTGACTTGCTAATTGTTTTCAGGAGTGAACATGAATAGCTCTATTGATTTTAGCAATTACCCTGCTGCCTGACACTATACCTACATATTTTTGCATTATGTAGAAATGTAGTCTTTAAAATACAAGCTGCTGTCTTTTTTAACTTCTATTTTTATCAGGCAATTAGAACAGGCCAGCTGAGATTTAATACCTCTAGCAAAATCCCCATTGTAATAAACAGGTCTTACAAATAATTTTTTTTTGCTGTATGCAGGCCCATAGAGGACATTTTTCCAAATTTACTACATAGCTATTCTGCGGTTGAAGAACCATTAGAATTTTAATAGTTTAACACTTTTTTCTGGACGTCTCACCAATTCACTGAGGGACACATACTACAGGGGCTATGCTGACCGCGTTGTCTTTTGTAATGCTAAAATGATGGTTTCCTACAATGCAAGTCCATCAAGTTTAGACTATCATACAACCTTATTAAACATAAAAAATAATCGCTAATCCAGGTGCCAGTTTAACCATATACCATAGTGACGACAGGGGCCTTACCTTGAAACATAATAATCTTTAATAGTATGTGTTAAAATTATATATGTTTAAAAGGCAATGTTTGCCAAAATTATTTTTAAAAATAATGGGCTCAGGCAGACTCTCCATACAAAAACAATTATTTAAAGGGACAATTCAGTTATATACATTAAAATGCTTATAGTGGCTGGAGTGTCTAAAACTAAAGTGTAATAAAAAAATGGTAAAGGCTAAGGACACTTTTCAGATGTGTGTTGTCCATACAAGTGCTAGCATCTCTTTTTCTATGATGATAATTATACATTATGAATAGATGGTTCCTGCGGAATGGTATCTTAGTTATTAACTATTATACAAGGCTGTTCCAGACATCCTTGCTGGAGAAACCCAACTTATACCAGCTTATGGCTTACTGAATAAACCCCGGTCTGCAGTGGTTAGTACCTATCAAAAGTGGTCCATGGAAGGTAAAGCGATATGGTCATAGACAGCCAAGGCTAATTTATACACATGCAGGTTGAAGGCTGGCCTGTGTGGTCAAATGCAACAGATGAGCTGCTGTAGCTGAAATTGCTGAAAAAGTTAATGCTGGTTCTGATAAAAAAGGTGTCAGAACACACAATGCATTGCAGTTTAGTGCGTTGACAGTTCAGGGTGCCCATGCTGACCCCTGTCCACTGCCAAAAACACGCCTACAATGGGTACGTGAGGATAAGAACTAGACCACGGATCAATTGTAGAAGGTGGCCTGATCCGATGAGTCACATTTTCTTTTACACCGCATGGATGACCAGGTGTGTATGCACTGGTTACCTGGAGAACACATGACAGCAGGATGCATCCACCTCACAACTTACAGGACTTAAAGCATCTGCTGCTAACATCTTGGTGCCACAGCACACCTTCAGAGGTCTAGTGGAGTCCATGCCTCGACGGGTCAGGGCTGTTTTGATGGCAAAAGGGGGACCTACATAATATAAGACAGGTGGTCATAATGTTATGGCTAATCGGTGTACACTGCATACTCATCTTCCTGTGTTGGCCATACTTAACTACAATGTTAAAGACAGTGATTGCATAATGGCTGATTGCAATTCACATATTTTGAAACAAAGAACTTTTTCATTTAGGGACATAAATGATGTACTTGGTATTTTAAAAGAACAGGTACCATGTTGTATACCAGCAATTGTCTATGTCTACTTTATACAATATTTAATAACCATTGAGGTATTTGGGTTATTAATGATGAGGGTCAGAAATACTCTTATAATGTTGTTGATTATGGACGGAATATCTATCTGAACACAGGCTGCATAACAGATAATTCAAGTGCATATGTACTTCAATGCCTGTTACATAAAGCCGTCGTCGTCACCAACTTAGTGAAGTACAGTCATCTATAATTCCGTCTACAGTCCTTGCCTCAGAGAGAATCCGGTTTCCCTTCTAGTTCTAGCGTAGTAGATCATTTGCAAACACTATTCTTACACGCAGAGGTGTGAGTCACAAATATCCCACTTGAAGCCATTTTCGGATAACATATAATCAGCAGCACTGAGAAAATGCTACAGTTCTTATCTTATGGTTTCGTTTACTTAACTAGATAGATATACAGATCATCTGGTAGCATCTGATATATATTATTGACGTATATAAAATTTCTATTTATACCGTCTTGTCTGATGCTTTGTTATTCCCTTCCCTGTCCCCTTAAATAGAATTCTTGCTGAAGCAACTGACTGGTTTTTTCTAATCCCAGGCTGAATTATGCTCTGACTCTCTAGTCTGAACAAAAGAAAGCTCCAGAACTATTGAACTTAAATCTATTTACTCTACCCCCTGTATGCTATACTGTACCTGACCTTGACACATCTTTAAGAATAATCATGCCGTTATTTTTAATTTGTATCTCACTAGTTTTGCTATTCTGCAGGCTAAAATACTTGAATGCAGTGCCTTTTCAACCATATATAATAGTTTGAATTCTGCTAAGCAGATGTTTATTCTCCTAGATGTATCCACTGTTTTGGGGCTGTTCCCCTAAGGTTTGAGTTGTGTTAAAACAAGTTGAGTTGCTTGACAGTTGGTTGAAATTGAGCAGCTGATTTGTTCACTTACTTCATTTTGACTCAATTCAAGTAAACTGGACTTTCAACATGCAGAACTATGAAAAACATTGTACCTCATCTGTGTATAGAAACTTGACTTAAATCAAGTCGGCTGTAAGGATCGTCTTACCAGAAGGAATCCGGGATGCAGGAAAGGAACACGCTTGCTCAGTACAGGACACGCACAAGGGGCCTGAGATGGATAACAGGGCACTTGGCGGTGTTGCTGTAAGCACGGGTGATCAGGACAGCGCCGTTAAGCAGACCAGGGTCAGGATACCGGAGGTTCTCAGAGTCGTTAGGAAAGCCAGGGTCAGGATACCAGAAATACACAGGAGCCGAATGGAAAGCCGAGGTCAGGATGCCAGAGATACACAATAACCGTTTAGCGGACCGGGGTCAGGATGCCAGAGATACACAAGTCGTAAGAATAGCCAGGGTCAGGATTCCAGAAGTTCACGATAGCCGTTGAGCAGACCAGGGTCAGGATACCAGCAATAGTAACAGGATACAGGAAAAAATACGAGGGGCTCAATAAGTACGGAAGCACCAGTACAACTGAGCACCGGTGGATAGGTAAGAGAAGTTTAAATAGCCCGGGGAGGCGTTCCCCGGCGTCCCTGACGTAACCGCGCCCACCGTCGCCATAGCGACGCAGCGGAATCCAGGCGGCGGTCAGTCGCATAAATATTCATGAAGCGGCCGCGCGTGCGAGCGGCTGCTTCATGTAGCAGGGAACGGTGCCGGCGTTTCTGCCGGGAGGATGGAGAGGAACTTCCCCGCGTCTGCCAGGTAAGTGCCTTACAGGATCCCCCCGCAAGACGCGACCTCTGGGGGCGTGGAGAACCCAGCTTGAGAGGATGCAGCTTGTGGAATCTGCGAACACAGACGGGGGCATGCACCTGATCTGCCGGTTCCCAGGTTCTTTCTTCTGGGCTATACCCCTTCCAGTGTATCAGGTATTCCAAGTGTCCACGATGGATCCTGGAGTCAACAATCTTTTGTACCACATATTCCTCCACCCCATTGATGACAACAGGAGCAGGCGGAGGAGGTACACGGCCAGGAAAGGGGTTAGCTACCCATGGCTTGACTAGAGATACGTGGAACACGGGATGGATCCGACATGTAGCGGGCAGTTTCAGCTGCACTGTTACTGGATTGATGATCCTGGTGATGACATAAGGACCGATAAACTTGGGTCCTAATTTTTTCGATGGCACCTGCAGGCGTAGGTTACTTGTGGACAACCAGACTTTGTCACCGCAACGGTAGGTTGGTGGGCTGGATCTATGACGATCTGCATATAATTTGTATGTTTTACGAGCCTTGCTCAGGTTCTCTTTCAGGGTTCGAAATTGTCTGGCAAGAGCGGTGACTCGGTCCGTAATTCCAGGAACCGTAGGTCCGGTGGGTAGGCCCGGAATCATGGTAGGATGGTAGCCGTAATTTGCAAAAAATGGTGACATTTGTATGGAACGTTGTTTTTGGTTGTTGTAGGTAAATTCCGCAGAGGGGAGGAACTGGAGCCAGTCAGTCTGGAGGTGAGTGGTGTAACATCTCAAATATTGTTCCAATATTTGGTTTAAACGTTCTGTTTGACCGTTGGTTTGAGGATGAAAGGCCGTGGACAGCGTGGGACGAATGTGCAAATTTCGACAGAAGATCTTCCAGAAGCGTGATGTGAATTGTACCCCCCGGTCAGAAGTGATGGTCTGTGGTAGTCCATGGAGCCGAAAAACGGTATTCAGGAACAAGGTGGCCGTGGTCGCTGCTGAGGGAATACCAATGGTGGGAATAAAATGTGCCATCTTAGTAAATCTGTCTACCACCACCATTATTGTGTCGTGTTTCTTTGAGGGTGGTAGATCCACAATAAAGTCCATAGAAATTTTCGACCAGGGGGCCGATGGGATAGGTAACGGGCGGAGGAGGCCTACCGGTTTCTTGCGTGTGGTCTTGGTCCGGGCACAGGTGGTACACGAGCGGACAAACGAGGTAACGTCTCGATCCAGTGAAGGCCACCAAAAATGACGTCGGACGAGATCTAGGGTCTTCTTAATGCCCCCATGTCCAGAAAGGAGGGAGTCATGACAGGTTTGTAATACCCTTAGACGGGCCGGTCGTGGTACAAATATCATGTTACGGTAATAGAGAAGGTTCCTGGTACGACGGATAGGAGGATGTGTTCTTGGTATTGGCACGCCGCGGGATGAAGTACGGATGTAGTCCATAAGGGGTGGTTGATGAGTGAGAAACAAATTGGATGGGAGAATGGTATCGGACTGACTCTTAGGGTGATGTGAAGTAACTGGTATTCGGGACAAGGCATCTGCTTTAATATTTCGGGATCCAGGGCGGTAGGTGATGTGTAAATTAAATCTTGTAAAGAAGAGAGCCCACCTTGCCTGTCTCGGACACAACCTACGTGCAGAACGGAGATACTCGAGGTTCCGATGGTCGGTATAAACCGTCACGGGGTGTATGGTACCTTCAAGAAGATGACGCCACGCTTCTAGTGCCTGCTTGATGGCCAACAATTCTCTATCCCCCACACTGTAGTTCATTTCTGAAGGGGTGAGTTTGCGAGAGTAATAGGCTACTGGGTGTAGACTCTGTTTTTCTCCATGTCTCTGAGATAAGATTGCCCCTACGGCTACATCCGAAGCGTCTACCTCCACATAAAAGGGTTCAGCAACGTTAGGTTGGATGAGAATAGGAGCCGTGGTAAAATACCGTTTCAAGATGTCAAATGCCTTCTGAGCGTCAGGTGACCATGCGAAATGAGAGGACTGGCGAGTAAGTCTCGTGATGGGTGCGATGACATGAGAGAAATTTCGAATGAATTTGCGATAGTAATTCGCGAAGCCGATGAAGCGCTGGATCGCTTTTTTATCAGAGGGTATCGGCCATTCCAATATCGCTGACACTTTCTTAGGATCCATTTGTAGACTCCCCGGCGTGATAATGAACCCCAGGAATTCTACTCGGGAGGATTCGAATTGGCATTTCTCTAGTTTAGCATAGAGATGATGTGAGCGTAGGCGTTTGAGGACCAGTTTAACCTGGTACCGATGTTCAGACAAAGTTGATGAGAAAATGAGGATGTCATCCAAATAGACTACCAGGAAGATGTCAAGGTAGTCCCGGAACACGTCATTTAGGAAATGTTGAAACGTCGCGGGGGCGTTACATAAACCGAAAGGCATTACGAGGTACTCAAAGTGTCCATAGCGACTTCGAAAGGCGGTCTTCCACTCGTCTCCCTCCCGTATGCGAACTAGATTGTAAGCCCCCCGGAGATCAATTTTAGTGAAGATGTGTGCATCTTTCAGTCGGTCCAGAAGTTCAGGAATAAGGGGCAACGGATATCTGTTCTTTATAGTGATTTTGTTTAATTCACGATAGTCGATGCAAGGGCGTAAACTGCCATCTTTTTTTTCTACAAAGAAGATTCCTGCACCGGCGGGGGAGGTAGACGGACGAATAAAACCCTTGGCTAAATTTTCTTGGATATAGTCTTTGAGGTAACGTAGTTCAGGTTCCGACAATGGAAATATTCTGCCAAAGGGAATGGGAGCTCCTGGGAGAAGATCGACAGGACAATCATAAGTCCTTTGGGGAGGAAGAGAGTCGGCTCCCTTCTTATCGAACACGTCGCTGAATTCTGCATATTGCTTGGGGAGACGTAGGACCGGAGAAGAGGATGAATCGTCAGGGAGTAGCAGGAGTGATTGGCGATTGGAGAGACAACGAGTGCGACAAAAAAAAGATTGGAAGGAGAGGGTGCCTGTGGCCCAGTTTATCGTAGGATTATGAAGCCTCAGCCAGGATAGTCCGAGAATAATTGGGAACATAGGTGATGGGATCAAGTCAAAGTTCAGATGTTCCATATGATTATTTCCCAGTAGTACCTGGAGTCGTGGTGTTTCTTGGGTGATGGGTCCAGAGGATAGCGGAGTGCCATCTACCACTTGGATATGTATTGGAGCTGCTTTGGTCAATGTTGGTATGTGCAATTGCTTGGCAAAGTCTTGATCCATAAAGCAGCTACTGGCACCGGAGTCAATGATGGCAGACACTGTAGTAGAATTACTGGTCCACTGCAGAAACAAGGGAATGGAAAGGTGAGGAGACCCGTCTCTAGGAAAGGAACTCAAGCAAACTGTAGTATGTGTGGGCTTACCCTTAGGAGGGCGTCGAGGACAGGAGTGGATCAGATGCCCGGGTTCACCACAGTATAGGCACAGATTGTTCCTCCGACGACGGGTTTTCTCAGCTTCGGATAGTGGGCCGCGTGCCAATCCGATCTGCATCGGTTCTTCCGGAGGGGGCATGATCGCTGGTAATTGGAGAGGAGGAAGGGTAGGAGCCGTAGGAGCAGTATGAGCCACAGGAGGGAAGTGGCGTCTCGGGGCAGGAACGGCTGAAGCAGCGCGTTCCAGGCGTCTTTCCCGAAACCTGCGGTCAAGCTGGATAGTCAGATATATTAAATCCTCTAATGAATTGGGGATACCCACACGGGCCAGTTCATCCTTTAAGCTCTCGGATAAACCCAGACGGAATTGGTCCCGAAGTGCTGGTTCGTTCCATGTACTTTCAAAAGCCAGGCTCCGGAATTCTGTGACGTATTCCTCCACAGGCCTTTTGCCTTGGTGTAACGCACGTATGGCTGCTTGTGCCGAGGTGGAACGAAACGGGTCATCAAACAAGGTATCCATAGCATGACTGAAATCAGCCCAGGAATTCAGGACGGAGTTATTGGTGTGAAGCAAATGATGGGCCCACAGTTGGGGTTCACCAGAGAGCAAGGAGATCACAGTTCGTACTTTAACATGGTCAGAGGAGTACGTTCTAGGTTGTAGTGAGAACAGGATCTGGCAGGATGTCATGAATGTGCGATAACGAGTTCTGTCCCCAGAGAAACGTTCAGGTAAAGGCACCTTAGGTTCAGGAGCCGTAGCACCGATTTCCTCCATCACCGGGGGCGGAGCTGTTCCCGAAGGGGATCCCCCGGAGGCAGGTAGATTTGTCTGGAGTTCCTGAAGTTGACGCTGCATGTGTGCGTGGCTAGTTTGGAGGTCTTGAAGAGAACGAGTAAGGGAGGCAATTTGTCCCGTGAGAGCCGAGAGTGCGTCAGCAATTCCTGCGGATTCCATGTTTGGCTCAGTTGTTCTGTAAGGATCGTCTTACCAGAAGGAATCCGGGATGCAGGAAAGGAACACGCTTGCTCAGTACAGGACACGCACAAGGGGCCTGAGATGGATAACAGGGCACTTGGCGGTGTTGCTGTAAGCACGGGTGATCAGGACAGCGCCGTTAAGCAGACCAGGGTCAGGATACCGGAGGTTCTCAGAGTCGTTAGGAAAGCCAGGGTCAGGATACCAGAAATACACAGGAGCCGAATGGAAAGCCGAGGTCAGGATGCCAGAGATACACAATAACCGTTTAGCGGACCGGGGTCAGGATGCCAGAGATACACAAGTCGTAAGAATAGCCAGGGTCAGGATTCCAGAAGTTCACGATAGCCGTTGAGCAGACCAGGGTCAGGATACCAGCAATAGTAACAGGATACAGGAAAAAATACGAGGGGCTCAATAAGTACGGAAGCACCAGTACAACTGAGCACCGGTGGATAGGTAAGAGAAGTTTAAATAGCCCGGGGAGGCGTTCCCCGGCGTCCCTGACGTAACCGCGCCCACCGTCGCCATAGCGACGCAGCGGAATCCAGGCGGCGGTCAGTCGCATAAATATTCATGAAGCGGCCGCGCGTGCGAGCGGCTGCTTCATGTAGCAGGGAACGGTGCCGGCGTTTCTGCCGGGAGGATGGAGAGGAACTTCCCCGCGTCTGCCAGGTAAGTGCCTTACATCGGCAGTCAGTTTGAAAAAAATGCTCCAGCGCAGCACAATCATCCCAATTCTTCAGAAAATGAAGCAAGTTGTCCTAGAATTCCATTCAACTGCTAAAAGTGACCACTAACGGAACTGCAACTCAATAGGTCTTACCATGTCTAACCCTACAACACTGAAAACACCTATTGTCAAATTAAGCAGAGATACTTCTCACCTTTGAGATACTATATGGAGTGAAGTTCCCTTAATACCTTTAAATAGTCCTGTGGCTGTTTTGTGTTCCAATATAATATATATATATATGTAGGTTTCTTCTGCAGCTGTGTTTGGAGTTTCAAAGACAGCCAGTCTACAGTTCTACAGTTACTTACTTGGGTTGTGTTTTAATTTTTTCATAATTATTAACATATATATATATATATATAAAACACTTTCAAAAAGATGGTCAGCACTCCAGGTCTTTAAATTGACAATTTCATTTAATTCAAAGTCAAGTCGACGTTTCAGTCATTACTGACTTTCATCAGGACATGATGTCCTGATGAAAGTCAGTAATGACTGAAACGTCGATTTAAAGACCTGGAGTGCTGACCATCTTTTTGAAAGTGTTTTATATGGAAACTGCTGGTTACTAGCACCGGGCTTGGAACATTTGGAATGGTGTGCAATGGACTCTGTGAGTAAATATATATATATATATATATATATAGTATTAATTTATAATAAAAAGAACACCTGTGATGAGTAGCATATTATCCTAGCATAAATTTTGCTTTTCTAATAGCTATGATATTGCATGGCTTAATAACCTTTCCCCTAGGCTAGTAAACCTTGAGAATATGAGTAAACCATGCCAATATTTTATAACTTAAGAATAATTTTTAAGGTTTCTTTGCATTTCCTTTATTTATGAAATCCTACATTTAGCCATCAGTTATACTGTTTCATCATTAGTTTTTGTTCCCATTGGAACACAACATTATTCACTTTTAATACAGCTTCTAGTCCAGATTTAGTTACATGATTTCTTCAGTGGCCTTTGCCCAGTTCCTTATCTCTTCCTCTCCGTCTCTCATGCATTATCATTTAATTCTTTAGGTGGTGCTTGAGCACTACGAATACCCGTTTTACTATATTTTTGAACTAAATGCCCCCTCAACCTCTTTGTATTTTCAGTCTGCTTTATGTGCATTCAATTATAAAATCCAATCATACAGTTTTTGATTAAAGTCACTGGGTAGGTGACATTCTAGAGAGTTTGGTGACCCTGCCAACAATGTTGTACATAATGGCCACTAAATCTCATTCAGAAATCACTGCAATTATGACATTCCCAATCTGTGAAAAGCTCTAGCCTATGAAATGAAAACTGCCTGACATACCTTTTTGAAATGAACTTCTGTATGCCAGAACTTTCTAATTTGTCATATTGCATGCTGTCGGCCCTGACACAGATTTAAGTCACTTCACATTAGCATTTGCGATGGCCTCACAGAATGCAGATGTGAAGCTGTTACATATTTGACACAATCTGCAATTCTCTTCAAATAATGACAAAGAAATGTACCGTATTATCCAAATAAGCTTTTAGATATACACATTGCTTTTCTACAACTTTAGCTTAGTGATGTAATATGATCTTTGGTTTTTCACTCACAATCCGACTGTGTTTATTTGTTTCAGACTAAAGAAATAATGCTCACAGAAGCCTAAAATGAACTGTGAATTTAAACCTTAAATATTTTCTCATTTACATTTTAAAGCTGTTACAAAACTATGTAGAGTGTGAAATGTTAAAAAAAAATTAATTACCTTGATAAGATTTTCTGTGAATTCTAAATTCTTTGTTCTAAAATTGGAGATAACAATCAGGGCTGGATTAACCAATGAACAGATGGAGCAGGGTGGTAGGGGGCCCTGAGTCTCCATCATGTAGCAGACCTGATCTATAGTAGCCTGAGCTGCTCCAATGCTTTTATAAGCAGGTATGTGAGGTCTGAATGAATGTGCGGGACTGTCAGACACTAGCAGAGAGGAGCAGCCTATACAGCAGGATATTACCTGATAATCCAGTGCAGAGCTGGCTCTTCTCCCAAAGTGTCCATCTGCACCCAGGCATGAAGAGTGTGAGGTCTTTAGGTCGCAGAATGTAATCTGATAGGCTGTCAGTGTCCTCCTTCCCTTCATTCACTGCACTCCCCTTGAATTTCCTTCCATTTTTAATGTGCCTAGAGGCTGTGCAGGAGCTTGTACCCTGCTGGTGAGAAGAATAAAGCCCCCAGACAAGAAGTCTGTGTCTTGAAGTGCAAAGGCTGATTATATATACAACACAACATTTTGTATATGTAATATTATGTTTTTATACATTATATTTTTGCTAGTTGCCCTGGTATGCCTTGGTATGAATGGGACAGTCTTCACCAGGAGTTATATGCCACTTCCCAACAGCTCTGTCTAATGTGACAAGATTGGCAAGTCATTGGATGGACAGTTGCAGTGCATGTTTTACAGTGAAACTTTGAAACAGGGTTTGAACATGGGTGCAAAAAAAAGTGGGCCTTTTTTGTAAGATGGCAAGCTCCTTGATGATAATAAAATATGATTAAGACCTTTAATGGGCCATCCTATTAAAGGTCAAATTACACAACATGACAGCAGATACACTTAGGGACTAGTCAAGTCAATGCCTTAAAATATTTTTGATACATGTTGAGTATCCCTTATCCAAAATGCTTGGGACCAGAACATTTTCTGAGAAGTGATAATTTTGGATATCTGATCTGCTATTCAGCCATCCCCGGAGCTCCTTTATTTAAAACAATTCTTGGATCAGGTAATCTCAACCTGTATTTTTAAATATTTTGTTTGAGAGAGAGATCAGTTGTAAGTTATTAGCTAGTAGCTCAGGCATTTAAAAGAAAAATGATAACAATTCTTAAAATTACAAGGGTTACTTTGATTGCATAATCAGAAAACTGCATTTTGGTGGTGGTATGAAGGTCCACTGGGGCTTCATATGGAACACTTTGTATATAATTTGTTCATAGAATATTTGTTTATTGAAAATATCAGACAGAGCACATGAGTATGATGGTCAGATGGAATTTAAAAAATAGTAGAACTTGCACAGTCACTTGCAAGTCCTTAGATGTTGTTGAGGGCAACTTACAAGCATGTAAATGGTGAGTCACAAGCTCTGACATCAAGTCCTATGCGAGTCTGGATTTTTCAAGTCACCAGCACATATATCTACTGGATTTTTTGCGAATCTGCACATTGCAATATGAGTTGGATTCACAAGCTGATTACTTTTCTGTGAATAGACTCCTATATGTATATTCCAAAAATACTTTTAAAGCAGATCGTCTTCTTGACACAAACTATTAACTGCTCTGTGACGATATACAGTTTCACAGCAGGCAAAGGAATTCCAGACAGGTTTGTATTTGTATGCCTTTTAAACTATGGAACACATCAGGAAAGCTAGAAAGAAAATCAGAATATGTACTCATGCTTGTAAATTGATGGAAAGCAATCTTGACAATTTGACGTTTAGTCAAAAGCATGTACACAGCAAAGTGTATGATAATTAGAGGGAATACAATACCAGCTATTATAATACAGATTTAGTAGAGTGACAAACTCTCCATGAAGTACTAATTTGCAAAGCCCCACAAGTGTGTAGTGTATTGTTTCTTTGAAAACATATGCGTCTGGTCTTACAGCCTTTGTAGATTTTAGATTTCAAGAACACAAATTCATGCTGTAGTTAATTTGGGAATAATTACTTTCCTAAGCTTTTTTCTACATATACATATATTTCAAAAGCCAAAGACTGACAGGTTTCTTTTAGGATGTTTGGGTATATGTGTGGCTTTACAGAGATTTTTCTTTTTAATTGGGACTCATTGATAACTTCATTAAAGTTTTTAGTAAGCGCTCATAACCCCATTCTCTGCTTTTCATATACACATTATCATTACTTGCAGGGCTGTGGAAAACTTTGATACACTCCTATCAAACCCTTCAAACCTTCTAAATTCCCAACAAGAGCTCAAACAATAAGGAGGAAAAAAGGGAGAGATGGGTTTCGACCTAAGAGGGGAGCATCCCTCCTAAAGAGGGATGTGGGAGGTTTGCATACATGCTTATATACCATTACATGAATAATATATATATATATGTCAATAAAACACTTCAACCTTTCCCTTAATGAAAGCCACTATACTTATGATTAGTCAAAAAGAGCTACTGTGAAAGTGTTTTGGAAAAAAAAAATATTTTGTGGAATCAGAGATATAACTTAATGGATTCATCAAGTTAATAAGAAAATTATTTTGCATTTACCAGGGAACTTCGCAAGGTAGGCTATCTGTCTTTTTTTTTCATCCTTTGGGGGAATAGCTTCATGGAGGGATAGCCATAATTTGGAGCAGGGCTAGCCTTGTATAGGAGACTGGGCTAGCTGTGCTTAGAGGCAGTCCTAGGTAATGCAGGGTTTTCCAGCTCACCCACCAAAGACCTATCAGCCAAGGTTAGAATGTGGCACTTCTGGTGCAAGCCACCATACTGAGGTTGGGGAACTACTTGTAAATTGCCAGCTACCTGGCAACTAGTGATAAAAATAGTTTTTGCTAACCATTGTCTTAGATTTTAAAAAGCTTTTTTTAGAACTAGAAGTGCCCCTTCTTTCCTCGTTCATTGTGCTGGGGCTACTGGGCATTGGAGAAGGTGGGCAGGAACACATCAGATATCAGGATGTTGATCATATATGTGCCCTAATGAAATGTTATTTTTGCATTAGAGTTATTTTAATTCAGTTAGTTATTGATTACATTTTTTTATTGAGGATTTTGGAGGAAATGGAAATTAGTTTTATACTGGATTTAATTATGTATTCATTAACAGCCAAATAAATTATTGATTTTAAATATTTCTATTTTATAGGTCTTGAATTTTGGTGGTGTTGTTTCACTTGTAATATGATCATTTGCCTTCAGGCAAAACAAAACAAAATAGAATTGTTTTGTTTTTCATTTTTTCCTGTTGGACTTGTGTGCAAGATTTATTATAAAATAATCAGAAAATAAAAAAATAACATTACATACAGTAAATACAACTTCAATTAAAGCACATTCTCTTAGTAAGATGTACATTCTAGGATAAGTTATGTATTTTTTCTAGGGTAATATGATAATTTGCCTTTAGGCTGTTTTGCTTTGTTTCTTTTTTGTTACAAAGAGCAAGATTCATCATTAAACCCTTTTTTGTAGGTTTTACACTGATTAAAATGTTGCAACCCAAAAATATTTTTTTGTTGTTTTGAGATTTAAAAGAGGTCTTAAAGAAGACTTTATTATACACCCATCCAACATCTCACTGGGCGCTAGTCTCCGTGCCTCCCCAAAGGACAAATGATATAAGTCCCCTCTGCACAGCTTGTTTGTGGAGTAGAGGGAGGGGACAGGGAGGGAGGAGACTACCAAATGTAGTCTAAGGGAGGAAGGGGTGCCAACGTGTAAATTTGTAGGCAGCACTAAAGACGTGGGTGTTTAGGGATTTTTTTAAGGGTTGAAGGCAGGAAGAAAGATGGATAGGTTGGGGGAGGGCATTTCAGAGGATAGGGGCAGCCCTTGATAAATCTTGCAACTGTAAATGAGAGCTAGAAATCAGAATTCAGGACAGACAGATATCAGATGAGTGAAGAGAGTGTATTTAGAGATGAGTAGGAGTGTATTTAGAGATGAGTGAGCAGATATAAATAGGAGAACCACCCTGAAGAGGCATGAAGAGCCAGCTAATCTAAGACAGGGTTACAATACAAATGCCGTCAATGTTTTTTAAAATGGAGATGGCAGATTTTTGAGACAGATGGGGGGTTAGAGGTCAGATTCAATGGCGACACCAAGGCAGTGAGTGTGAGAGGACAGGAAGATGATTGCACCATTGAAGGATATTGTTGAGGGAATGTTAGCATTGGAGGGAGGGAAGATAAGAAGTTCAGAGTTATTTAGTTTTAGGAATCGTGCAGACATCAAGTTAGAGAGAGCGATGCAGTTAGTTACGCCAGTTAAGAGGGAGGGAGGGAGATTGGGAGAGGATAGATAGACCTGGGTGTCATTGACATACAGGTGATATTGAAATCCAAAAGTAGTGTAAAGTAAGAACAGAAAGAGTCCTAGAACTGAGCCTTGGGGTGAAACGGTAACCCCCTGAGGACACATGGGAGTATGTTTGAGTTTGGGGGAGGGTACTGGATTCCTGGGGAGACTCCTCACCTGCCTGCCCAGTCCCCTCTAATGTCTAACTAATACTCATTGGGGGCACAGGGTGAACAGGACTCCTGAAACCAGACTCACAAGAACTAGCCAGGAATGGGGTCTCTACAAGCTAGGAAACGATCGATGCGCCTAACCAGGAACCGCTGCGTTGGCCGGCGACAATTGGAACTGTGTTGCCACGGATACCCTGTCTTACCACGTCGGTGATACATTAAGCTTGTGGTGGGCAACACTCAATGGCAGTCACAGTAGTTACATTGGTTTTATTACCAATCTTTAGTAATTTGCTGTGAATGCTCAATTTCTCAAGGGATTAACCCTTCATATTCCCCCAATCACTAGCCGAGACAGAGTGTAGGGGTAAAACAGAACCTACACTGTTTATTGAAGACAGCACAGATATTTATACACAACACATGATAGGATTAGGGGTATAATCTCATCAACCACCAGACAGCCCGATACAGTTCAATGTGCCGGCAATGCCAGAGAAGAGGGTGGTCCATAGTGTAGTAGTGGCACTTGGAATTGGAGTAGTGGTCTTTGGATAAGTAGGTCATTAGTAACTTTAGTAAAGGTCTCGGTAGAATGTCAACAGTGGAATCCAGATTAAAGAGGGTTGAGAAAAGAGTTGGAGTCAAGAAATGTAGTTAAGAGGAAGTAGAGAGATGATCAAGTTAGATATTTAGGGTTAAATCTTTTAAAAAAGAATAATGAGATCCTTCCAAAACATTGGCCCCAAATACAAGCCCAGATGCAAGACACATTGGTCCAGATACAAGTCCCGCCGGCAAACATCTATTTTCCAAATTTTTTCCTACAGGTCCACAACCTGGAGACTAAGGGTGGCAATTTATTTTGTCCTAACTTAGCACAAGAGGGCAGCATGACCACCTTTAAGATATGTAGCATACTGTGATATAACCCAGTACTCAGCAGTGAGGACAGCAGCTGTAAAGTGGGACAGTTAGGTCTGCTGCCTTGGATCAAGCCTAGGGCAGCACCTAAGGTGACTACATCACTGAGGGTAAACCGGAGCTCCTTGTCTACTATCAGCTGAACTGTGTAATAACACAACTGTAGGACTACACAACTGTACTCGCTATTAATATGATAGACCAGTTTCAAAATGAGCCAGCAGTAATTTAGGGCAAATGTAATGCAAAGTTCTGGGAATAGAGCATTTCATAGATCCCTGGACAAATCTTAAGGCAACTACTTTTGTTCCTGCTGGCCTTGTATGTGAGATTTATCATACAATAATATAAAGCTAAACTATGTTTAAAAATACAGCAAATAAAACTTTTATGCAAAACTTGTGATCTAAACATTTATGCTATAAAATCTGCTTACAATTTGATGTTTAATTTTTAATATTGTTTCTGTTACACTGTTTCACTATTCTAGGTGCATACATGAGGGCAGGGAAACTGTCATGCAGGTTAGGAATAATTATATAAAGAGAAGGAGCACACCAGTTCTGCTCCCCAAACCTACATTATGTTTGGATTGAAAAAAAAATACATATCTTCAAATCACAGAAATTCAGGGATACACTGTAGTTAATTGGTGTTTTCAGAAACACAGAAATATTTCCTTTGCCAAGTTTAAGAGTTTTGGATTATTGATTCTTATGTGCTAGAGGGAAATGTGGTTCTTTGTAGTTACTGCAGAATCATGTTGTTTTATGATTAGGAGAACTTTCACAGGTTTTTGTTCAATAAGCACTGCAGATTTATTACTGTGTACAAAATCATTAATCATGGGGGCAATCACATTAATGTAGACTTTTTTATTAAACATTTTTCTTCCCACTAGAACGTTTAAGCTTTTAGCCGGTATAGTGGGAGAAAATTACTACACATAGTTGGAATTTGTTTTAATTTAAGCATAAATAACTTGATGGCACCTTACATAATTTGACATTTATAGATCACTGCTTGCTTACTTGGTAGACACCAGGAACACTGAGAACCCGGTCCCTGACTCAGTTAGGATATGTTTTAGGTCCATTGGAGCACTCTTTGGATACCAGGAGGACAGTGGAAATCAGCGTCCACCTAACGCTAAACCTAAAGTGGTTTATTTTACCTTTTCTAGGGGACAATCGGCAAAAGTCATCGATGCTCTCATTTTAAGCCCAGAGAAAAGGGGTTATCCAAAAATCACTACTCAAGGGGTGTAAACAGGTCACGGTTTTTGGATACCCCAACTTGGGTTTAGATATTTTAAGGGCTGGAGCTGTGCACCACTGATAAATTTAATCTAAATTGATCATAATCAGGGTTAATTTCAGTTGACGAGGACAATATCTCTTTATAGAAGTGATAAACCTCTTGCACAGAAATAGTCTACTAATGGGTTTGGGAACCGACCATGAGTTTTAAGCTTGACTGACAACCAGAATTGAAACATTTTTTTCACGAGAGTTTAAAATGGAGCTTGAACTTTTCTACAAAAGTAAATCTGTGACATGCCATATGCAATACGAATGGCAATTTATTTGCTGTATATTACAATCTGTTTTTTCCCCCATTACTTGTAGTGATGGATGGGCAGACAGAGATGAAGTCATAGAGGGATTTGAAGAAGAAGCCAATGGAGGAATTACTATAAAACTGCAATCTCCTGAAGTGAGATCATTTGACGACTATTTTCTAAGTCTACGTTTGGATACTAATTCCAGAAACCCCTGGTTTAGTGAATTTTGGCAGCATAGATTCCAGTGTCGTATTCCAGGTCATCCACAAGAAAATAAAAACTTTAAAAAGATATGTAAAGGTAAGAATTTATTTTATTATCAACGTCAATAAGGTTAGATTTATTTACTGTCATTGTGGTTGGAATCCCTTGATTTTATACGGTATTTTCATGGTTCTGAGTATTTTATCCCAATCTACTAGACAAACACGCTGACTCCTTATCACATTGCTTTGCGGTAAACAAAAGAACACTGATACTCTGAATAATAAGAGCCTACGGAGTAAAGGGTTCTATTGGACAAGCAGGGTTTTATTACCAAAGTCAGCTCACTGTGATGTTTGATCTGAAATTTCACAATTGCCTACAATGAAAGCCTCCAGGTCTGCAAGTTTACCAAAGTACATTACTATACAGCAGGGCTTGACAAATTTGTTGTGAATCTAGGCGCCAGCTAATAAAGTTAGGAGCCAGGATTTTTTTTTAAACTAACAGTTGGTCAGGAGTGATCAGATCATCATCAGCCCACTTACTAAACTCACAGCATTTGACCTGGAAGCACCCTGGACTTTCAGGTCAGTGCTGGTTTTTGTTGTTTGTTTGTTTTTTATTATTATTATTATTTTTTTTAATGCTTTCAATGCTGATGTTCCATTGGAGCACAGCATTGACTGATATTTAGTCCCCACAAGCTTGTGGGGACAAATGTTAACCCCTGCAATGCCACGAATGTGTTATACACAATTGTGGCATTGAAGGGGTTAACACTGCCCTGTGCTCTCAGGGAGTGATCAGGCAGCAGGGGAGGTTTGGGGCTGGTCTCAACACTCATGTGGAGACCGAATAACCCTCTACCCCTGTCCCTGAAGCTGCCTCTGGCAGCTGGGACTCAATTGCTGGTCTATAGACCAGCCATTGCAGGGGGGAGTCTCTGATGACTGCTGTAGGCTTCCATGCCTACAGGAGTCATCACAGGGTTTGTGGGGGCTCATTTTTGCTGTTGCTGGGCTTCCAGGAAGACCACCAGCAGCAGAGCACCGTACAAAATGGGAATTAACCCCTAAATGCCCTAAATTGAAGGGGTTAACGCTGCACTTTCACTCTCCTGGAGCGATCAAGCAGCTGGGGGATGTTGTGTCAGGGGACGCAATCAACACTAAACCCCCTTTCCTGAAGCTGCCTGTGGTTTCCTGCAACCATGTTTTCAGCCTACAGAATCACTCCGTGGGAGTGATCTCAGGCTCGGGGGCGGGCCCTGAGTGGCTGTGCTGTCTGCCCAGACTCCTGGGCAGACAGCAGCAGCAGCGCCCCCCGCGATCACAGGCTGACAAACACCTAGGTGCCAGGACAAAATGGCGACCTGGCGCCTGGGATTTGTTGAGCCCTGCTATACAGCACCATATGTACCGTATATTCCGGCGTATAAGACGACTTTTTAACCCGTGAAAATCTTCTTGATGTACTGTATATTCCGGCGTATAAGACAACTTTTTAACCCGTGAAAATCTTCGCAAAAGTCGGGGGTCGTCTTATACGCCGGGTACTAAAACTTACCGAGCGGGACTGGAGAGTCACGACTCTCTAGGGGAGGGGCGAGCGGAGAAGCTGCCTCCCCTGGGCCGGTCTTCAGGGCCGCGCCGAGGTAGGTGTAAGATCGTGATCTCCCCAACTAGCCCTGATCAGCGGGCGCCCGATCACGACCTCCCTCTAACTAGCCCAACATTAGGGAGCTCGAGGTCTGGCAGGGTTAGGATACAGATCCCCCGCAGCGGAGCAGGGGACCTGCATCCTACTCTCCAATACGCTCAGACAGCCTCCCCTGCTGGCACTTTCCACGGGGGGAGTGCCGGTACGGGAGGTTGTCTAAGCGCATCGCGCAGACGTTCACCGGCAGCGACGATGCGCGTAAACCCCCACTGCCGGCACATCTGCTCGGTGTGTTTTAACAATCTCCCTTGCCGGGAATTCCCACGGGGGAAGTCCCAGCAAGGGAGATTGTTAAAGCACATCGTGCAGACGTGGTGGCAGCGGAGGTTGTTTACGCTCGCCGGTGGACGTCTGCACAGTAAGCTTTAACAATCCTCCTTACCAGTGCAGAACGGTATACAACTTCCAGTGCCAGAAGTGCCAGCACCAGAAGTTGTATACCAATCTGCATAGAATAGATGTCCCCTGCCGGCCCCGCAAGACACCCGGGACTCCGGGAGTCTGCACTGGTAAGTCTAGAGGAGGGGGGCACATCTCGGGGGACACACACACAGAGTGGCAGTGTGTGTAAAGGCAGGGGTGTGTGGTGAGGGCAGTGTATAAACGTGTATGTATGGACAGGCGTATGCTAGTATGCGTAGATATATATATGTGTGTGTGTGTGTGTAAGGGTAGTGTATGTATGTATATGTCTGTGTAAGGGCAGTGTATGTGTATATGTGTGTTTGTAAGCTGGTGTGTACGTGTATATGTGTGTAAATGAAGGGGTGTGTGAGGGCAGTGTATGTCTATACATGTGTGTGTGGACAGGCATATGTTAGGAAGAGCTGACCCGCCCAATCCAAGCAGGCTTTGTATACAACAAATGAGAGCATCGATGATTGGCTGGTTGTTGTATACTGAGTAGAGGGGTAGTCTTATACGGCGAGTATAGCCCAAACTCTTTATTTTAACTGGAAAAGTTGGTGGTCGTCTTATACGCCCAGTCGTCTTATACGCCGGAATATACGGTATATGCTTATAAATAACAGAGTGATTTTCAAGTGTTCTAAATTTGACATACCTGAGGATCGTATTGTTGTACCTGGTGCATTTAACTTTGGCAATGTTGGCACAAACATTACCCCACTATAGGAACACAAATTTCCTTATGCCCTTTGCAGTCTCTTTGAAATGTAGCCATTTCACTAGACCAGAAAGGATATAGGAGGGCAGATAATTTTATTTCATATGAGGCACTGATATCCCAGCTAAGTGCAGCTAGCTCCACTCCTTCACAAAGCCACTCCACCAGAAGAGAGAAAGCTCTGGGTAGCCTACCCTGGAAAGTTCCCAGGTATGGTGACTTTTAGTGAGAGGCAAGCGAGTGTAGCCGAGCCCACTGCCCTGCACGGAGAAAGAAGAAACTGACCTGGAGATCCTGGAAAAAAGATCTCCTAAGAGCTCCTAAGTATACTTCCCACTAGAACACTGGGATAATGGACCCTTGCAGGGGCGTAACTAGACGCCTCAGGTCCCGGGTGCGAGAATCTGTTAAGGGCCCCCCCACCCCCTCACCCCCCCCCCAAAAAACATGATTTTTACCCAACAATTTTTTTTCAACTAATTCAACAAATTCAATTTACATATTGAATCATATCTGTAAAAAAAATCAAAGAAAAAGGGGCGCATGTACAAAGGGCATAATCCAGGGGTGTCCAAGTTTTTTCTGGAGTGGGCCACTTCATCAGAATTGTATACGTGCGCGGGCCGCACTCATTTTTCACTGTGACAAAAAATATGGCCTTTAATAAAATATGCAGATTAAAATAAAGTAAAATGACACAAAACCTTTACTCTTCCTCTCACTGATTTCTGGGCCTTGAAAGTTTTGCGACTACAAATTCAGGATTCCCTAGATTTATTCTAGGGATGAACTAAAATGAAAATTCTGGACCAAAACATTCAGGGTTCACTTAGCCAAAACCGAAAATGACCCCCACCTTTAAAAATAATAATAAAAACTCACATGTTTAATAAAAGTAGGTAACACACAAATGGACAAAATTAGCAATACGACTTGGCATGATAGGAGTGTGATTGCTAACAGCAATCACACTCCTATCATACCCAGGCAACCAGTAAATGCTGGTACCTAGGCATGATGGGACTGTGCTCGCTGTGATTGCTGTTAGCAATCACACTCCTATCATGCCAAGTCAGCCACAATCTAATATGTATGGCTGTTTTCAAGAAACAGTTATGCTCTGGATCAATAAAGAAATATATATTGCATTTTATTTACACTATTCTACTTAATTTAGTGACAGAAGGTACAATACGATTACAATTTGCAAATCAATTAAAATTCTGAAATGCCCTCTTAAGAGTTTTTCAACTCGATCACTAGGTCACTTTGATTTTCACATTGTTGTGCATGTGTTGACAAGTCTGTTGATTCAAAAACACTTTGAACACTGAATTTCAGTTTGAAACATTATTCCTGTGATGAGTTCACTGCAGTCAACTTACTGACAAAACCAAAATTAGTCCATAATTAAGCTTTCTCACTGGTTTGCTATATTACACATTGTGATTACTAAATGTACTGCAACTTACTTAGTGGAAACAATTTCTGCATTATTTCATATCATTTAGTCCACTGGAGACTTGTCACACAGAATTTTATAATTAAAAGTGCTGTTTTATTGTTAGAGGAATATTTTTCCATTACACATACATTGTAAGACCCTTGCATAGCAAGTGGCCATCTTAAAGTGTACCTTTCATTGAAATTCACATTTCCTATGTTGTGCTGGCAGAATTACCCAAAAAAGATGTAATTTTTAAGATAAATGTGTTTTAAAAATTACCTATCCCCCATTTTCCATCCATAGCGATCAATCAATGAGAGCTCTTGTGTGACTTTACATTGAGCACTCAGGTAGAGCCCTGTGCTGGACGGCTTTTTTAATCCTGCTCCTGTCCGCTCCCGCAATGTGGGTGTTCCACTCCCGCTCGCTCCCGCCACATTTGTGGCCAATTACGCCCACCTCCTTACCTGAACTGCAGAGTTCCCGCGCAGTCCCGCAAGGCTGCCTTCTCGCAGCTCCCTCTTGCTCTGCCCAGGAACAAGGCGGAGTCACGGGAAGTGACGTCACATCACGCGACTCCGTTTTGTTCCTGGGCGGAGCAAGACAGGAGACACTGTAAGGGAGCAGCGAGAAGGCAGCCTTGCGGGACTGCACGGGATCACCAGGACCCGCAGGTACCGTGCCTGACCGCCCGCTCCCGCCCGCAACACCAGCAAGACCGCCCGCGCCCACAGCGGGACCCGCCTCCCAATGTAGTCCTCTACACCCAGGCTCAATTTGTTTTCAGACTGACGTAAAGTTTACTGAGAAGATATTTCTTGGGAAGCTGTTTTTTCCCTGTGTATGTGGGTTGCGGGGGCTCCAAATTTGCCCTCACATGCTCTTGTCACCCTCACACGCGTCACAGATGTACAATGGAATTCACACATATACCCCCCAATCACATGCCCAGTGGGATAAGGATTAAATATAAACATTAACCATTTGGAGATGAATTTTCTTTTTTTACTGTAGTCTTCAAATGGCCCTCTTTCCACTGTCCAAAGATGAAAAACGAGCGGCTTCATTGATTATAGCTGGATGGTAATTTTTATTTCAAGTTTGAACCATTTTGGTGCCAATGAAGTTACCAGTGTTTTTCTCTGGCATGTACAGTATACTCCCATGCACAGAGTTGTTGAATAATTCATTGCATTGTCTACTGAATATAATAAACATATTTTTTATTTAAAATGTTTTTCCTTCAACTGACTATTCTGTGGAAAGAGGAGGTGGTGAGGAGGATATGGTTAGGCACTATATACAAAGGGCATGAGTTTGGAGGATCCTTCTGCTGTAATCTGGTAGGGATTGGTTCCATGACATGCACACATGTGTTTCCTTAGCAATCGTTTGGAGGTATGGGATAAACATATGAGGCAAGCAGGATTGCAGAGTCTTTTGCCACAATCACAGTTTATGATTTCCTTTCTCTGTATTTTCTCTTCCATTTCCTTTTTTCCCTTTTATTCCTTTTTTCCATTGAATTTAATTCCCCTTATTTTATTTTTATTTCCTTACTATTCATTTTCCTTTCCTTTGCATCTGTTTCCTTTCATCTTGTCATTTTTCTCCCCTTTTTTCTTTCTTTTCCATTTACTTTCTTTTTTATTCTATTCCCTTTCTTTTTCCTTCTCTTTCACTTTCCCTTCCGTTCCTTGCCTTCACTCCCTCCCAGGAGTGGCATTATCTGCAATGAAGACTGCATGGGGCATATTAAATCCTTTTTATCCGCATTGACTTGTTCAGTAACTGTATCAGCTGTAAATCTGGGGGTCGTTAGGATACCACTGAAATGTGTCTTCTGTTTATATTAAAGGCAAGTGTTTTGTCATTAAGTGTTTATTGTAGTCAATTAATTTACTTTCATAACATACTCAATATGAGTGGCATGTCGGAAGTAAAAACATATATAATTTCTAACTCAGGATATGCTAAGATTTTTTTTTTAATTTATAGTTCAGCCTGTTACTATGGCAACTGCAATTTGGAAGATTTACAGAATTGATTCCAGGGCATGATGTTAGTAATTTCATCCTCTTTTGATCCGGCAGTTTAGCAATTCTCTTACCAAATGTGCAGCTCTGAATATGCTCTGCTTCCTACTTAATAATAGGCAGACGGGTTCAGTTCCAGGGCCAAATTTTAAGAGGTCCTTTAAGTCTGCATCACTTATATATATATTCAAAATGTTGTAGGTAACCAGCATTCTTGGATTTATTTGTGAACAGTGGGACTAAAGATTCTACAGTACTACTGCTTTTATTACTTTATAAAGCCTTAAGAGCATAACCAACTTAGATTTTGACTAGGGCTACAAATAAGGTGTGATATGATGTATACCTTCAGAAACGAAAAGAAGGTGCTTCTCACTATATTAAAGGGCATAAATTGATCTTCCGATGGCTTCCACTTACTCACACACCTATAGCTGATATAATATCGACATTCTATGAGTTTGCAAAGACTTGTATGTCTTGATGTAAAAATATACAGCATTTACATATTTTTTAAAAAAATATTCCCACTTATGTGGTAGCTTCTCCATTTTTCTGTTACATTTTTTTAGTAATATGGAAATATGCTTATGAAGGGGTCTGGCACTACTTATGTAGGTAGAATAAACAAAACAAACAAAATAAACTAATGGAGGAGAAACATTATGCCAATCAGGTGGAGATGGATGTCCATAGCATGGTGGGCACCACTGAGCAGGGGGGCGACAAGACAACGGTGCTTAAATATAACAATACTGTATTTGCTTGATTATACGATGACCTGATCATAAGACGACCCCACAAAATTTGAATATTAATTTAGGAAAAAAGAAAAAGCCTAAATATAAGACTACCCTATAAGAAAAATGTTTTACTAGTAAATATTAATTCACATGTAAACTATTTTTTCATATTTAATAAAAACTATGATTGAGAAAAATGCAATTTTTGTTTTGGTTTCCTTTTATTTGCCAATCTGCCCCCCAGATATGCCTTATACCCCCTTATATGCCAATCTGCCCCAGATATGCCTCATACCCCCTATATACCACTCTGCCTTCCTGATATTCCTTTTAACCTCCTATATGCCACTCTGCCTCCCTGATATTCTTTTAACCCTCTATATGCCACTCTGACTCCCTGATATTCTTTTTTAACCCCCTATATGCCACTCTGCCTCCAGAAAGCCATGGTTTAGTGCCATTTAGCTAATCTATGATCAGAAACATCGTGTCATTCCATACCATACAACCTGTTAAATTCCCAAATAAATTTAGCCTTTCAGAATTTGTAAGTGAATGGATTATCAGAACTGTTTATTCTCTGTTTAATTGTACTTCTTACTTGATTTACTTGTATAACCAGTTCATGTCTGAAAATAGTATAATGGCAAGTGCTCCCTCACAACAATAGCAAATGTTTTGTTTCTAGTTTCTCATGTTAAAATTATGCTCATATTCATACCTTAGGTAGTATAGGTATTTGTATTGCTATAGGTAAATGTTGATAACTTTATAGTCATAGAGCATTTTAACATTTTTTCTGCATTACCATTTCTTTCAGGTAATGAGAGTTTAGAGGAAAACTATGTTCAAGACAGCAAAATGGGCTTTGTCATTAATGCACTATATGCGATGGCTCATGGTCTCCATGATATGCATACTGAACTATGTCCAGGACACGTTGGTCTATGTGATGCAATGAAACCTATAGATGGAAGCAAACTACTTGAGTTCCTTATTAAGACTTCATTTGTAGGCATTTCTGGTGAAGACATATTTTTTGATGAAAAGGGGGATGCACCTGGAAGGTGAGACATTGGTTTGATTTATTCCTTCATATCTACAACCATCACTTTTCTGAATGACTAAGACAACAAGTGAATTGTCCATCCAGGACAAAATAATTGACAGTGACTGGTGAAATAAAATAACTAAGAACTAATTTTATTGCGATAAGACTCTTCATCTTAACTAGTTTATTAATTTTTTTGAACAAGTTGAGTTGTGTGGAGGTTTACAAGTCCTATGTCTACATTGGTGCTGTCTGTTTACTCTAGTATCTACAGATCTCGTCAATGTCACCTTAGTATATACCGTATTGGCTCGAATATAGGCCGCACTTTTTCCCCCCACTTTAAGTCTTTAAAGTGGGGGTGCGGCCTATATTCGGGGTCTATCGCCCGACGCCCGGGACATGCAGTCCCGGGCGCCGGGCAGGCAGCGGGATTAGGATACAGATCCCCGCAGCGGTGCAGGGGACCTGTATCCTACTCTCGGATGTGCTCAGACAGCCTCCCCTGCCAGCACTTTCCACGGGGGGAGTGTCAGCACGGGAGGTTGTCTAAGCGCATCGTGCGGACGGTCACCGGCTGCGGCGATGTGGGTAAACAGCCTCCGCTGCCGGCATGTCGTGCAGATGTCCCGGCAGCGGAGGTTGTTTACCCGCATCGCCGCAGCCGGTGACCGTCCGCACGATGCGGATGTGCCGGCACCGGAAGTTGTATACGCGTATTACGTAGATGTCCCCCGCCGGCCCCGCAAGACACCCGGGAGTCTGCTCTGGTAAATCGGGGGGGCAGAGTGGCAGCATATCTCGGAGGGGGGGAGGACAGTGGCAGCATATCTCGGGGGGGGAGGAGGAGGACAGTGGCAGCCTATCTCGGGGGGGAGGCGGAGGAGGACAGTGGCAGCATATCTCGGGGGGGGAGGACAGTGGCAGCATATCTCGGGGGGGGGTGGCAGCATATCTCGGGGGGGAGACAGAGTGGCAGCATGTTTTTTTGGTGCTTTTTTAAAGAAATAAACTTTTTTGGTGCGGCCTATATACGGGGGCGGCCTATATCCGAGCCAATATAATATATAAAAAGCACCAAACTTTTAGGGTGCGGCCTATATACGGGGGCGGCCTATATCCGAGCCAATACGGTACCTATTATCAAATCAGCTGATACAGACTAACCATTAAAGCCACACAAGGCAGTATCTAGCCATTCAAATCCAGCCACCAGTATCACATTACATGAGGACTTATCGGTTAGTGGTCCACTAGGAATTTGTCTGCTATAACCTACCTAGTGCATACAATAAAGTAAGGAATCAGAGCACACCTAGCAAATACCGTATTTGCTCGATTATAAGACGACCCTGATTATAAGACGACCCCCCAAAATCTGAATATTAACTTAGGAAAAAAAGAAAAAGCCTGAATATAAGACGACCCTAAAGGAAAAAAGTTTTACCAGTAAATGTTAATTCATGTAAACTATTTTTTTTAATAAAAGCTATGATTGAGAAAAATATTTTTTTTGTTTTTATTTCTTGTATTTTCCAACCTGTCCCCCAGTTACGCACATCTGCCCCCAGGCTTGCCACTCCAATATGGCACTGTGGCCCATGATATGCCTTTTAACCCTCTATATGCCACTGTGCCCCATGGTATGCCTTTTGACCCCCTATGTGCCACTCTGCCTCCAGAAATGCCTTATACCCCTATATGCCACTCTGCCTCCAGAAATGCCTTATACCCCTATATCCCATTCTGGCATTTAGGGGGTTAAAATGCATATTATGGGGCAGAGTGGCATATAGGGAGGTATAAGGCATTTCAGGAGGCAGAGTGGCATTAAGGGAGTTAAAAGGCATTGTATAGAGCACTCTGCCTCCAGAAATGCCTTATACCCCTATATGCCACTCTGGCATTTAGGGGGTTAAAATGCATATTATGGGGCAGAGTGGCATATAGGTGTATAAGGCATTTCAGGAGGCAGAGTGCTCTATTAAATGCCCCCTTAACGCCACTCCAGAAATGCCCTATGCCCCCATTTAACACACACACACACACACACACACACACCCTATACCCCCATTTAACTAACACACACACACACACACACACACTCTCCCCTCCCCTCCCCTCTCAGCCCTCTCTTACCGGTGCTTCCAGCCGGGGCAGCGGGTTGACGTCGCCTTCTGCTGCAGCCGGAAGGAGGTGGAGTTGGCAGCGGGGGTTTGTATCCGTCCGTCGCGTATACTTTCCCCGGCTGTCAGAGATCAGAGTTCCCCGCACCGGTGCGGGGAACTCTGATCTCTGACAGTCGGGGAAGGTTTGCGCGACGGACGCAGACAACCCCCGCTGCTAGCCACACCTCCTTCCGGCTGCAGCGGACGTTGTCTACGCGGATCGCGTAGACGTCAACCCGCTGCCCCGGCAATACAGCAGGAAGCACCGGTAAGTGTGTGTATGATGGGGGGGGGGGTGAGACAGGAGGATCCAGGTCCCCTGCAGCGGTGCGGGGGATCTGGATCTTAGTCTCCTAATCAGACTCTATTTGAGGTCTGATTAGAAGACGACCCCGATTAGAAGACGAGGGGTATTTTTCAGAGCATTTGCTCTGAAAAAAACCTCGTCTTATAATCGAGCAAATACGGTACTATTCAAAAGCATCTATCTGAAGCATAAATATTGGGGATTCCATCACACTATATTGCCGTGTTCTGCTTTGCTTGCCACTATGTCAAGGTCCCCCAATTTTGACAACTCTTTTTTTTTCTTTTTCTTGTGCAGTAGCATTTCTCAAGTTTTCCCTTGATAAATGTGGCTTGTTGTATTTACTTGAAAGACTCAGTAATGCTTCACCATAATTTATTTTGTATATAAATGTGTGGCAATATATTGAATGCACAGAAACACCATGCAAATTAAACAAAAAAAATAATCAGGTCATGGAATGAATGTTAGCTATATGATTGTAACCATGGTGGAAATAATTCTAATGGTTATGTGTGGCAAACACAAAAACATTTAAAATGATCCAACTAAAGAATGTGAAAAACCTATGGAGGCTGGGTCATTGGAACACAAACCTCATTTGCAGTTATAATGTAGTTTTACTGAATCATGTATGTAATTTATTATTTACCAGCTTTCAATAAATCCTTATTAAATTATCATCAAATGAAAATAATAATTTAAAATGCTGGATTATCATACCTTTTTTACTGTATGTTCCAGAAGGTTGTAGCTGGTGTAACATGCTCATCATCCCTTGCAAAGGTTAGATTGTGTCAATAACATTCATATTTTCATTTAAGAACTCTTTTTGTACATATTCTACTCAGTTTGCTATACCAATGTAAACATTTGAATGATTATTGATTATATATTAATATCTGGTAAAACATTTAAAATTATGGCTTAATCTGCATTTCTTGGTGACCTTAGGTATGATATAATGAACCTTCAGTTTATTGAACCCAGCCACTATGATTACGTGCTCATAGGAACATGGCATGAAGGGGTATTAAACATTGATGACAGGATTCAAATAAATAGAAGTGGAACGGTGCGGTCCGTATGCAGCGATCCGTGTTCATTAGGGGAAATCAAGGTGAGATTTTGTGTTGGGTTTTTTTTGTTGTAATAATTGCATGGTCCATTGTAGCCATCTAATCTGGAGAATGCCATTTAAAGTGAGGTTTATTCATGAACATGTATGTTGGTAAATTACAAAAAAAAAAACATCTGAGGTAGAAACTGCAGCTCTCCTGCTGCCTTCCTCCTCTGTGGACAAACAATGCTTGCAACTGAGCCAATCAGTAGCAGGAGATCTCTCCCATTCAAATCAGTCTGAACACACACTTGCCTGCTTGCCTGGAGTAAGTACATTTTATCCACATGTTTGTTAGCAAAATGGATACCGCAACATATAAAAGAAATCTTATTCTCCATTAAGTGATACCTTCTACAGATGCTTCTCACCTTACAATGGTTTGGCTTTACGATGGTGCGATAGCGATGCTCATTCAGTACATTGTCTTGATTACCAAAGGCTGAACTGGCACACTACATGTAGTGGTATGTAGATTCGACTTACAATATTTTCAAAGTACAATGCGTTCATCAGAACGTAACCCCTAGGAGTACCTGTATATCACAAAAGGTGCACTATAAAAACTTAGCAATGGTGATACTTTGAGGGATTGTTTTTAGAGCTGGCGATGTTTTAAAACTGACATTTTAACATTGCAACCTAGAAAATACATTATAAAAATGTAACAAGTACTCAAGTGGATTTGTTCTCCAATACCTGGACTCCACCTAAATCTATCTATCCTAAGGGGCAACTCTAAAAAAAGGCCTGAATATGGAAGAAGATGAGGTATTTTAGCCAGCTTGTCTCTGGCTCTTTAGTACTGGTGAGCTAGGCCAATGTTGTCCGTTGGCTCAAGTCCATCAGTGTTTTAGGTGAAGCTTTTTTTAGATATTCATTTGTCTTAAATATCTAAACTTTTCCAGTGACCAAAGAGCAATCAAGACCCAGCTTCTAAGTCTTCTTAACCCCTAATGACAAGACTATTTACCGTATTTGCTCGATTATAAGACGGGGCTTTTTTCAGAGCAAATGCTCTGAAAAATACCCCTCGTCTTAAAATCGGGGTCGTCTTATAATCAGACCTCAAATAGGTCTGACTGTGAGACTAAGAACCAGATCCCCCGCAGCACTGCAGGGGACCTGGATCCTCCTGTCTTATGCCCCCCATTTAGCACCCCCCCCAAACTTACAGGGGCTTCTGACTCCCCATTCATGTAGCAGGGGCAGCGTGTAGATGTCTACGCGATTCGAGTAGACAACTTCCGCTGCAGCCGGAAGGAGGTGCGGTTAGGAGCGGGGGTTGTCTGCGTCCATCGCGCAGACCTTCCCCGGCTGTCAGAGATCAGAGTTTCCTGCAAAGTCTCGTAATACTGAAAGTCTGAAAGTACTCGTAGTACACTTTGGGACAAAGGCTCTGAACATTTTTCAGTGTTGCTGTTTAGCTGTAATTTTCTTCTTTCTCATTTTGTGCACCCACACATATATATTGGACATATTATATACAGGACAAGCAGGGCATTCTTCAGATACCATTATTTTTATCATATCATCTAATTTACTATAAAAAATTATAAAATATGGTGATTTTTTTGTTAAAAAAGGACTTTTTCTCACTTTAATTTGAAAAATCTTTTACTCATCTGCAAAAACTAATGAAAAAACCTGCTAAATGGATTCTACTATTTGTCCTGGGTTTTGAAGTACCCAAAGTTGTTTTATTTTTTTTCTGCAAGTTATTGGGAAATAATTACAAGTAGGGTTTTGCTATTTCAAAACCATTTTTTCCCGAAATGTAGTCATTCTGCCTCATGTGCTATTTCGGGTATCTTTGAAGCCGGCCAATGCAATTTACCCCATCAAACTACATATTTTTGAAAACTAGACACCCCAGGGTATTTTAAATGCTGGTATTTTAACCCTTTCCATGCACTAATTCTACCATCAGCCTTTGTCAAACTTCATGGTAGTAATTGTTTTTGTATTTTTTTCACACACATTGTACTTCAGGTGTGAGTTTACCCCTCCTGGTATATGTCACTGTCAAACAACACTCCAATATGTGTTGGTACAGCAATACCCCCCATGCATGGGTTTGTTGGGTTATTTGGGAGGTAAAAGGCCACCTTTGTGAGGTGTGCATTTCTTGGAGATATGGTCAGTCATTGGGACATCTTTAAAGCCGGCCAATTCGATTTACCCCATCAATTCATACATTTTTTTACTAGACACTTAAGGGTTACATAGGTTTATTTGGTAGGACAAAGTAGTATACATACAGTACTGATGATGAACAGATGGTGGTTGTAGGTACTGTAGGCTCTGTATTCTTGATAAGATGAAGGATAAAGAGACCTCAACCTTCTAAACATGAGATTTTACAGTCACAGTTAGGGTATAAAATCTATATATGGGCAATATGTGAATTTTAGGAATCCTATTGGACCAGTCAAAGGATACACTGGCATTCCACAAAAGACCCTCTAATACCTACATCACATTTTTGAGAACATATATTCCTAGCACTCAAGTTGCATCCAGGCCTAAAGTGTGTAGAACAGAATAAAAGCATGAAAATGATTTCTTACACTTTTTTATTAGTTGTTTTTTTTAAAAAATACTTTGTGATAATGCTTTCCCATAACAAAGTTTGAGTTTTTCTAGTTCTCTAGCTGTGGCATTCTATCTCAAAAAATTGCCTACAATCTATCTAGAGTTAATACAAATAATAAGGATGATGAGTAACATATAATGTGTGTTTTGGCAAATTTTAGCCTATGTGATATTAATAGTGTTGACGTAAAAGCGAATTAAAAGGTACTGCTTACCAAACACAGAATTATCCTTGTATTTCATTGCAGAGGTTATTATTGAGTAAAACTGAGTAGGCGGACTTGTTGGCAATATTTACTCTAGAAAGTTACCATGTGAAAAGACATGTATTTTTCTTGTGTCAGTTGTGCACACTTGGTACATTCTTGGAGAAATTAGTTACTGTTTAGCAAACATTCAAAGTTTGTTTCAACTGTCTGATTGTCACCCTGCTATGCTCAGGTGTTTAGAGTCAGATTATGCTGGCATGTAAGCAAACAATATCCATAGGTTGCATTGTATTATTTTGGTAAAGTATCAACAGGATTTAATTCATTAACCGTGTGTCAAACACCAAGTGAAGATGCTCGATAAAAAACGCAGTTTATAAATATTGAGTAGGAAGCTTTTTTGTTCCTTCTTTTTTTCTGTTTCCTTCCAATTTAAGAAGGTTGTTCCCATGAGCTATTATAGTAAATACTTTGCAAACACCAAAGCACGATACATACTCAGTATTACATATAATGCATGTTGTCCAATGAAACATTCTGCTTTTATATCTGTAACATACACTAAGGTCAGGAATGGGTATGCAAGTGTGCGCATGCATGAGCCAGCTCTCAAACTCATGGAGGACCCATCTCCGGAACAACACAGGGAGAGTCTAGTGGACACCACCCCACCCGCTGCAGATCCCATGGGTGTCCAGGGATCAGACACTCCTGCACTGCCTGGACAACAGGGGTGTTTCTTGCTCCTGTGGGCTTTAACCCCTTAATGACAATTGCCGGTCCTGGCACGGCACGGAAAAGCATGTGCTTTACGACAATTGACGTGCCAGGACCGGCACGTCTTTAAACGGGTGCAGAAAGCGATCTACTATCGCTTTCTGCACCCAAAAAGCGTTGCTGAATGCCTCGACCTCGAGGCATTCAGCAACGCCGCGATCGGCACGAAGGGGCCATCTCTGGCCCCTCCACGGGGCGTCAACATCCGCCATACTTTGTATGGCGGCGGACGCCCGTTTTAAAAGCGTTTAGGAGGCGATCGACGATCGCCTCCTAAACTTAAATGGTGTCGCTGGAATGCCTCGATCAGGAGGCATCCAGCGACACCAAACACTAACCTTTTGATGGGCTGTGACCGCTCCGGAGAGCGGTCACAGCCGCAGCTGCCGGCAATCTTCGCCATCAAGGAAGATGGCCGCCGTCCTGTAACAGGAACCACAAATTTTAAAAGTTCGCTAGATGGTCCAGACCATCTAGAGAACTTTGGCTCCACTTGCAGGTTGAATACAGGTACTGCATTCACCATGCAAGTCAATGGAGCCCAGCTTTCTAATCACAGTGTGATTAGTAAAAATAAATTAAAAAATAAAATAAAATTAATAATAATTAGAAAAAAATAGTAAAAAAACAGTAAAATGTAAAAATCATCATTTCCCACTGATGTCAGGGGAACCTCCAAGTTGAAAAAAAATGTTAAATTTTTTTTTTTTTTAAATAATAAAAAAAAAATATATATATATATAAAAAATATATTTTTGTGAGCAAGTCCTAAAATTAGCATATTAGCTTAAAACAATTCTCGCATGGAAAGAGTTAAAATACTGGCATATTAAATGCCCGTGGGGTGTCTACTTTTAAAAAATGTATGATTTGATGGGGTAAATTGAATGGGCCAGGTTCAACAACGTCCCAATTAACACGGGGGGAAGGATGGCCACACATCTAATTTCCAATTAGAAAAATGCACACGTACCAAATGTGGCCTTTTAGTTCCCCCAAAAAATGACACACCCATGCATGTGGGGTATCACTGCACTCAGGAGATGTTGCTGAACACATTATGGGGTGTCGTGTGACAGCGGCATATACCAGGAGCTGTAAATTCATACATAAAGTAGGTGTGTGTGGGAAAAATACACACAAAAATATTACTGCAAACTTTGAAAAAATGCTGGTGGTAAAATATGTGCATGCAAAGAGTTAAAATACCAGCATTTAAAATACCCTGTGGTGTCTAGTTTTGAAAAATATATGGTTTTGTTGGGCACACTGAAATGGCCTGGCTCAAAGATGTACCAAATAGGGCATGGGCAGTGGATCCCAAATGACAAAGTTCAACATTGAAAAAAGCGCATGCCCCAAATGTGGCCCTTTTGCCCCAAAACAGCCAGGCAAAATCATTCATGTGAGGTATCGCTGTACTCAGGAGATGTTGCTGAACACATATTGGGGTGTTTTGTGATAGTGACATATACGAGAACATTTTAATTCATACCTGAATTAAAATGTGTGTGGAAAACCAAATGCAAAAAAATGACTACCACAAAGTTTGACAAAGACTGGTGGTAGATATGGTGCATGGAAAGAGTTAAAATACTAGCATTTGAAATACCCTGGGGTGTCTAGTTTTCAAAAATATATGGGTTTATTGGGCACACTGAAATGGCCCGGCTCAAAGATGTACCAAATAGGGCATGGGCAGTGGATCCCCAAATGCCAAAGTTCAACATTGAAAAATGCGCATGCCCCAAATGTGGCTCTTTTGCCCCCAAACAGCCAGGCAAAATCATTCATGTGGGGTATCGCTGCGCTCAGGAGATATTGGGGTGTTTTGTGATAGTGACATAAACTAGAACATTTTAATTCATACCTGAAGTAAAATGTGTATGACAAAACAAATGCAAAAAAATGACTACCATAAAGTTTGACAAAGACTGGTGGTAGATATGGTGCATGGAAAGAGTTAAAATACTAGCATTTGGAATACCCTGGGCTGTCTAGTTTTCAAAAATATATGACTTGATGGGGTAAATTGCATTGGCCGGGTTCAAAGATACCCGAAATGGCACATGGGGGGAAGAATTACCAGATTTGGAAAAAATGGCTTTGAAATAGCAAAACGCTACCTGTACTTATTGCCCCATAATGGGTAGAAAAAAGCAAAAAAACATAAAAACATTGGGTATTTCTAAACTCAGGACAAATAGTAGAATCTATTTAGCAGGTTTTTTCATTACCTTTTATAGATGAGTAAAAGATTTTTCAACTAAAAGTTAGAAACAGTCATTTTTTTCTAAATTTTTCACCATATTTTATAATTTTTTTAATAGTAAATAATATGATACAATCAAAACAATGTCATCTAAAGAAAGCCCTTCTTGTCCTGAAAAAAACAATATCTAATGTGTGTGGGTTCAGTAAACGGGAAAGAAGAAAATTACAGCTAAACACAAGCAGCGCAGAAATGTTAAAAAGGCCATTGTCACAAAGGGTACAAAAAGTAAAATCAGCCTTTGTCTCGAAGGGGTTAAAGCCCAGCCAGTTCATTGCTTCTATGCTGAGTTATTCTGCTGTCTTGTACACAGTGCAAAGTGTTATAACCTGCATTCCTCACTCCTGTTACCTTACCTTTATTATCAGTCTGCCTGGCTTTTGACCCTTGGCTTCCTGTGTGACCCTGCATCTCCACTGCCTGCCCTGACCACAGATTGAGCTGACCACTATCTTTCTTAGTGTAGTTTTCAGGCTGGTCAGGAAGTAAATCCTCGCTGCAGAAACTGGGAAAGTATGCCCCTAGCTGACGACAGGGGACTCTGCAACCAGGGGCAACTGAGACTCTTGGCAGCGGACTACTGAACCAGGACCATTTTTGGTCTGAATGAAAAAAAGTCAGGAACGAGTAGATAGACTTGAAGGATTAGGCAAAAGAATAGTCGGGGTCACATAGCATAGGTCAGGGCAGGCGGCGAACAATGGAAGTCAGGAACAAGCAGGATTTGAAAACTAAACAATACTGAATGAGTCAACCGCTAGTGAAGTACAGAGGCACTGTCACAGGCAAAGTGGAATACTAACTGAGGGTTTAAATATCTCTCCCTACTCCTAAAACCCTCCTACCCTTCTAATAAGTGGGTGGAGGAAAATACATAAATATCGCTTTAAGAAGCGACATGAATATTCATGAGATAGCTGTCTGCACATGCGCAGACGGCTCTCATGTCATCATGACGTGCGCCCCGTCTAGATCCCTCCATCCTTGTGGGGGCATGCGTCCAGAAGCATGGAGGACCCAACGGCGGCTCCCGCGAACAGGACGAGGGACGCGAGGACTGCGTCTCGGCTCCCCTGCTCGAGGGAGCTCCACAAGCGGTAACACTTACGCTCTTGTCTGTTACTATGTCCTGCCTTAATTTTTTATTTGGTTCTCTGCCACCGGGTTCCACTCCTATGTAACAATTTGAAGTTTTCTACCTCAAAAAAACAACCCCACAGGCAATATATTTAGGAAAATAAAAAGTTTAACACACATTAGACTCCCTTTTATTAACCAGGGTGGGGACCTCATTCCCTTCCACCACCCCCTGGGTGGTTAAGTAGTGGACTAAAATGTATTAATATAACCCATGGGCGGGTAAATTAATAATAATAATAATAATAGTAACAAAATGTCTCTACCTCCAAGGAAATTGCTGGGAGGATGTACAAAGACATTTTTTCAGACATAATTGGCAATGACATTAAACTTAAGTCATATTTTATAAGCAACGAAGAACAAATTACCAGCAGTCAAATAAAACCTGCAAATATAAGGCATTAGTAGTGTGTTTTTGTAATGTATGTAAGCTAATTTGCCAAGTCAAGGCACCCTATGGGAGGTGAGTGTAAATGATCACAGGGATGTCTCTTGTAACTAGAGGGTACCACTGATGATGTCAATGTGACATCACTGAAGTCCCTATATTTAATTTCTATTGTTTTATGACTTTAGTAATTATATATAAGTTACTTATCTCTTTGTGTGGTCGAAGAGCAGGAAAAGACATTTATGTCCTTTAAATCCAGTCCATGCCAGGTAGTCTATAAAAGGAACCAGGGTGCAAACTCTAAATAATCTCTGCTGCTTTGCTACAAACTATACAATGCCTTAATTGATTTAGAAACCTTGTAAGGAAGATTATTGCAGCAGATGAGAAAAATATTAAATATGTGCATTGTTACCTAGGGAGTGATAATGCAAGTTCAACAGGTACATTATGTGACCCAAGTGTGTTATGTGGCTCCACAGTAGTAGGAATGCAGTAGTGCAGCTGGTTGCACAACATGAGGTAAGAGGGGGGGAGAGCTGGCAATTTGAACTAATAGGAAAATGAGTGTGTATGTATGTGTGTGTAAGCATATGGGGTTAGAGTGAGTATGTGTTAATCACTGCACAATGGGTCCCAATCTCACAACAGGAAACACCATAGAGGATTATCCTATTAGACAAAGCTAAAGCAACTAAATCTGTCTCCAAGTAGTCTTAAGTTAAAACTTAACTTTTCATTGTCTGTTAATAAATTAATAGGTTATTAAGAATTGCAAAATATGAAATTATATATTTTGTACAACCCAAAAGACAACTATTGGTAGAGAAGAGACTGATGATAAAGTACAGCTATGAACAGTGATCCCTGCTACTAGGATCCTAGTATACCACACGGTAAATCCCAGAAGGCAGTTGCACACTCCTCAGAAATTCCACTTCATAAATCATAAGTTCCACTTGATACTAGAATGGGGTTTGTTTCTTTGAGAAAAGAAAACACATGATAGTGTGTTACTATATTGTGTTAGCATGTGTGTATAGTGTTAGTGTATATTACTGGATGATAAGAGTATGCTGTGTTAGTGTATGGTGTAAGTGTCAACATATGGTGTTAGAGTGGGTGTATATATTAGTTTATGGTGTTAGCATGTGTGCGTGGATGGGTGTATGTGATTTACATAGGGTTCAAAAGGTAGAGTGATTTGCAAGCCCAATAACATCATGAAATTCAATAGAACTAATAGACATGATGACCAACTCAAGTGCAGAGTGAAGTGATTCGTATGACTTGGACGTCAAATTGCAAAACAGACATACAGACATATGTGTGTTAATAGTGTGAACAGCACTCTTCCACTGAGAACAAGACTAACATGTGCTAAGTCTGGGGACTGCAAAGTTCCCCAAATTGTAAAACATACTATGTAACTCTAGATTTCTGCTTGCTCTAATTGTACAATAAATGTCACTTTGAGGCATGAAATTGGAGCTGCAGAGAAGGGTTCCTCCTGACCCTTATGGAGGGCATTACTTGCTCAGGGTACAGGAATGCAAAAGTGGTGGGGTACAATGTGGATGCATAAATTAGTTTTGTTTCCTACCCACCTTCTCTTTCCAGCCTGGAACAGCAGCAGAGATGACTGATGCTTCCCCCCATGTTAGCATGTGTACCTGGACAGTGCTTTATGTAAATGGTTAATTTAAGGGCCATGGGCATATGAGCAGGGACTCCTGGACATGGTAATTTGTTGTGCTCAAACTAGTCTGTCACTTTCCAAAATATTACATTTTTCTGTACTATAGAGATTGTATATAGATAGTAAGCTTGTGAGCGGGGCCTTCTTTAGCTAAAGTATTGATTTGTTTTAAGCTTTGTCATACCCTTTGAATGTATGTTTTGTAAGAAGCACTGTGTAAGTTGTTGGCGATATATAAATAAAAGATAATAATATACATATGTATGTAATGTGCGTACAAGAAACCCTATACATGTTTATCACAAAAAAGCAGCTGTTTTAACTTTCTGTTCTCATGATTTGTATTCCTCCACAATAAATTATTATTCTGTAATCATCTGTAAGGGTGGGGTTAGGAGAAGGGGCAGGAATATTAGCACCTGAAAATGTATGCTAGATCTGCCACTCTTTGCCACACATATATAAGGTTCCATGAGAACTTCACTTGTAAACTAAATATCTCCATATTCAGGGCCGGACTAAGAGCATCATGGGCCTGGTGCTGAGGATTTTGGTGGGCCTTTTTATGGAAATAATTAAAATAGGCAGGGCAGACAGAATCTTAACTCCTCGGCTCCTCAAGGGGCAGCTATCCCACGGCCCTGGCGGCAAGGACGGACTGGAAATGAAAAGCAGCCCTGGAAATATTTGGACACCAGCCCCATGTATTGTATCACAAGGTCGACCACTTGTGCCCACACACCACACTATCTGAGCCACCCTATTTACCATCCAAATAGCTATAAATCATTATTTTTAAAACTATATTAAATTGTTCCTTTACGATAAAAGAATACCACATTATTATTAAAATCCTAGGAACCAAAAGTGTTAAAAGCTCAACTAAGTACCTGGGAATGGACAGAATCTTAACTTCTTGGCATCCATGTGTACTGGATAAAGATG
>JALMGF010000042.1:3380000-3645000 GCA_023333645.1 Sceloporus occidentalis | reverse complement strand
AGTTTGTTCAGGATGAGTTTACCTGCAAAGCCTGTGAACTAGGCTGGTGGCCTAATCCTGGATTGACAGGTAGGGACTGTTGATGTCTCATTGAAGTAAAAGTTAAAGCTAAATATGAGGCTCTTTCCTTACAAAATAAATAAATATGAAACACAAGAAGCTTCTGAGCAAAATCTAAAAATCGCCAGTTGATTCTATAATGGCTGGGATTGATTTCTTAGCATAAGAATATGGCTGGTAACAGCTCTGTATATTTTAGAGAAACCACTGTTATGTTTCCCGTCGGGACAACATAAACACCATAAGGTGATATTGTGAAACAGATGGCGGTTACCTTCAACAAACCATTTGCTTAAGAAGTGCATTTGAATTGTAGAATAAAAATGTAAATGCAGTTTTCTATCTGTTGTGGTAACTCCACACTTCCTAAATGTATACATGATTGACAATCCATTTCAAAATGCACATTGTTTGAGTTTACAGTGCATATTGAAATCCAAACATGAATGGATGTCACGTTTTCTACAATTAACAGTCCTCACCTCTGTACAACTTTTATAATCTGATTAAGTGTGTCACTCGACAATTAAGCATTCCCTGAAGTAGTATGAACAGGGCAGAATTAAAAAATAAATCATTATTCCTGGGTTTGCATATTCAGTACTAGTCTAATATTGCATTTAGTTCTAAATTATTAAGTTCATTAACACAGTAGATTAAAGGTGATTTTGCACCTACTATGTTGTGTTGTAAACATAACATTAGGAACATCATCCCTAATAATGCCCATGAATAGTAATTCAGTCATGTCAGATTTTCACTTGTTCATATTAATTTGAAGCCTACAGTTAAGTGACAGAAGTGGGGATTAATAGATGTGCTTTGTTTCCATGACAGAAAAAGCTCTTAGAAGTTTCTATGCTTTCTTTATATGTTATTGAGGAAATAATGATACAGATCTGCTAAATTTGCAGTTAATGTTTTGTCCAGGATGAACAGCACACTTTAAAGATCTAAGAATGTTAGTGAATGCTTATTTTGACATGTGCAAGGACACACTAATACAGAAAATACAGCTTATACGTCAGACTCTGAATATGTAATAATGTGAGAAAGATCTTAGGCACCTTAGAATATTAGAACTGCACAATAGCATTTCTCTACATATAAAATGCATGTCAGTGTGGGAATTGCCGGGAGTTAAATAGGGCCAAGGTCCATTCATGGTGTAGTTGGTGTAGTACGATTGGACACCAATCAGTATTTCAGTCGGGACCACGGAGTCTAGTGGTCAGTCAAGTTAAGAGTACTAACACTCACAAAAGAACTCATAGATTCACTAATACGTGAGCTGTTTGCAAGGTCATGCGTCTTTAGATTTTGCACGTTTCAGACAAGGGGATGCAGGTTAACTTGCATGTCCTCCCCTGAAAAGCACAATATGTTTTACCCCCAATACATTATGAGAAAATAAACAGGGTTCCCAGGACCCATATTTACCAAGTCGGGGTCAATGATTTTCCCCATTCCCCTACATCTGCATGATGGGGCAAGGGTAGTTAATAAAGCAAACCCTGGGGTGGTAAATTGACCTGTATACCCTCCTAAAGGAGGCATGGATCTCAAGCTGTGCCTTCCCTTCACCCCCATCCCATACCCAGTAAAATCAGGCGTTAAAATGAAAAGACTACCTCATTTTAAAGTTGCAGACAACCTACAGGTTAATGAATTTGCAAGTTTTCTGCTTCTTTAAACATGCATACACTTGCATCTCCTTCATGCCTGTGCTTGGTGGCCAGTCCTGTTCAGAGACCAAGGTTGCATGGAAAAGTGTTGTTAACAGTTGGGGCACAGTGGTGAAAAAGAGAAAATATTCTCAAAAAAGCTAAAATAACAGGCATATAATGTACGCTAGTAGAAATGCCTTACACCAAAGTGATTGCTCACTAACATATCACACATTAGAATGTTGTTAGGCTTGTTTTACCATAAGTAGAAACCAAAAGTAGGTCATTTTATATATCTTACATATTGTTCACATTACACTCATTACATAAAGTCATATCTTCTGTTTCCCGTAGGCTGCGAGCCCATAGTTGTCAAATATCTGCAATGGAGCGACATAGAATCCATGATTGCGGTGGCCTTTTCATGTGTGGGAATCCTCGTTACAATGTTTGTCACCTTAATCTTCATCCTTTATAGGGACACACCTGTGGTTAAATCTTCAAGTCGAGAGCTCTGTTTCATTATACTGGCTGGTATTTTTCTTGGCTACATATGCCCATTCACGCTGATAGCCAAACCAACCACCACCTCATGTTACCTGCAACGTTTGTTGGTAGGCCTTTCCTCAGCCATGTGTTATTCTGCTTTGGTGACCAAAACTAATCGTATTGCTCGTATACTAGCTGGAAGCAAAAAGAAGATCTGCACACGCAAGCCCCGTTTTATGAGTGCCTGCGCACAGGTTGTAATTGCTTCAGTACTGATTAGCATGCAGCTTACACTGGTAGTTACCCTAATAATAATGGAACCTCCTATGCCTGTAGTATCCTACCCAAGCATTAAGGAAGTGTACTTGATTTGTAATACTAGCAATCTAGGTGTCGTGGCCCCTGTAGGCTACAATGGACTTCTCATCATGAGCTGTACCTATTATGCCTTCAAGACTCGTAATGTTCCAGCTAATTTTAATGAGGCTAAATACATTGCATTCACCATGTACACCACTTGCATCATCTGGCTGGCATTTGTCCCCATTTACTTTGGAAGCAACTACAAAATTATCACTACGTCTTTTGCAGTCAGCCTTAGTGTAACAGTAGCCTTGGGCTGTATGTTCACTCCCAAGATGTATATAATTATTGCCAAACCCGAAAGGAACGTTCGCAGTGCTTTCACTACTTCTGATGTTGTGCGCATGCACGTTGGGGATGGAAAAACACCCTGCAGGTCAAACACTTTCCTGAGTATTTTTAGAAGAAAGAAACCCATTGCTGGAAAAACAAAGTGAGTACATAATTTTTAGACCTTTTTGAAATGGTGTCCACTATGGGATTATGGCAAGCAATTCCAGTCAATATGCTTTGTCTACTATGGTATTATGGCAAGCTAGTCCAGTAAATATTTTAGTAAAAACAAGTTACAGAGGATGTATGTGAATTAAAAATCTGGTGTGTAGTATCTGTGTGATTTTATTCACTGATGATTCACCTGAATTCATTTACCAGTTAATGGGTTTTCCTCACGCTCTTGTTTTGTTTGTATTTCCACTCCTTTTGTCTTGTCTCCCTTACCTCCTTTTTCTTCCATTTCTCCCCCTTCCTCTATCATTTTTCTGCTCTCCCCTTCCCAGTGTAAAAAAAAATCTTATTTGACATTCATTAACTTTTTAAATTTAATTTTATACCCGGTACTACCATACATCTCAGTGAGTTCCTTAATGGTGCCTCTATGGTTTGTTGCTCAGTCATACTGTATATCACATCACAGAACAGGCAGATCATGTCCTTTGTTACAGTATGGACCCTGGCATCAAAGTAGAGTTGCCTCTCATCTCAGAATAAAGAGGTGAATCACAGGGCACATAGTTATGTCCTGGCAAATACTGGGCTAGTTGCAATGTTAATCCACATTCCTCAGGTGGGGTAACTAGGCATCCTTTGGACAACTGAAAATTACTTAATGATGTCCTTAGCAGGGCCATAGAGTGACCATGACAGCAGTGAGCATATGGAAGGACGACATTCAGTATGAGTGCGGAAGATGGTTGATGTGCCACACATACTTGAGATGTGCATGTGCTGGAGATTTATAGACTAAAGAGAGAGGACCCCCTGTCTGTGCAGATTCCATGGAAAGCAGAGGGTGACTGACACTATTATAGGTATATAATCCATTCTTCTGATGCAGCTACTGGGGGTCCAAATGTCATCACCTTCAGACAGTTAATGGATTTTCCTTACTCTCTTTATACTCTTCCCTTGTTTTATTTGTATTTCCACTCCTTTTGTCTCTCTTCCCTCTTTCTTTTCTCCTTTCTCTATTTTCTCTGTTTGGTCTCTCTCATCTCCTTTGTCTTTGGTTTCTACCCCTCCTTTATCATTTCTCTACTTTCCGTTTTCTGTTTATGTCCTCCTCCTCCCTTCTTTCTATCCTTTTTATTTTCCCTTTTTTCATATTTTATTTATTTTCTCTCCTTTCTTCCTCATCCTTTGTCTTTTCTATCCTGTATCTCCTTTTTCTCAACTAAGCATTTTAGCATTTTAGTGTCCTAAGCATTTTGTCGCTTGAGACACTATGACCTAACCACCCCTTCACATACGACAGACACAACCTCTCATGGACTGTCTAGGAAGTGGTTTGGCAAAAGGTGGCAACTCTACATCCAAGGGAGATACTAATGCCTCCATTGGTCAACCAAGATATGGGACTACAATTTGTAGTCTCTACTACATCACTCAACAAACACACTCAACCCAACAACTACACTACTGTTATTTGAAGACATTAAATTGCTACATATATCCCTCTATATGAATATATGAATAAGTCATGGTTTATGAAGCTAGCTTTGCCATAAAGTTGTAAACTTATTTGATTTTTTGGTATAATTCACCAAACGTACATTATATTGACTGGTGTTGGAAATGACAAACCATAGAATTAAATGCGTAATGATATAATGTTTAATTACATTCTGGCGTAATACTAGAGATCTTGTCTGAGAGTTCAAGTTGTGTATATCAAGTATCATGTCCCTGTCTGGTGCATGGAAATGTCTATAAGAGGTAGAAATGAGAACTTATTTCTCAGGCTCAATGATTAGTCATGTGTTTCATTAGTATCATTAGGTACTAAATTTCAGTTTCAGATCATGTTCTGCAGAAGACTTCTTATGACATGGAATTTCCAAAAGAGAACACGGATCTTATCAACAATGGACTGGATCAAAGAGGACCAATTTATTACTATGAATAAACAATGGATTGTTAACTTGTTTTCATGGATTTTGCATGATCACTAATTTATTGTTTGACCTAATGAACAAAAATCACAACTGGATGAGTAGACTTCTACTGAAAGTAGTATAACCTGAATTATTCGAAGATGTTTAGGATGTGCAAAAAAATATTATAAATAATGAATTTAGTAATGAATAAGTAAAAAGTGATTCAAAAAGGGCAAATGGACCTTATGATTATATCCTGTTGTCTTGTTATATCTATCCATGCTATGCTTTTTGGTTTACATGTACCACTAGAAAAACACTAATTGGTTAAAGTGGACCTGTTTGTAACCTTTTATGCTGAAAAAAAACAAGGGGTAACTTAGATAAATACCCACACCATTCAGAACTGGTGGAATTAAATACTTCTTAACTATTGCCATATATATACTGCACATTTGCATTTTTTTATTGATTTTCATAGGTGAGTTTACTCACTATTAAAAACAATAAATATGTATTATTAGTGCTTACAACAAAATTGGTGATGAAATGATTAATGATAATATATAGCCAGTAGAGAAGATATGGATTAAAAAAAAGACATCAAAAGGAACAATATGCATGGACAAATTTCACATTTGTAATATCCAAAGAATTACAAATTAGCCAATTTTAGCCATTTTCCTCCCTTCTTATTAATAATGTAGTAAACTGATGAAAATGTATAATCTGTCAACAATTTTATAAGGCTCTTTATAATGAGCTACAACATTCATTTCTCAAGTAGGGTTGATGGGGGATAGATTGGTAATTGAAGGACAGAGATCGTCCTAGTTAATGAAGTGCAGATATAAAAAGAATGGGCCACTGATTGCAGAGCTGTATGCTTATTAGTGACATCATAAATAATCCTAAAGGAACAATGTACAAATCCAAGTCATACAAGTATTTCAAAAGAAAAACAGAATATTTTTTCTTCCGGAGCAGTGTCTTTGCATAGGGTTGGGACAGCTGTGCATAGGGGCTATCCCCAAGCAGCCTTTGATGGGTGAGATGTGGACATGGGAGTGGGTGGGTCAGAAGCAGATACCCAGAGACCCAGGGAAGCTGTACTTGTAGAAAGATAGATAGATAGATAGATAGACAGATAGACAGACAGACAAATAAACACGTTTAAACTATCTAATACAACAAATCACTAAAATATTACAATGTGTTCCTTTTCAATGATAAGGCTAGATGGGCCATCTGGATCTTATCTGTGTTATAATAAATGTGCATATTATTATTATTATGCTAATAGGAATAATGGATGATCATATGCATTGCATTGCTAAATAAATTGGCACCATTGATTATTTGAAAATGGCAATAGGACTTTTTTGGATAAGAAACATATTTTACCTCTATTTTTTTTATAGCTGATTAGCTAATCATTCAGATTAATATACTTAGCTAAACATAATTTGAAATAGATTACATATATACATATGAGTCATCTAAAATAACATTTCATTATAGTTTAAGTAGCATTGATTAAAATTATTGGTTTTATTAACTAGGGGAAAGTGTGCATTTTAGCAGAGGTTTTCCTGTGCTATAATTATTCCTTACTCAGAATCCTAATGCTTCAGAATCTTAATGCTTCACTACTTATTCAGTAGAACAAGGATGGGGCTTTAAAAAAGGGTATTAACAGTAGTCATCAATAAATCTTACAAAATCCATGTAAAAAAAATAATGTGCATCAAAAATTTGTATTGAGAGAGGAAGTGTTTATGAGATGCAGTTAGGGTTGCCACAGCCGGTAATCAAGCCTTTGGATCAATGCAAAGCCGGCAGCCGGAACCAGGCAGAATATGCTAATGCAAATGCAGAGCCATGCCTAGGCAGGTGTGCAGGGTGCAACGTACCCAGGCGCTCTAAATAGCAACTGGCACAGATGCGTTCCTGAGTCTCCCTACCTTCTCCACCAACTGCTTCCGCATCTCTGTCTCCTTTCCTGCAGCTTCGCTTCTTCTCTTGCCTCTTCCTCTTCAGTCTTTTTTCTTCATCTGCTTCTCCCGGTATCAGCTTGGTTGACCAGGTTTCCAGAGCGCTTCCCCAAAAGGGCAGAACCTCTGTACACACCCCCTCCTTCAATTGGTGAAACGGGGAGAGGCTGTCCATGTGGCGCCACCCTTATGTGGAAGCACTCTAGGAGGCCTTGTCAACCGAGCTGATAACACGGAGATGCGGATAAAGAAAGAAGACACAAGAAAAAGACGAAATAGACAGAAGAAAAAGAGGCAAGAGAAGAAGTGGAACGGTTGCAAAGGTGACAGGGAAGTGGTCAGTGCACAAAGTATGGAAACATTGAGAGAAAGTGGAAGCATGCTATTGTGCACAGGGGCACAGTCATGCCGGAACAGGAAGGGGCTTTTCCCAACCCAGTGCCACAAAATTGGAAGCATCCATTTGTTTAAAATGTCTTTGTATCATGTAGCATTAACATTACTCTTTACTGGAACTGAGGACCCTAACCCAAACCTAGAAAAACAACCCCAGACCATTATCCCTCCCCACCAAACTTTAGAGTAGGCACTATGCATTCCGGTAGGTAGTGTTCTCCTGGCATCCGTCAAATTCAAATTCAGCCAGTTTGTCTATGGAGGTTGCATATCTATGCACTTGATTGTCCACACCTGTTAGCAATGCATGTGGCTGAAACACCTAAATTCAATAATTAGGAGGGTTTTCCACATAATTTTAGTCATAAAGTATATTTCCATTCTCTGGCAAAGTAACAGCTAAATCTAATTTTCTGCCTCTTTTTCCTCAGTTGTTATACTCAGCAGTGGGTTGACAGGAGGAATCATATACTACAATGCAACTGTATAGTAGATTGTAAACATAGACCAAACATGATTCAGACAAATGTTTTCTTTCTTTTTGGTCCACCCATTTTTGGACAACGAATTTCAGTTCCTGCCCTTTTCATTTGGACGCAATTCAGAGGGCCTTTTCCATTTGGAAACTTAATTCAATCAGATCTGGTTTTTTTTGTTGCTTCATTTTCGTTTATTTGGTTGTGGGTCCCTCCTCAATTTTGGACATTTCAATTTTCAAATTGGCAAATTTTTTATTAAAATTAATCAATGCAGAAGTCTACTGTATAGATACAGGCATACAAAACCATGCATTCTCTCTATTCTAGTCTCTCTCTAGAACAATATTTTCAAATTAGTTTAGTATGTTTTTTTCATGGAACAGTCACCCCAATAACAAAGGCCTAAAATACCAATAGTTTTTAATGTTATTTCTATATGTTCCTTAATTCTTTTATTTACAGTATCTCACAAAAGTGTACACCGCTCACGTTTTTGTAAATATTTTATTATATCTTTTTATGTGACAACACTGCAGAAATGACACTCTGCTACAATGTAAAGTAGTGAGTGTACAGCCTGTATAACATTGTACATTTGCTGTCCCTTCAAAATAACTCAACACACAGCCATTAATGTCTAAACCTTGGCAACAAAAGTGAGTACACCCCTAAGTGGAAATGTCCAAATTGGGCCCAAAGTGTCAATATTTTGTGTGGCCACCATTATTTCCCAGCACTGCCTTAACCCTCTTGGGCATGGAGTTCACCAGAGCGTCACAGGTTGCCACTGGAGTCCTCTTCCACTCCTCCATGATGACATCACAGAGCTGGTGGATGTTAGAGATCTTGCGCTCCCACCTTCTGTTTGCGGATGCCCCACAGATGCTCACTAGAGTTTAGGTCTGGAGACATACTTGGCCAGTCCATCACCTTTACCCTCAGCTTCTTTAGCAAGGCAGTGGTCGTCTTGTAGTTGTGTTTCGGGTCGTTATCATGTTGGAATACTGCCCTGCGGCCCAGTCTACAAAGGGAGGGGCTCATGCTCTGCTTCAGTATGTCACAGTACATGTTGGCATTCATGGTTCCCTCAATGAACTGTAGCTCCCCAGTGCCGGCAGCACTCATGCAGGCCCAGACCATGACATTCCCACTACCATGCTTGACTGTAGGCAGGACACACTGGTCTTTGTACTCCTCACCTGGTTGCTGCCACACACGCTCGACACCATCTGAACGAAATAAGTTTATCTTGGTCTCATCGGACCACAGGACATGGTTCCAGTAATCCACATCCTTAGTCTGCTTGTTTTCAGCAAACTGTTTGCGGGCTTTCTTGTGTATCATCTTTAGAAGAGGCTTCCTTCTGGGACGACAGCCATGCAGACCAATTTGATGCAGTGTGCGGCATATGGTCTGAGCACTCACAGGCTGACCCCCCCACACCTTTAAACTCTGCAGCAATGCTGGCAGCACTCATTCGTCTATTTCCCAAAGACAACCTCTGGATATGACGCTGAGCATGTGCACTCAACTTCTTTGGTCGAACATGGCGAGGCCTGTTCTGAGTGGAACTTGTCCTATGAAACTGCTGTATGGTCTTGCTCACCGTGCTGCAGCTCAGTTTCAGGGTCTTGGCGATCTTCTTCTAGCCTAGGCCATCTTTATATAGAGCAACAATTCTTTTTTTCAGATCCTCATTTCTTTGCCATGAGGTGCCATGTTGAACTTCCAGTGACCAGTATGAGAGAGTGTGAGAGCGATAACACCAAATTTAACAAACCTGCTCCCCATTCACACCTGAGACCTTGTAACACTAATGAGTCACATGACACGTGGGAGGAAAAATGGCTAATTGGGCCCAATTTGGACATTTCCACTTAGGGGTGTACTCACTTTTGTTGCCAAGGTTTAAACTTTTAATACACTGTTATACAGGCTGTACACTCACTACTTTACATTGTAGCAGAGTGTCATTTCTTCAGTGTTGTCACATGAAAAGATATAATAAAATATTTACAAAAATTTGAGGTGTACTCACTTTTGTGAGATACTTTATATATTCATATGGAGCCTCATTTTCATAATCCCAATCTCACTTTACACCTCGCTATTCGCTGGACACAAATCTGGTATCCAGTTATTGCCTGATTTTCACTACGTAGAGGGAAGGTTTTCTGGTCTCCAGTGCTTCTCTCTAGTATCTCAAATGTCTGGTTTCTCCATCCTTCTTGTTGCTAATTACTCAAGCAGCTCTCTCCCCTAATTACTAGCTCCTTGACTCACACAGTAAATCCAATACTTAATGTCTGAAAAAAATTCAGTTCCATTATTATACTTCGATACACAGGGCCACCAAGTGAGGCATATGTTTTGTGCTGTTATGTTAGGTAGTAGTTAATACCAAAAATAACAACAGAAGGTCCAGTATTTGCAAGAAATAAAATAAGGCTTGATATGTCTTAACATTTAAACATTTGTACATAGTGCTTAATACAATACATATATTTAAGTGGCCTGACGAGAATTGACAGACTATGACAAACCGATACATTAGGTGGAGAGAGCTTTAGATAAATATATTAGACAAACACCATAGTCTCTAATTATGATGCCTTGAGGTAAACATTAGAATAGTTTAGTTTTAATCACCCAGCCTGACTAATAAATTAAAATAATTAAAAATACAAAAAAAAAAAAGAAAAGTCTATGTTGGAAAAGATTGCATTGAACAAGCAGGACGCAATTGGCATTGCAATAAAGAAACAACTCAATGTGGTGTTTGAGCAGGGATGGTTATGGCCGACAACAATGGCAGCTTCAGGTCTTCAGATAGATGATGTTAATTGAAGCAAAATAAAATAACATATTTTTTTGTTAATACTTACCTACATGCACTCTATTTTATGTTTATAGGAGAAAAACATATATTTGTCCATGGGACTTCGCCTTTTAATTCTTCTTTATTTAATAGTGAATGAACATAAATGAAATGCACAATTAATTAAAGGCTGTGTTAAATGCTGTCTCTTAATAGTTAAATGTAGTTCCTTTAAAACCCAATATTACATTTGCAATATAGTATTAATATGTGCTATAAATGTTTGTTGCTTTCATTCAGTTCTCTCGATAGATACATAGATACTGTTAAATGTGGGATTGAATGTATAAATGTTTGAATTTAGCTGCAGTAGCCTTTAAAGGCAAAAATATTCATGTTACCATGGAAGTTAAAGGCTTTGTTACACATAGTGAAACCGACTGAGCAGATGTCTGTAATAGTAATGTTAAATTATGGTGTTGAAGACGGAAACGGATGCTGAATAGTGTTCCAGCTGCACTACCTCAGTATCACAGAAAAGTACTCAATCAGCTGAAAGAATTAATTACAGCTTGAGATATGTTGCCAAATTCATAGCATTCTTCAAAATTTGCTAAAATGTGATCATTCTACTTGGAGTCCAAAAAAATGTTCACTGTACACATACAAATGCTAGCTAAAGTTTTAATCAAAATGTAAATTCTGTTTGAAACATCTTTATGGATTTGTCAAATATTATTAATCAACACTCATTCACTAAATAAATATTTGTATTTCCAGTCACTGCAAGAACTTATTGATGCTAATTAAATTAGAAAGAAAAATAATTTTAATAAGACTGGAATTTGTTTGCCAGGGATAGGCATGGTTAGATATTAGTGCCAAATGTCATGACTCGGATTGCTGTGTTTCCAATTACTATAACTATTACTATTGTGAACAGATGTCCTGCTGTTGTTGCTGAATCTCTTTGTCAAGTGGTGACGTTCAATCAATAAGTGCCACTCATAAACCAAAATTTATAGGGGAGCAATATGTATAATGCTATATATATATATATATATATATATATATATATACACACACATAGTAAATTAATTAAAAATATAGCCTTCACTAAGTTGGTTAAAAATGACCAGTGTACTCCCAACTATTTTAGATTTCAAGTATTGACCACATTATGAATAAACAGAAACATAGAATTTGATACAAGATAAGTAACACTCTGGCCCATCTAGTATATCTATTATTGCTCAAATAGACCCACGCTTTTAGTATGTAAGCGTGTGTTGGTGTGAGATTATGTGTGTCCAGGCCTGAAGGTGCCAGTCCTTCTCTGTCTACTGCTCCTGCCTGGTCTATTATTTTAGTTATCAGTCAAAAAATGATCTTAGTTAGTAAATCCATGCTGTTTTTGATCTTACGCTTCCACCAATTTTATGACAGACATTACGTATAATAAATAAATAGATGAAAGATTATAAAGTAATGCTTGCCTTTTTTTTTTTTTTTTTTGGTAGAATGTGCAGTCATCTTCTTGAGCTGTTCCTGAATATGAGAGACATTGATAACAAAAATTTAAAAAGCACACATAGATAATTATTTCTTCTTCTCTTCTGAAGTCAAAATCTATGGGCATTATGCAATTGTACATATTTTTGTCTATAACTTTTAACAGTGAGTAGCAGTAGAGAAGTGCTGACTGAGTGGCTCTGGAATACAAACTTATCTCAAATAAGCAACTGATTTCTACACATGTGCTGTATGATAAAGCACCACATATTTGATACAGAATAACATTACATAAAATGAGTGTTCCTAAACTACTTATCAGCTGTTGCAGTGTGGCTTTTTTACCAGAATTACTCTTGACTTTGCCATTACCTCTCTGGCTACTGGTTTGTCTAGTTTCCTTCCTCTACTCTTTCTCTTCCATGATCCTGAAATTATATCTAGTATTCTAAAATAAGTATTATAATATTATAAAATAATATTTTGTGTCAAATATTTAAATTGTGTGTATAGAGAAATAACCACTTGTTTGATATTTGTATGTTCTTATTTTTCATATATTTACATGTATTTATGTATTGCATTGTATTGGTTCTCACTCTCCTAATTAACTGAAGATGTAAAATGTTGAAAATGTTCTGCGTGTGTAAAATCTCGATTTTCTTAAAATAACCAATTTTATAAAATGATTTGTATCTGTGTAGCTTACATTTGATGATTACAACTGTCCATTGCCAATTCCCACGTTGTCTATGTACAGACGTTATATGCTATTGGATTTTAAGTATTTTTATGTCTTTTAGAGTAAATTGAAATCCTATTTTGGCAACTATCAGGCATGCTTTGTGTTATTATACTAAATGCAATTTACTTCATTTTAAACTAAGTACATTGTTATTTACTCTGCATGCATTTACTGCATGTAGCCGTTGTTAATGTGGGCAAAACTATGCAAGCATGGATACTAAACGAATTGATCCATACATTGTATTGCTTTAGTATGCTGATTATTCATGTCAGTATTGTGTGAAACATCTATTTTCTTTTTTCATATGTAGTGGCACATACATACTTCTCAACCCTCATCATTAATACCTGGTATTAGACATATAGAAAAATAAATTGTTAAAACAAAACTCCTCGAAAGCCACTCAACCCAAAATCAAAAACAGTATATCAAAAGTCCACAGAACAAAGTCCAGCAATAGTAGACACAAACTTTATCTACCAAATGGAGCCCTTAGCAACAGACCCCATAGTAATTCGATGTGAAGAATCAAGTTTCTGAATTGTTAAAACTCTTATTGCAATGGCTAAAGGTATACAACATTTTCCATTCAAGAAAACTTCTAAAATTACAATTTTATGGTTCATTTGTTCCACAGAATTACACAGTAAAGCAAAAGTGGAGTAAAGTAATATCAACATGTTTTAGAAATGTACATTATCTGTATGACAGTAAGAGCAGCCATCTTAAATCCTGTTCTTAATAAAAAAAAAAAAACTATAAATAAATATAGGAAATGATGCTTAAATATGCATTGGTAACATTTTTATACTCTTATACCAGGCCACAAAAAGATACTGCTGAAATGAAAGTTAAATGCTACCTTTTTACTGAGATAATAAAAGTAATGTAGTGACTAGACACTTGTTCTAGATCAAATGAAGAACTGCTTAAATATGAATGAACTTTCATCATTTGAAACTGTATGGTAAAAATGATAAAATATCATTCCAAGGGTGTAGTAAACTCATTTAGAGAAAATCATCCTTGACCTTTACCTTTCCTTAGCACTTCACACTGGTCATGTAGTAGTAGTAGTGGTAATCAGTAGTAGCTTCTATTACACAACTAGCTTTGGTTCCCATTGCAAACAGCTCACTTACATGCGCTATTTTTATTTTTGATGCAAAATATGTGCATGCTGTTTATTCAAATGCATCCATCTTTATTTTATTCATAGTTCTAACGGAAAGTCTGTGTCATGGTCTGAACCAGGTGGAAAACAAGTACAGAAGGGACAACACATGTGGCACAGACTCTCCATGCATGTGAAGACCAAGGACACAGGGTCAAGCCAGACAGCAGTGATCAAGCCTCTAACCAAAGGCTACCAGAATAAGGGCATTACATTTTCAGATATAAGCAGTAACACTTTGTACAATGTGGAGGAAGAGGAAGAAAATGAGCCAATAAGGTTTGATCCACCAAGTAGCCCTGCCATGGTGATTCACAGACGATTGAATGCAACTCCGCCGCCCTCTCAAGAGTTTGATGAAGTTTCAGCGTACTTGCCCGAACAAGTTTCTAAGAGTTTACCTTTCCAAAAGGCTCTCATGGATCAGCTTCATGGAGTGATCAATAAATTTTCCACGGATATTACAGAATTTAACTCAACTACTCCAATGGCAGACTTAGAAAATATTGTTGGTTCTATATATCCTTCTCAACATCTTCAGCAGCAGCAAGTGCTTCCACTTCAAATACAAACCTTTAGTGAAGTAATGAACTCTGTGGAAGGGGTGGAAAGTGAAAAACTAAACCTCATCCAGGATTACATGTATGATAGCACAGAAACTGCTGATGAAGACCTTGTTCCAAGCAAACTTGTATTGGATGATTCTCCTGCTTTGACACCACCATCCCCATTCCGGGATTCCGTAGCTTCTGGCAGCTCTGTACCTAGTTCACCTGTTTCAGAATCAGTGCTTTGCACACCTCCAAACGTGACATATGCTTCAGTTATGTTGAGGGACTACAAACAAACATCATCTACTTTGTAGGCAAAAAAACCTGAAAATAAACCTTGTTTTTATGCAGCAACACAGGGCTTGCCTGGTGGTGGAAACTGAAAGGACTACATTTATTGCATGTGTATTACAGAGAAAAGCAATTATTAAGTGTCCTATACTAAAACTGACTTTTAAGAGGGCTCCAAGTCTAAAATGTTTTGTTGTGTTACTTACTCACTGTATTAAGTCAAACAGATGCAGTATTAAAAAAAGCACAATATTGTAACTTAAAAAAAGATCAAAAAGTAAAATTATTTATCAGTTTTACTGTTTGACAATTTACATAATGAATGATCACAATATGACCTTCGTATGGGATTTGTACAGTAAAACAATATTTTAGTGTACATAGGCATGTAGATTACATAAATACAGTTGAAATCCAGTGGGTCATTCTTTAAAAGTACCATTAAAGGGTTTCGACAGACAAAAGGGTAATTTTTAGTCATTAGGAGAGTGATCTAGAGTATATTCATAGAATATTCTAATTTTACTAATTGTTGCCTTTTAATAAATAAGGAGGATTTAGATGTAATATAGTAAAGAAACAGGAGATTCTATTTTTTTTTTGCAAAATGAGATTTCCCAACAAATGATTGGTTGGCTAGTTGATTGCAGAATTACACCTAATGATATTTTGGAGCAAAAAAAGTGGAGAATTTATGTTTATATATCATTTTTTTCCCTTCTGAATTGTACGTTTAGTCCAACACTGAAGCCTTTAAGAGAAACTTTCCTGATGCCAAGGTTATATCATGTGATTGAACAAATGTTGCCTATATATAGCAAAGGATCACCAGAGCTGCTTATAAAGTGGACTCTACTCTGTAGGTAGCAACAATGAATACACAAACAGGGTCTCAGCGAGAGAGAGAGAGAGAGAGAGAGAGAAAACAGAAATAAAGAAAAGAACTGCTTTGACTCCACTGTTTCCCCTGTCTCTCTCACTGAGAGCCTTTTTGTATTGAACACATGTTGCACCTTGTTTAATACTGTATTATAATGTTAAAAAAATTGTAGAAATAAATACTGTACGTCACATGTTTATTAAGAATTATAGATAAAAAAGATGCCATCATCAGTTTGGCTATTCAGTGAGAGTTTATGTTTACAATGGAAATAATTGGGAAGTCCCCTATAATGTATTTAAAATCATTTATTGACTATTAGCAGGTGATATTGCAGTGCTTTCTACATTCTGAAAAATCACCACTACCAAAACAATCATCTATAACACACAAGTTTTAAAATTGTATATTTTTCATCAGTTTTATGTGAACAAGCTAATTTCTTTGTTACTTTGAACATCTAAATCTAGTGCACTTTTCAAACTTTGCAGGAGAACCACGTTTTTTTAGAACCCCATTATATGTGAATTTAAAAAATTTGTTTTACATGAATATGTAATTTAGTGATATCAGAAATTATTTTAAGCAAGGTCATCATCTATACCATAGCATAATGATTGTAATTAGTTTTGTATGCAGTAATAACTATTGAATCAATATTTGTCAATCAAAATCATTATGCCACAATTAATTCTCTTTATGATGATGCTACTTTAGTTACGACTTTAGCAGTTATTTTGGGGCAGGAAGCATATCTTAAAGTGTTTTTTTTTATATACAAAGCAAAGATTTTGTGAATGTTTTTCTTGTTGACTTTCTGATACACAAACTACATTGTTTGAATTTACAAATCTAGGGAACATGGGTAAAATATATATTTTTTTGTTTTTTTTATTGGTTGCTATGGTGATAAGATTTTTTTTCCAAAATACCCCACTATATACTCTATATATTTTTATTCACTGTGGAAGGAACAAAGGGAGGATGTCACTGTTGTGTCGCTCTGTGTTTAAGTCAGAATAAAGTATTAAAGATATTTATTCATTTGCTTCATATCAGCTGTTATAAGCCTTTAAGGTAACATGGAGCACTTTATGTCTAAACATGGTTGCTTTGAGGAAGCAGCCCAAATTGGTTTTTGCGTAGGAAATAGAAGGTTTGCAATAAATGTGAATTATATCAAAAACTGTATAGCAAAATTGTACAAAACATACTGCACTTTCCAGTATTTATTAAAAACCTTAAAATGTGCTAACGGACAAAATTATTTATACCTATTTTAACTGTTTTGAATGAAAATATGTCTTGTGTAAAGTTAAAACTCCTTCTCTGTGGCTTAATGTGAACCAATATACAGAACAACCAGACCATTTTACCTCAGTGTTGTCATATTATGCCCTATGGATTTTGTGTTGCATGTTTTTTTCCTTCAAATTATTTTGTTGGTTTTTTTGTATGTTATATCCTCTTTCAATTAATAACCATATCTGGGAACTGCCCAGTGTAGGCTACGCTGTACTCTTACCCTTTTGGGGTGTGGCTTGGTAAAAAGGCGGGGCTAACTCCAGTCTTTATTGGATAGGGAGTGGGAGGGAAGTGGGTGTGGACTGGGCACAGCCAATCACTGCTCCCCTGCCCGCTGAAAAAAGATGCTGACCCATGGAAACAGGGCTTCACCCGGAGACTCCGTGTCAATCCTGGAGAGTTCCCAGCTTTGGTAATAACCAAGTATAGTATTATATATAACCTGCCAAGGAAATAACATTTTTTTCTGGTGGCATCAATGAAGTATTTTTATTGCATTGTAGTGATTGCTTGTAATTGTTGTGGGGCCACAATATTTTGTATTTCATATGAGCAAATGAAATAAGTAAAAAACAGAACTCCATAAATAGTATTACAGCAACTTAACAAATATGAAAGCTGTCATAATTCATTATGTCTATGAATGTACAACAATCACATCAATCACAGAATAAAAAAATGAAAATCTTTTATATCTTGGGCTCATTTGTTATAGTAATATTTTTTTTTGTAAATATCCCACTGGTTTTGCTTGTCTAAATGCGGTCATCCACTTTGCTTAATAATAGCTTTAAATTGGATTTGTCTCTTTTCCCTTAATATGGATACAGAATATCTTGAGAGCAGTCATCTTAACTTAGGATTTATACGATTCCTTTTTATTACATTATACACTGTATGGATAATCAGGACATAATTCTTAATTCTGAGTTTAGGTGCTTCAATCAGACCCACTGCCACAGGTGTAAAAATCAAGCCACACAGTCGGGTCGTTTTGCAATAAGTAAGTCAGTCAGTTTGTGAAATTTCATCCTAGCTAGTTATTGCACAGTTAACGGTAAGTGGTATTATTGGAAAGTAGAAGCGTTTAGGAACAGCAGAAACTGTGCTATGAAGCAGAAGCCCACAAAGTCACACATCAGGGTCGCCGAGTGCTGAGGTACATGGTGCATAAAAGTCACCAACTCTCTTCTGATTCCATAGCTGAAGAGTTCCACACTTCCTCTGACATTAATATCAGCACAAAAACTGTGATGTGGAAGCTTCATGGAATGGGTTTCCACTACGGAGCAGCTGCATGCAAACATCATAACACAAAGTACAATGCCAAGCGTTGGATTGAGTGGTGTAACGCACGCTGCCATTGGAGTCTGGAGCAATGGAAAAGTGTTCTGTGTAGAGAAGAATCACACTTCTCTGTTTGGCAATCTGTTGGGCGAGCATGGGGTTGGCGAATGCCAGGCGAACGTTTCTGCCTGACTACATTGTGCCAACTGTAAAGTTTGGTAGATGGGGGATAATGGTCAAGTATTGGGCCCCTTACTTCCAGTGATGGGAAATCTTAATGTTTTAGCATACCAAGACATTTTGGACACTACTAGTCTCAGTCAGTACACTGTTAAACTGAGATACATTGTATCCAGCAGACACGTGGAGCTCCTCTACACTTTGGTGAGGACTATTTTGTGGTTTATATTATCTGTTTTGTCACTTAACCAGTGGAGTAGAGCACTGTCATTATTTCCATTTGCCTTCTATTTGATGTGTTCCAGTGAATTGTTTCATCGTTACTGTCACGGTCACGTCCTCGGGTCCTGTTAGCCGCGGGCGGGGGTCTGCTCGCAGATCACGGGGACCCGATACTTCTCCCTCCGGACCCGTGGTCGGCGAGCGGACTACCGCTCGCGGCGCACGGGCACCCGAGGGACGTACACGTTCTCTCCGTGCCGGCGGCGAACAGACCGACCGCCGACATGGGAGAAGGAGGGTCGGATCCGGGAACTCCTCGACGAGCAGATCTAAGGCTGCCCGTCTATGCAGGAGTTCCCAGAGGGCTTCCCTTACCTGCTGCCCGGCCGCCGGTCCGTCCACTAGGGGCGCAGCTACTCCTTCTGGCTGGTGCCGTGGACGTGATGGACGTCTGGAGGCGTGGCCTTGACTCTGCTCAGGGCGGGATCTTCTGTTTGGCGCCAGATTTATAAACCTTGCTGTCCTTTCTCAGGCACCCTGTTGTGGTCTTTGCCTGTGACTCTGAGTTTTGCTGCTGATCTTTGTTTTTGGACCCTTGCCTGCTTGACCACCCTTTTGCCTTGTGATTTTGTACCTCTGCTTACCTGCTCCTGTGTACCGACCCGGCTTGTCTGCTTACCTGCTCCTGTGTACCGACCCGGCTTGTCTGCTAACCTGCTCCTGTGTACCGACCCAGCTTGTCTGCTAACCTGCTCCTGTGTACCGACCCGGCTTGTCTGCTAACCTGCTCCTGTGTACCGACCCAGCTTGTCTGCTAACCTGCTCCTGTGTACCGACCCGGCTTGTCTGACATCCTCACCTGTACCTGTTTGCCATACTCAGTACTTACCTGCTACCTGTGTTCACGGAGAGTGTCTCTCTGTTGGGATCATCTAAGTCCTGGATTACCACTGTTTGGGGCTTCTCCCTATTCAGCAGTTTTCTGGGCAGAATAACTCCTGCGGTTAGTACCTCTAGTGATACATGAGCGACAGTTACTAAATGTGTCAGTGACATCTATACAGATGTTATTTTGAGGAAAGTAGATAAATCAATTACAAGGTAATTCATGATATTAGAACCACACAGTTAAAAAAAAATACTGGTATACCACAACTTCCATCACCACAACAGTAAACCTTCTGTCATTATATAGTGATCCAGACCCTGAGGGGGGTACTTATCATTATAGCAAGACACAGAAAGTGGTACTGCATATCTCCCATCATTATGTACTGTGCTAGACATTGATGTTGATACACCCTAACTCTCATCACTATATCCTGAGCCAGACACTGATGGTGGTACAGCATAACTCCCAATCTCACATAAGTATATTAATATCACCTTTGAATTTTATGTGCTGGGCCGTTGTTTCAAGCTTTCCTAGTTTTTACATCAAGTAGCTGTATTGTGTCCAATAATGATACATTATTAAGGGTCAGTTTTAGTATATAAAATGACCAGCTAGAAGTAACTATGAAAGGTTGGCCCATCAGAATGCACAATTAATTCATCACAGATCAACAAATTCAATTTTATGGTGTTAACAAAGCACAAATAAAAAAACAAACAAACAGAAAAGTGGAATAAAGTGGAATAAAGTAAAAAATGGACATTAGTATTCATGTTCGCACACCCAAGGCCAGCCATGGCTCCCAGATTGCACCCATAGGACTTACTGCAGTACCCAGATTGCACTCATAGGACTAACCAAGCACCCAGAATCCCCCCCTTCTCCCACTATCTACCCCCCCTCCACCTTCTCACAATGTAATTCACTTACCCTGCTGAAGTCCTGCGGTGGGAGCATGAGACCTCTGTCCTTCTGCTCTGCCTCGGTTTGCACAGCTTCACTGTTGAGCGCCAGGATACAGCGCCAGGCACCGCGACCGAAGCCTCAAACTCCTACCACCGCAGTCACGGCAGCAGGGGGGACAGAGGGGCGCTGAGCAGTTGCTGAAAACGTATTCATGAGCGACCGCTCGGCTCCCCCCTTTTAGCTTCATGATGTCAATATAGGTCAATATATAATTGTTCATGATGGTATTGAATGCCATTAAGGATTTAAGGGGTCAAATTAGTAAACTAGCACTCATTTCTATGTTAAATGCATTTATTGGAGTACTGTCTCATTCAGGCCTGGACTGGGAGAAAAAAAAAAAAAAAAGGCCCGGGCATTTCAGACTGAGCAGCCCATTTTTATTTTTTTTTTGTAAAGTAATTTTTATTTTGTCATTATAAGAGATGATTTCCAGAGGAACGCAAATACAGACATGACATAGCAGATACAATATGTAGAACAGAGCATCTCAAATAATCTTAATACAGGGGGTGATGGACATAAGAGAGCCAAAGTTTAAACAGTAGACTGCACCATGTCAATAGGCGTGAGTATTGGCGCCTACGTAACGAGGGCCCATAGAGGCACACAGAGAGCACATAGTATGCCGATACCGGCAGGCCTGAAACAGGTGAAATCATTGGAAAACATCTACAGAAAGAAATACAAAGAACAGGAGGGGGGTAGAGCCAGGAGACAAAAGAAAGACCCGGAAAGAAGAGAGGGGAAAAACGAATAAAAAAAAAAAGGGGTAAAGGGACGATTCGCAGTGGGTAAGCCTCAGAGCCTCAGCTAGCCGAACAAAAGACATCAGCCGTAGATCAGATCCACGAAATTGCCGCAGGGGACATCCCGAACTTCTCCAGCCACGGCCCCCAGGTGAGAAGAAAAAGATGGGACTTGTCATGCAGGTAAGCCGTGATTTTTTCCATCTTCAGCATATGCCAAATTTTAGCTTCAACGGCGGGTATCTCATGAGTGCCCGACTTCCACACTTGGGCAATGGTAAGACGGACCGCTGTGCAAACTCGAAATATGAGACGGTGTGCTGGTTTAGTCAGAGCGTCCAAAGGATAGCATCCACAGAGAAGAGCCGACCAAGGCTCTGGTTGAAGGGGTTTCCGGAGTGCGTCACTCAGCAAACTGAAGAAATGAGACCATATTTGCATAAGTTTGGGGCAAGTCCACCAAACGTGTAGCGGAGTCCCAGCCTCGTCACAGCCACGAAAGCAGAGAGGAGAATGCGTCAGAAACATACGATGTAGTCGTACCAGCGAGACAATACCTTGAAGCAGTTCTCCTGTACGAGGGTGCAAGCGGTGACTTTCCAAACGTTCTCATAGATTTCCCCCCAGTCAGAGGGGTCGAGGATTTGATCCAAATCGGTCTCCCATCGACGTTCAAAGGAAGGCGAGGACGGATATTTCACCCCCAAAATATGGTTGTAGAGATGGGAGATCGCGCCGCCGATTTTGTGCGAGCAGTTGCTCGCTTGTTCGTAAAAGGTAGGTATGTGGTCCGGATGGCGCTTAAGAAACAGAAGGAGAAAGTGGGAGATTTGGTGGTATCGAAAAATTTCAGTAGCTGAAACGATGCCAGTTGCTGAAAGGAGTAGGGTCGATTGTTTAGGAGCAGATCTCCCACTGTGACTAGTCCCTTGTCGACCCACCACTGGATCGGACGAACCTGAAGACCCACCGGGAAGTCCCGGTTCTGAAACTGCGACATTAACCTGGAACTGTTGTCCGTGAGCTTATATTTGCGGCGAACTTGATACCAGAGAGAGAATGAGTGAAGGAGGGTAGGGCCTGAGCAGCCCATTTTTATGAAAAAACATATATGTACAAACATATACATAATATTTGGTCATTAAGCATGAGAAGCCTGAAGCCACAATTTAGTGCGACTAATCTTGAAATAAATATTATAGAGTAAATAACACAATACCTTATCTTTTCCACTAAATGATTTCAGGGCCTTGAATGTTTTGTCCCCTGAAGTCACTACAAATTCAGGAGGGGATTTTATCTCTGGGTAAGTAAAAATGAAATAGTTCCTACTGTAAATTAAGGAAACAGATAACCAAACACACACACCAGGACAGGCTTTTCCACACCAACACCCAGACACACACACACCAGGACAAGCTCTGCCACACCGACACCCAAACACACACCAGGACAGGCTCTGCCACACTGACATCCAAACACACACACACCAGGACAGTTAAAAGAAGAAGAAATGGTTCAGCACTCAACTCCCAGGAAGCTGGAAGCTAGTAGGTAAAAAAAGGGCAAAACAAAAACAGAAAGCATAACAAAAAAGCAACGTTTCGGCCAAACAGGGCCTTTTGAGCTTGACAAAGGTCCTGTTTGGCCGAAACATTGCTTTTTTGTTTTGCTTTCTTTGAATAAAGTAACCTAAGGATTGGAAGCTGATTGGAGTGCTGGGGTTCTGTTCGTACACACACCAGGACAAGCTCTGTCACACTGACACCCAAACACACACACTAGGACACGTTCTGCCACACTGACACCCAGACACACACATCAGGACATGCTCTGCCACACTGACACCCAGACACACACACCAGGACAGGCTCTGGACAGGCACACCGACACCCAAACACACACACACCAGGACAGGCTCTGTCACACCGACACCCAAACACACACACCAGGACAGGCTCTGTCACACCAACACCCATACACAAACACACACCAGGACAGGCTCTGCTACACTGACACCCACACACACACACCAGGAGAGGCTCTGCCACACCGACACCCACACACACACACACACACACACACACCAGGACAGGCTCTGCCACACCGACACCCAGACACACACACCAGGACAGGCTCTGCCACACCGACACCCAAACACACACACAACAGGACAAGCTTTGCCACACTGACACCCGCATCCGGAGGGTTTCCACGGACGGTTTCACTCAGCCTGCCTGTGGCATCTTTGCCCCCAGAACAGCTTGCCTGTGGCAACTTTGCCACCAAAACACTCTGCCTGTGACATCTTTGCCACAAAAACAGCCTGCCTGTGGCATCTTTTCCAGCAAAACAGCCTGCCTGTGGCATCTTTGCCAACAAAACAGCCTGCCTGTGGCATCTTTGCCCCCCCTTACACATCCATGCTATCACACACACATATTCATTCACTAGTTCACAAATATTTATTCACTAATTCACAGATAATCATTCACCCATTCAAATATTCATTCATACATTGATACTCATTAATTCCCTCAGATACTCATTTACATATACTCATTCACAAACATTCATTCACTCACGTCTTCACAGATACTCATTAATTCACTCTTTCATTCAATCTCACATACTCTTTCATTCAATCTCACATACTCCTCACCCCCTTACCTGAACTGATGATGCACGTGCCGCTCGCAGGCTTCAGCGGATCTGCACAGGGGCAGCAGACGCGCAGCAGGGTCATGTGACGTACGTGACGTATGTCACATGGCTCCTTTGGATTCCGGCATCCCCCTGGCGGTAGAAGAGACGCTGCTCGCGCGCATCTGCCAGGTAATTAGCGGGCCCGCTGCTAGAGTTGCGGGCCTGGTCGCAGTTGATGCGGGCTTAAGGGGCATATGCCCCTTTTGCCCTGCGTTAAGGACGGCCGCATAGGCCCAGTCAGTCCAGTCCTGACTGGGCCTATTTTAAGGTAGGGGCCTGGAGCTGCAGCTCCATTAGCCCCTAAGTCAATCTGGCCCTGCTGCGGCCCGGGCTGGCCCGGCCCGGCCCACTGGGCAAATACTTGGTCTCATTTGCCTGGTCTCATTTGACTAGTACGTCAGCTGCCTCTACCAAAAGCAGGGAGCATACTGAAGAATGCTTCTTGCACATGCTCAGTAGGAAAAAGTGCCTACCAGCTTTTCAGGTAGATTTCTTTCAGAAAATAGGTTGTGGGTATGAGGAGGAGTGTTTTTTTTTAATAGGTGGATTTCTAGTAAATACTAATGTTTTTAATACATAGGAAAGCGTTTGAAATAATGAGGTAAGAGAATAGGTACATCACGTGAAAATCCTGGAGATGTGAGTGGTTGTAAGAAGTGATAATGATCGAAGAGAGATACAAATCGAGGGAAAAGCAAACATAGTTAAGGAGAGTATTCGGAGATAGGAACAAAGGGCTCTGTATGTCCAGGTTAGGAGTTTACATTTAATTCTGAACAGCACAGGGAGCCAATAAATTGGGCTAAATATATATTTTGCAGGGGGATGCGTAAGTCAATGATAACACAAATGTCCAGGCGATATCTTTCTTTATACCCTAAGCATCACCAGCAAAATTAAAATTATTTGTTGTATAGAGGTGGCTCCAATTTCACTTTAATTAAACTGTAGGATAATGAAAAATATTGTAGTATTTAACAAGCCCAGAAAAATAAAAACCATCATAAACAAAAATATATTTGGTTACAAAAAATGTCAACTTGAGCTTTTTGTTAGTACAAATATTTTCAACAAAACAGTGAGTGGCCTGATCCCACAGAAGACATACTTTCTCTTCTTCTAGAGCAGGGGCGTCCAACATGCGGCGTGAGATCGGCAGCCAGGATCACAAGAGCCCTGCTGCTTACTTGTGGGAGGGTCTATTCTCTGCTCCAGTCCTGCTTCCTCTGTGGGGAGAACGAGGGAGGCCGCGCCCCCTGCTGAAGTCTGTGAGCGGCATCGAGAGCTGTAGAGGAGGTAAGGGGGTGGGGTAGGTTGTGTGGATGAGTATGTCTGATTGAGGGAATGAATCTGTGAATGAATGAATGTGTGTGTGTGATAGTATGGATGTGTAAGTGCTGGAACCTAGGCATGATGGGACTTTTATAGCTATTAGCATGCCGAAACCTGGCTAGCTGCCCCCCTTGTGTATTGATGCTGCCAGCAGTCTGGGGTCTGCACCAACACGTATTGGCAAGTGCAGACCCCATACTGCTGGCAGCATCAATACACAAGGGGGGCAGCTAGCCAGGTTTCAGCATGTACTGGCTGACTTGGGATGATAGGAGTGTGATTGCTAACATCTAACAGCAATCTGCTAACAGCAATCACAGTCCCATCATGCCTAGGTTCCAGTATTTACTGGTTGCCTGGGTATAAAAAGAGTGTGTTTGCTGTTAGCAATCACACTCCTATCATGCCAAGTCAGCCAGTACATGCTGAAACCTGGATAGCTGCCCCCCTTGTGTATTGATGCTGCCAGCAGTATGGGGTCTGCACTTACAGCCACCCTGTACCAGCATGTATTGGCTGACTTGGCATGATAGGAGTGTGATTGCTAACAGCTAACAGCAATCTGCTAACAGCAATCACAGTCCCATCATGCCTAGGTTCCAGCATTCACTGGTTGCTTGGGTATAGAGTGTGTTTGCTGTTAGCAATCACACTCCTATCATGCCAAGTCATATTGTTGATTTTTTTGTCCAATTGTGGTGTGTTACTTTTAATAAAAGCGTGGTTACACACTAAAATTGGACAAAAAATACAATGCCCAGCCAACCAGTACATGCTGGAATCTGGGTATGCCTGAGATTGCTGTTAACAATCATAATATATAATTTTTTTGTACAATTTTGGTGTGTAACTTACTTTTATTAAAATGGGGGGGGGTCACTTTCAGTTTCGGCTAAGTGAACCCTGAATTTTCGTTTTTGGTCCCGAATTTTCATTTTAGTGCATCCCTAAAATAAATAGAACTATTTTATTTTTACTTTTCCAGAATCCTGAATTTGTAGGCCCAGAAATCAGTGAGAGGATTTTAAACCAAGTAAAGGTTTTGTGTCATTTACTTTATTTTAATCTGCGTATTTTATTAAAGGCCATATTTTCTCTCAGTGAAAAATGAGTGCGGCCCGCGCACGCATACAATTCTGATGAAGTGACCCACTGCAGAAAAAACTTGGGACACCCCTGTTCTAGAGTTTAAATGCATATAAACAATGACATTGTAGCTTTCTTTTCAAGGGCAAAGCTGGCTTTGGGTTTTTTTTTTCCTCTGCAGGGAGATCACAGCTGCTTTTGTTGTTTTATTTGTTAAAATCTTGTATTCATCATTATGCACTACTTTTCTTCCATATACAGGAATCTGCAATGCAGTATTTTGCAAACAAAAAACCACCGTGAAGTCCATTACAATACCTGACACAGAACCAGAGGATGTATTCCAAACAAGAAGAGACAAAAAAACAATAATGATTTCACACAGTGGCGACTCTAGAAACAGTATATAGGGGGGCACACAAGATACCACAGTCAAACTGGGGGGGCATTAATAATTCCCACCATTAAATCATACCACTGAAAAAACATATATATATATATAGCCAAAAGTAATGTGCTATGGAATGATACTTTTGTTATTGGACAATACAATACTTGATCATTCAACATGGGAAGCCTGAAGCCACAATTTAGTACGACTAATCCTTGAAATCCTTTAAACAACACAATACCTTAACTTTTGCACTAAATGATTTCAGGGCCTAATATTAGATCCTGCTGCTGATATATATATATTAGCCCCTGCTGCCCATATATATTAATATTAGCCCCAGTTGCCGATATATATTAATATTAGTCCCTGCTGCCGATATATATATATATAAATATATATATATAAATATTAGACCCTGCTGCCGGTAGCAGGTATAGATCAACACATTAACACACAAACCCAGCTTTGCATGTATAGATCAATTGAAATTCACTTGTGATCTCAGCACTGAAGGTATATATCAAATAAACAGAATCAGACATACAAATCCTGTATTTGCAGGTATACAATAATAATATATGAAACGTAGCATCGCAGGTATAGATCAAATAAATACATGGAAACAGCATTGCAGGTATTAATCAACTGAACAAGACATACAAACGCTGTATTTGCAGGTATACATAAATAATGTATGGAAACATAGCATAGCAGATATGGATCTACAGAAGAACACACAAAACCAGCTTTGCAGGTACAGATCAATTGGCATTCACATAAAAACACAGCATTAAAGGTATATTTAAAACCCCCTAAATTACAGGCATAGATCACAGGTTGCACACCCCAAAGCAAGCCCTGGCGTCCACACTGTCCACATAGAACCTGGCCAGCACCCAGATAACACACATACGATTTGCCATCTTTGTCCCATATACACCCGGCCTGTGCCATCTCGGTCCCCAAGGCTCAAACATCCTGCTAGTGCCATCTTTGCCCTTCCACAATTATACATCTCTGATACACACAAACACATTAGGGACACAATATGTATATAGGTTGAACATGATGGACTTTGGTCTTTTTTCAACCTTATGAACTATGTTACTATGTTACATTAACTCATGCTCTCCCTCATTCAGACAATTCATCCACACATTAACTCATGCTCTCCCTCATTCAGACAATTCATCCATTTTAAGAAACTACGCCCCTTGGAGCTTCAAATGAGGGGCTACATGTATTTCGAGGACAAAAGTTGAGTGCACAAATAATGATGGAATATGTTGCTTTGGCTAGAAAATATGTTTTTTTTTTCTTACCATAGCGACATGTTCATTTGTATCTAGCGCACTCCAGGTTTGTACTAGAAACACATACAGCCCCTCATTTGATGCGCCAAGGGGTGTAGTTCTTGCAAATGTGTACTTTTTGTGCCATAATTTAACTTCCTACATGAGCAGTAATGCCACGTCAAGGCTTCAACCCTAATTACTGATCATTCACACGCCTTTCATATCTCCATTCACTCGCAGAAGCACACACCATACTTTCCATACATTCACTCACAGAAGCACACACACCATTCTTTCCCCTTACAATCCCAAAGAAATGATGGTAAAGGGAGAAAAAAAAGTAATTGCCCCCCCTTGCCCCCCTGTAGCGACGCCACTGATTTCACAGTAGGTGAAGAAAATGCAAACTTATATGTAGAGTAGAGAATCTGCATACCTAGGAACTCTCCATGTTTTGTTTGATAGGAGGAGCGATGTATGGCCATGACCAAACCTCAACACCTAAGGAGTCGGAGGGTGCAAGCTCAAGAGGACCAGCAGGGAGGTTCCTCAAGATCTTAAACCTGTTCCTAACCAATAACAATTTTAATACTCAATATATGAAAGAAATCTAGACACCTTTACTAGTAGCATGTCATTGGTTAGGATTTTTCAATAGGGCTTTTCTATACATATGCCCTCAATTTTCAGCAATTGTTGCAAAGCTTTACTATACTTTTATATTACTGCTACGTTTTCTGCAAGTACACTTTAATCATTTCATCATGGAATGCCAAGCTTTAATAATATGAAGGAACTGGAAATTGTGTTGTAGAGCATGAAAATTAGTGGCAGGATCCACCAATGATAACACATTTGTTCTCAGGGTAAAGATGTAAGTAAAAATAGCAGCTGTGCTTAAGCATACAGCATTAGGTAGCTAAAAAGGAGTCACATTTGAAACTAAAAGTAATTGATATGCAGAACATATCTCACTGTTGGAACACTCTAAATGGTACATATCTATAAAACAAACAGGTAGATATATACCTAGGGGCCCAGCAGAATTTATATATGACAAAGCAATACAAAAGACCTGTAGCCACAATGGAAAATGATAAGCAGGCTGGTACAGGTCATAGACACAAGAGAACAGAAAACTGTAGGCACGAAGATGGCAGTGATGATGTGACACTGATATTATTAATTAACCTGTCTCTTCTGTCCAGCCCTGTGTACTTTCTACACTGCCTGATCATCTGCTCTGCTTTGCTTCCAGAGAGAGAGAAGAAAGTGATCCTTTCTGGACTACTTTAAAAGTGGAAGAAAGTTTATATGCATTTTCTGTTACTATTTTACATTTAGAGCTTTCCAATGTCTTTTTAAACATGAAAACCTATTGCAATGTGCTATTATCCTATATTAAGCTGTCTTGTCTTTGTCTTAGTTATTGGTTCATTGTGCTTTTTTCATTTTGCCTTGACAGCATTGTGAAAATTATGATGCTTTGCTATTGATGATTCAGGATTTTTTTCACAGTTACCAATTTGTCATAAATTATTATTTTCATTTTAAGAGGAAGTCGGCAACATTCAGACATCAACATTGATACACATCATCAGATATCATCTGTCACTGAAACTAGGAAAAGATCACAATGCCCCATATGTGACTGTCTACATTTACAAGCAGACACAAGACAATTGAGGATAAAATAAAGTTTTAGGAACAATTATGTGAACCCCTTAGAATTACATGCATTTCTGCACACAGTGGCCATAAAATTTGATCTTCAACTAAGAACAACAAAAGAAAAACAGTCAGCTTCAACTAATAACACAGAAGCAATTATATGTTTTCCATGTCTTTATTGAAACTTGGATTTAATAACTGGTTGACCCTCCTTTGGCAGCAAAAACCTCAACCAAACGATTCCTATAGTTGTGGATCAGGCCTCTACAATGGTCAGGCAACATCACAAACCATTTCCCCTTTAAGTACAAAACTTGTGGTCACTGTTATGTGTTAACTTGAGGTGCGACAGCATCTTGAATTGAATTGAAAGCATCAATAATTATGCCCAGTCCCAATAAAGTGTGTTCTCATGCAACCAGAATGATGTGTTGTGTCATGACTGGTGGTACGTTTTTCTTGCAGTCCCTTTTCCCCAGAGGTCACTCTTACTTTGACAATCCAAGCGGCCACACATCTTGTAGCTGGCTTTTGCTAAGAGGTAGGCGGGAGTGATAGCTATGGATGTCCTGCTAGACCCTCTGGTTCCAATTATATTAATCATAGGTCTTCAGAGATCTCTGTTGTTTGAGGCATGGTTCACATCAGACAATGCATTTTGTGAATAGCCAACTCAATCTTTGTGTGTTTTTATTGGGAAAGACAACTTTGAGCAACACCTCCAATATTGTCTCACTGATTGGACGTGAGGGCTTTACTGCTTGAGCAACTGAAGACCTGAAAACCGGTTATAAACCTGGACAGAACAACACTGTTGTGTTATGAGCAGATGCTGATAATTTGGCTAAATAACACACAAATTAACCCCTTAACGTCCATTGCCGGGTCAGGCACATCATGCAAAACGGTCACTTAACGACCTATGACGCGCCTGACACGTAATGAGACTTAAATAAGCTTAGAAAGTGATCAACGCACTTCCCAAATGTGGCCTTTTAACCCCAAACACCAGACAAACCCATACATGTGGGGTATGACTGTACTCGGGAGATGCTCCTGACACACATTGGGGGTTGTTTGATAGTGATGTATACCTGGAGCTATAAATTTATACCTAAAGTACAATTTGTGTGAAAAAAATACCAAAAAAAATACTACCACAAAGTGTGCCAAAGGCTGGTGGTAGAATCTGATGCATGGAAAGGGTTAAATACTACCATTTTAAGTACCTTGGGGTGTCTAGTTTTCAAAAATATATGGTTTGATGGGGTAAATTGTAGTGGCCGGGCTCAAAGATAGGGCATAGGCACAGACTGACCAAAATAGGGAAAAAAAGCGCACTTCCCAAATGTGGCCTTTTAACCCCAAACAGCAGGCAAACCCATGCATGGGTGGTATCACTGTACTCGAGAGATGTTGTTGAACACATATTAGGGTGTTGTTTGATAGTGACGTATACATGGAGCTATAAATGTATACCCAAAGTACAATTTGTGTAAAAAAAAATACTAACACAAAGTGTGGCAAAGGCTGGTGGTAGAATCTCATGCATGGAAAGGGTTAAAATACTAGCATTTGAAATACCTTGGGGTGTCTAGTTTTCAAACATATATGGTATGATGGGGTAAATTGAATTAGCCGGCTTCAAAGATGGTCCTATTCGGACATGGGGGCAGAATGACCAGATGTAAAAGTTCCAAGTTAAAAAATGTGCACTTCCTAAATGTGATGTTTTACCTCCCAAACAACCCGACAAACCCATGCATGGGGGGTATGACTGTACTCAGGAGATGTTGCTGAACACATATTGGGGTGTTGTTTGAAAGTGTTGTATACCAGGAGCTGTAAATCCATACCTGAAGAGCAATTTTAGCGATAAAAAACACAAAATAAATTACTACCATAAAGTTTGACAAAGACTGGTGGCAGAATGAGTGCATGGAAAGAGTTAAAATTCTAGCATTTGAAATACCTTGGGGTGTCTAGTTTTCAAAAATATATGATTTGATGGGGTAAATTGCGTTGGCCGGCTTCAAAGATACCCGAAATGGCACATGGGGGGAAGAATTACCAGATTTGGAAAAAATGGTTTTGAAATAGCAAAACGCTACTTGTACTTAATGCTCCATAACGTGCAGAAAAAAGCAAAAAAACATAAAAACATTGGGTATTTCTAAACTCAGGACAAATAGTAGAATATATTTAGTAGGTTTTTTCATTAGCTTTTTTGGATGAGTGAAAGATTTTTGGGGTAAAAGTCAGAAAATGTGTTTTTTTTTTACATTTTTCATCATATTTTATTATTTTTATTTTTGGGGGGGGAAATTAGATAATATGATCAAAACAATGGTATCTGAAGAAAGCCCTTCTTGTCCTGAAAAAAAACCAACATATAATTTGTGTGGGTTCACTAAATGAGTGAGGAGAAAATTACCGCAAAAGTTGGGACAGCCTCGGTCCCAATGGTACAAAAGGTAAAACACAGCCTGGTCCTTAAGGGGTTTACCTGACAAACATAGGGAACTGGCCTTATGGTCTAAATGTAGGCAGGGCCCTCCTCACCTGGCTACCCATTGTATGGCACTACAGAATGATTGTGCTTTATAAAACAATAAATAATAAGAAGAATAAGAACACATTACACACCCATATTAGAAAAATACCAGCCAACCAGATCAAAGATATATTCACAGTAAATCTTGTGAAAATTGGTGTAGGGATATTTCTTGTTTTTCAAGGAAGCAATTACAAGCATTCTAAGTGCTGGTCTTAGTATCAGGTGCTCCAGGTAGCTGCTTGAGGCATTTGAATCAAGGAGGTACAGGGACTAGCTATGGAATATATAGGTAGATAGAGTATAGGTATAGGACCTATCTATTTTCCATCAATAGGGTAAAGTAAAATTGGCAATCTTGACTCATTTGTAGCTTGACTCTTCCCTGTCCTACTCCCAAGTTGGAGTGCCATTCGGTCTTGGAGTGATCCAGAGTGATACAATAAAAGTTATAGCAAACATTTTGTAGTGCCAATGAAAAAAAGATACTTGATTATCCCAGTACTAACTACTTACACTGTTAACTCTAGGTTTCAAGCAGAACAAGATTCCTGAAGTTCTTTTAATCAGTTACAACTTGATTGTGCTGTAGCCAGAATGTATAGAAATTCTGGGTTTTTGTGACCCCTAAAGCCTGGAGTTTGACACTATTAATTTAGTTTCTTTGACAAAGCTATAATAGAATGCTAAGCAGGCTAATTTTCTAACAATAGGGTTTAAGTCTCCTGCAAATGGTTTACATACAAACCCCCTGCAAAAGATAATTTACATCAATAATTAGGAAACATAGTTGTTCATTATGTCTTATTATTGAATTTGGCCTGATTTTCATATCCTAATAGCTGGTATATCTGAAGTATTTGAATTGTTTTACTGTAGTTATTTCTGCAAATCCCCTGGGATCCCATCCAAAGAACCATTTTTTTTCTATCATCAAAGAGGTTATTAAATAGTAAAGTGACATGGGTCTACTTTGGGATGCCATCATAACCTTTACCATTTTGAAAATACATTTTAAAATACATGTAATTGAAATAGTACATTGGTCATTAGAGCATTCACAATATAAATGCTTATCTTCACAAAAAAAAAATATTAAAAAGATAGAACACAATATCCGTTTCTATAAATAACTTTTTTCTCTGCAGACTGCTATATAAAAAAAACAGTAGAAATATAACAAAATAATACATTTAGAAAAAATGGTTTCAACTGGAAGTTTTGGAGGAAAACTGTCTAGCACAACTGACTTAGTAATCAAGTTGTGCATATCGTGGTTAGTTAAAATAACCTTAAGCAAAATATAGCAAACTGGTATAGACTCAACTAAAGCAATTTCAGAAAAGATACTTTAAGAAGACCAACTACCAGGGCTGCCTTCAGGCTTTGTGGGGCTCTAGGGAAGGAGGCTTTGAAGGCCCCTTTGTCATTCGGAAACTGAAGTCCATGGTCTCTACATCTCTCCATTTTACGATGTCAGCTTCATCCAAAGACCACGCGTGTGATATGCAAGGCCCAGGATAGCACCGGTGGATGAACCCACGATGAAGAGACGGTAGCAGACTCACAAGGTAGTAGGTGCAGTTAGAGCAGTCCAAAGCAAACAAAATAGTTCACGGCCAGAGGCAGGTAATCGAAGTCAGGATAAGCCGAGGTTGGGGCAGGCAGAACGTGATCCAAGTCATATAACAGTACCCAAAGGTCGGTACACAGAAGTCAGAAATCAAGTACATACAAACAAACAGGAACCCAGAGCACAAAGGCAATGTCACTCTATGAACGGGCAATACACAATGGGACAGGCAGGTTTAAATAGAACTAGGGGCAGAAATAAGGCTAAACAGCCCAATGCGTCCTATGACGTCATTGCGACCGACGCATGCAAATAGCGTTGTCGCGATGTATAGATTATATATACATATATATATACATATATAGTGTCAGCATGGGCTACACCCGCGGATGAGGCTTGCCGGCAAGCACATCACTCCGCAAATGTGTCTCGCGCACGTCATCACACGGAGGAGGCGTGTGCATGCATGCGGCACCACGCGAGCAACGCCCATCAGCGGCAGACAGACAAGGTAGGCGTAACAGCGTGAGATATCAATAAGTAGCAGCACGGCAGATCTGTCTTTGCTCTCATCTTTGTGTTCGTCTTTGGGGAAAAGAAAATCTTCATATTCTACGTATATTTGGGCGTTCCCGGGTTTGTTTCGGGCGAATATTCGAAGATGTTCTCGTATTCGTTCTTTTCTTGGTTTTCTTCCGGTTGCCATGGCAATGTACTGAATAAACGTGTAGATGTTGAATAGGGAATTTGAGACCAATTTTCCATACTTGCCTAATATTTGCAACTTCCCTACAACCTGAATTTGATGAGCCAGGGCTGAAAAACCCCCTAAAAAAATGGGACTGTCCTGGGAAATTCAAGACTGTTGGCAGGTATGCGGATGGAAGCTATATATGGTGGACGTTGAGGTCTGGGGAGGGGCCACACGGAATGCCTCAATATCGAGGCATTACAGCTGAACCATTTGGATGATGAAAGAAAAACCAGTAAAGAGGTTAAATGTTTGCAATGGGAAAGTGATTTTGGGGCTTGTTCCAGACAACACAATATCCACCATGGGCAGTTAGTAGCTGCCCATGATGGAGTGCAGGATGCAAAGATCAAACAACTGGAGGAAAATTGTCAACATAGGAACACAGCCTTGATGTCAATTGTTGCGCACTGTTGAATATGGGCAATTTTTCAGCTGTGATATCCATAAAACATTTAGGTGGGACAAGATCCAAACAACTGGTCAATCTAGTGAAAGACTTAGACAGAACATCTCCTTGGCTTATCCAATGTCATAACACATTGGAACTCCAGATATTTTGTGGTTTGCAGCGATTGATCTCCAGAATTGATATGGTCTTTTGAAAGAAGACTTTTTTGTTTCTCACCTGAACTGCCAACTTCCAACTTTTTTTTAGTTGGAGGCCAGACCCAGATGCTTTCTTACAGACCCAAAATGTCTTGAGTTCTCCGAACCAGATTTCAATATGCTATGTTAACTTTAGTAACATTGTTTTGGACGACTCAGCCATGCTTCTCGGTCCTTCTAGAACTGGCAATAGATTATTCAAGACTATTACCCACATTACCATCTCACCTAACAAATCAAATGGGCAATCATCACATATTAATGCAGTCAGAAAACATAACACTTGTCAGAGCCTGATTTATGCATATTAATAACAATATTTATAAATATGAATAAGATGCAGGTAGACTTTTAAATCTAGCAATAATGTTTATACACACATATATCTCCTTACACCAGAAGCGTGATAACTTCATGTATATATAACTTAATGTATTGTACCCAGCTTCCATGAGGTGAACCTTTAAATTGCATATTCCCAAAACAATTACCGACTGACAAACAACAAACATATGCTATGGATAGGTTAAATAAGTGAATTTACTTATGCTAAAAGTTGCAGTGGCCAACAATTCCTCCTTAATACAGATAGTATGTCACTATTAAGTTCTGAATAACAGGTTAACACATGTAAAATCTTGCTATGAAGTGACATATAAACCTTAAGCAAGTGTGTGGGGATTATGCTTATTGGTGATGTCCTGCTTGTAACATGTGATGTTTAATCCCATACACATGCGTTTCACATGACCTAAGAATTTTTATCTACCTTTAGGATATATGAGACAGCAATTGACATGTTGCTTGACCTCATAAGCCTGGGTATTAATTTTTGCAAGGTGCCGAATTCTATTGGCAATGGTTTGATTTTTGTGGGGAAGGACCTATGGAATGTTCCACAAAACCTAATTCCAAGTTACTACACTCATAAACATGTTAAAGGTGCTGCTCCACTTAATTTTCAGTATTAAACTATTTTATGCCTAAATGCAGCATTAGAAGCAACATCCGTTACACAGTTGAATAACCAAACCCTTTCCCAGAAATAATTATTTCACCATTTCGTCTCATAGCTATTTTTTTTTCCCAGGAGCCCTTAACTGTCAATGTAAAGCATGCATGGATCTGGCAAAGGTTACTGGTCTTTACACTTTTCATATTTTCTTGTATGCTTCCATCCATTTATTGATGTTGCCCTGATTGACTACACCATCAGCTAATGATGATGATTCTATTAATTACGTTTAATTGCCATGTACTTGAGTTGAATAAACGGCTTTATTACAGATTGTTGCAAAGTTATATCTACGCAATTTAAGGGCACAAATTAATTTGTAATCTAAGTACTCATCAAAGCAATTTTGTGCCCATAATGGCTCCTCAGTTTAGGACAGAAGAAGCAGACAAAAAGAGAAATTGATTTTACCTGATTACTAAGATGAGTTAATACCTTAAAACACCAAGTATCAGTGGTGTAAGGGTCGCACTGTGTGTGTGATCATGGATGTGTAATTGTACGTGTGAGCATGGATGTGTAATTGTATGTGTGAGCATGGATGTGTAATTGTGTGTGAGAGCATGGATTTGTAAGTGTGTGTCAGCATGGATGTGTAAGTGGGATGAGATGGAGTGTGTTAGAATGAATGTGTACATGTTAGTGAGTATAAGTGTGTATAATTTGTGAAAGTGTGTTAACATATGTGTGTCATAGTGTATGTTGGGGGGGCAATGAGTAAAGAAGGCACAGACAAGTTCTTAGGGGCAATGATGGCACAAACCTGCTGTTTGGGGAAAAGATGGCACAGACCTGCTGTTTGGGGAAAAGATGGCACAGATAAGCTGTGTGGGGGCATTGACAAGCTGGGGTCAAAGATGGCACAAAATGGCTGTTTGATATTAGGATGGTACTGATAAGCTACTTGGGGTAAATGTGGCATTGTGGGACATGTTGCTTGGTGAAGTTTGGGGCCCCGGAGTAATTTTCACACCAGGGCCCTGTAGAATCTAGTTACGACCTCGCTACATATAAAACCAAAATCTATAAATGTGACTGTGTATGTTTGATGTAGAGTTGTTGTACGAAATAATTGTGTTTAAAATTAAGGATCAAGGAATAAGCATCTACAGAAGTTGAGTGTCACTGTAATAATAGTTTAATATATTTAATGGTAACAGTACTTTCTAATGTTATGAGAGGTAATTACTAAGAACATCTATATAACCTTTCTGTGTCTGTAAATGAACATAAATAAGCTGTAGCATAAACATTATCACAGGCTATTTGTGACTTAGATTGAGTCAGTTTATATCATCACATCCACTGTGCACCCAGAGCAGTGATTCTAAGTTACATCATCAACAAATAAGCACATAAATACAGGTTTTGTAGTGATGCTAAAATGACCAGTATGAAAACACTATGAAACAAGTAAATAGCATACACACCCAGTAAAATACAAGTTTAACTCCTCATGACCAATGATTTTTCTCTCTCTCTTGTATCTTGGGGGCTCAAGTGATCTCATGACATTTTTTTTTAAATTTCAATTGTTAATACTATTTTTGTTATTCTTTTTTTTTTTTGTAAAAGAGGAAATCTCAATTTCTCGCCTTCTCACCCTGATCTCCCTGTGTGCTGATCATGAAGTTTTCAGGAAGCAGGCCTTATTGTAATGTATGCAATCAGCAAGGAGGTTGCTGGTCAGGGACCCCAGCAAGGTCTGGACTTACCCTCCTGGACACTGCAAGCCAACAGGAAACACCTTACTCCCCGCATCACGCGAGGGCGGCTCCATGTAGAAAGTTTCCAGGTATGCATTGAACACATGCAACAACAGCATAACTCAGCTTCCTTAACACAACAAATTGTGAGACAAACTTTTTCAATGGCACCCTCTGTGTGAGAAATAGTCTGTACAGAACAGAGTGGTAGGAAAGGAACTTGTTCTCCACAGACACTTTGGAGGTTTTCCAGGTATCACATCAAAGCCTGTGCAAAAAGGCACTACCTGAACAAATGCAACAAAGCCTCCTCTGATACCCATGCATTATGGGTAGTGCCTGTAAACCCCCTAGTATGCATAACTGTGCTCAGTGAAGGCCTCCTTTATTGGCCATCAATGTCATGTTCTTGTGTCAGTTGGTCAGTCTGCTTGAAATCCAAATAGTCTTTGCTACGGCATCAGGGAGCTCTGTAATCTGTTCCATCGTATCATTGGATCTGATGAGCTTATGAATCATCCTTGGGGACCATAAGTCCCTTAAGTAGTTCCCGCGTTATACTTTATACCATCCAGATAAAGCCAGGACATATCTCAGATGTAAAATGGAGCTGTCCAACGTTAGGCTCTTTCAGAAGTAGTGTCTACTCCTACTGAAGGATCTAGTGGCATAGTGTAACTATTCCAGGGTATTGGGACATTCAGGTTTGCTTAGTCTATCAGGTCAAATATCTTAGTGATAAAGAATCTATCTGTACCTGACAGGTCTTTTACATTGGGGAAGTTGAGGTCCTTGTACTAGTTGAGGATTACATTTCATGCCTTATTGCACCTAAACTATATTATCTACTTAATACAATGCATAGTTTCTTCTTATTTGCAATGGTGCAATGTTTAATTCAGGAACTATGGCCTGGAATGAATCCTATGTTTAGGTCACCCTTGAGCCAAATGGACCTGTGATCAGAGAACTAGCAGGGGACCCTATAGCACTACACAGGAAGTGAAGTCAGACTTGTTACACACTCATAACCAACACATAATATTTTTTTTAGTTTCTAGAACAAAAACAGCAACATCACGGGAGGAAAGAGGAGATCCATGATGTTGGTAGGCTGACTGCAGTATGGGTTCAGTTTGTGAACTCAGCCAACCAATAATTATTATTATTACTGAATTTATGTGTATACTTAGAGGTTATATTTCGGGCTATGCTATCTCACATTTTACTGACGATTGTTAATAAAATGATTGGGACCTCATAAGATCCACCCTTCATGTCTCCCTTTTTTAACAGTTAATGGTCTATGGTCGTCCAGTTGAGCAACATTTTTGAAATGTTTTTTCAAACTTAAAAAAAATATATTATAACATTCCCAAAACCGATGTGGTCTTTTAAGAAAACAAAATGTTTTGCATATTTTTGGGACAAAAATACAAAAAGTCTAATCTATATACATTCAGTCTCTACCCATAAAGGTGTACATTTGTGCTTCAAAACATTGTCCCGATGTCTTTTATTCGTATGTATGAGGGGAAAAGCAGGTCTGTCCGAAAAATATTTTTCTTTTTGGGGGGCACAATTTTCATGTTATATTAAACTTTGGTCTACAAGCTGCTTTGGCACTGAAGAAGTTAATTGCCTTGCCTAGGTGCAGTCCTTAATGAATGTTACTGAAATCTGGTAGATAATTGGTTAATGCTAGCTGTAGTAAGCTCTCTTTACATTGTCAGGGGTTTGTGGTTTTAACGCCCTCGCTTTACATTCATTGAAGGGCAAACACTAGGGTGATGGGGCTGCCCTGGCACCTTAAGCCCAGCAGCCGGCTCATGGCATCGGTAGGGCCAGCAGCTGGATATGGGCTGGCCGCACGCTGTAGCAACCTGGCCTGCCAGGTGTGTATGACATGCCGGCCCGGTGCGCTAGGTGGCCAGTCCAGGCCAAGACTGGCAAGCTTCTCCAGCCGGTGTGGCCGAGTTGGCCCTGTATATAGCATAATTTAAAGCATAAGGAGATTTTGAAGAAATATCACTTTATTTTGCTATACATTATATAGGGTCTGCAAAGAAGCTGAAACACAACTCTCACTTTAGTGAATAGACCCCTTTGACAGGTTATCGTTTAACCAAATCTAGTCAGTAAACAAAAATAACAGCTCTGTGGAACATTGGGGGTTAATATGAACCCAGCAGAGCGGCTTCCCCCTGCGTAAGGTGACTGTGAAAGACCTGTGAAGCGGGGACCCGATACCGCGCTAACGAATGACGTGAATGTCCGTGTGTGTGAGCGCTTCACGTGTATTTATTACACAACAAATTTCACCCGCTTCTCCTCCCTTCCACACTCGAAAGGCTTGTATCCTGTCCTGTGACTTGCAGTCAGGTGGCTGGGAGGGGAGAAGAAGTAAGTTCGCGTTACGTCCCCAGTCACTGCCCCTTCATGCATGCTATTCCGAATCAGGAACCGAAACAGAGTAGCTCCGAACCGGAAGATCCGTGCGTGTGAGGAGCTGGTACAGCTCGGCTGCTGCACCGTTTGTTGCATTATCCTCCCTTGGCATAGCGCGGCCTGTATGGCTGCTGAGGGTGTCGGCGCTGAGTCGGGGGCTTCCCCCGGGGCATCTCCCGGGACGCCTGAACGCAAGGAGTACCTCTTTAAAGTGCTGGTGATCGGGGAACTGGGAGTGGGCAAAACCAGCATTATCAAACGCTACGTGCACCAACTCTTCTCCCAGCACTATAGAGCCACGATTGGAGTGGATTTTGCTCTGAAAGTTATTAACTGGGACAGCAAGACCCTGGTGAGGCTGCAGCTCTGGGACATTGCAGGCAAGTGCGACACTTTTACTCGCTCGCGGTTTGATTCGCATTGTGTCATAATTGGGTTTCTTCTGAAAGTGAGCCATCGTGTTATTGTATCACAGCTGCACTGAATGTCCTATAGTATAAACTGGACCTGTATGAAAAGACCACCACTGGCCACGGTCATGTGTGTCCTGTACTAACATAATGTAACAGAGCCTTAGAACTTCTCAGAACTTTGGCCTGAGAAGGAGAGTCACCCAAAGTTTAAGGAATACACCCTACGTTTAAAATGTGATTCCTCCTCACCTCCTGTGTGTCAAACTGGGATGTCTAATATTGTGTGTTGGTGCACTCAGCTCTTACAGGGATAGTGTACCTTGTTTGTAATGAACTGCCTTTTATACAGAAAAAAGTACAAAGAAAAACATATATATATATATATATATATATATATATATACAGCAAATAAAGTTGATGCACTCAGCGGGTCTTCTTTTTATAAAATTTGAGAAAGGCTCATTGAGAGCTGAAACGTTGGACCTTCACCAAGTCAATACATTTTATAAAAAGAAGACCTGCTGAGTGCATCAACTTTATTTGCTGTATATACTTTTTGGATTGGCAGCACCCAGGCATATTGCAACTGTTTCCAGTCAAGTGAGTGCATTACATTCTATATCTTTTGTTTATGTGTGTGTGTGTGTATATATATATATATATATATATATATATATATATATATATATATACCGTATTTGCTCGATTATAAGACGACCCTGATTATAAGACGACCCCCCAAAATCTGAATATTAACTTATGAAAACAAGAAAAAGCCTGAATATAAGACGACCCTATAGGAAAAAAGTTTTACCAGTAAATGTTAGTTCGTGTAAACTATGTGAACAATTTTTTATAATAAAAGCTATGATTGTGAAAAATATTTTGTTTTTATTTCCTTTTTTTTTTTTTCAACCAGTTATGCACATCTGCCCCCAGGCTTGCCACTCTGCCCCAGAAATGCCTTATACCCCGTATATGCCACTGTGCCCCATGATATGCCTTTTAACACTCTAAATGCCACTGTGCCCCATGATACGCCTTTTAACCCTCTATATGCCACTGTGCCCCATGAGATGCCTTTTAACCCTCTATATGCCACTGTGCCCCATGATATGCCTTTTGACCCCCTATGTGCCACTCTGCCTCCAGAAATGCCTTATACCCCTATATGCCACTCTGGCACTTAGGGGGTTAAAAGGCATATTATGGGGCAGAGTGGCATATAGGGAGGTAAAAGGCATTTCAGGAGGCAGAGTGGCATTAAAGGGGTTAAAAGGAAATTCACAGGGCACTCTGCCTCCAGAATTGCCTTACACCCCCCATTTAACACTCCCTCCCCCTCCCTCCTCCAAACTTACCGGTGATTCTCAGTTGGGGGGGGCGCATAACACAGGAGGATCCAGGTCCCCTGCATCTGAGCCCCTGGTGCTTAGTCCGGGCAGCATGCATCGTGTAGACCTCTACACGCAGCCCGGACTAAGCACCGGGGACTCAGATGCAGGGGGGGGGCATAACACAGGAGGATCCAGGTCCCCTGCATCGCTGCGGGGAATCTGGATCTTAGTCTCATAATCAGACCTAGTTGAGGTCTGATTATAAGACGACCCTGATTATAAGACGAGGGGTATTTTTCAGAGCATTTGCTCTGGAAAAAACCTCGTCTTATAATCGAGCAAATACGGTATATATATATATATATATAATATAATACTACTGAGATGCAGAATAAACTGCCAACTTTAACATAATAACTTTTAATGTAGTGTGCGTGTGTGTGTAAAGTAATTTTATTTGGATTCATGTAAAATCCTAGAGGATTTGCACACTTGTAGTGAATTAAATGGCTTTTAAGTACTCTCTGGGAAAGCTGCCTTTTGGCCTTTGGTGTTGCTGCACCATTGTAAAGCGATGTACGTTCCTCCTGTCCAATGGCACACAGGGGTTTTGGTGAGATACCCTTATGATACGTATTAGCATTGTGGACCCTTAGATCGTGCCTAGAATTTAATGCTGTTCTGCACTTAGATGTGCTTCCTATAAAAAAAAAAAAATACAAACTGTGTTCTGAATTGCATGTGATTATTGTATTTTTCCTAGTCTGGTAAGGCAACCCTAAGTTCAGAGGTGAAGAACTTTGCAGTTGCCTTCTGGATTTAGTCTTGGGCTCTAGCATGGAGGATGGGTGGGCTTAGTAGGCCTTTACCGTCTTTCACCTCGAAAACACTCTTTGGGGGCAAAGAGTTTGGTGTACTTTTTGAAGATCCTATCACTTTCAAAGTTAAAATGGGAAGAAATGCGAAATAATGGAACATTGAAATGCCAGTACACTTTAAAGGTCACTTTGGCTTTTTCAAAGGCAAGGCCCCAATGTATCTGTTCTAAGCTGCTTTCTCACTGTAGACAATGATCCAGTTTTATAAACATAAAACGAATCTTACACTGAATCAATAAAGCTTAACTTTTAATAATTTCATTGTAAAGTAGTCAAATACAGAATACCCGTCGTAAAACGTGCCATAAAACTGTTGTGGCTCTGCAGATGCCAATAGTAATGCTGTGGAGGGGCAACAAGAGACCCCCCCCCTCTCAAAAAAAAATAAAAATAAAGTAATGTAATAATAATAATGTAAGAATAATCCAGTCTTAGTGTCCACCATATGTTTGGTGAACCAGGACCATAGGACCTTATTTTAAAATCCTAGAAATACATACTGGGTTCCCAATACACTTGGCTCGCGGGCCACATGTTGGATGCCCATGAACTATGGCCATTTTATGTGAATGGCAGCCTGTGTCACTGGGTTCCCAATACAGTGTCGTTATTTTATTTGTATTTCATTTTTCCCTTTTTTTTTTCCTTTTTTCTTTTACCAGGACGTCATAAGGGGAGTCTTGGCACTGCTTTTAAGGAATAGGACTATTAAAATAATGTAAAAGTACTTTGTCATGCAAATGCCTATTTAAGTTAGCATAAGGGTCAACAAGGCATCTTGTATGCAGGGGGGGGCTGGAACTTTCAGGCCCAGGGGGCAAGTAAAGCCATGTGGCCCCATCGGCCCCTTGCCCCCAACATACATTCATACTTACTATCTCCCTTATCATCTCACTCTCTCTCCTTTCTTCTCACCCCCCCCCCCTCTTACCTAACTGGTGGCTTTTTCTCTGGCTTCTCGCACACTGTGCAGCTTTACTTTCTCTGCAGTGTCGCATAACCTTGCATTACGTGAACCCTGCTCATATATATAACTGGAAATCAATTTTTTTCTTAGCGAAAACCCAAACACCAGGACAGGCTCTGCCACGCCGACACCCAAACACACACACACACACACACACACATACGCACACCAGGACAGGCTCTGCCACGCCGACACCCAAATACGCACACCAGGACAGGCTCTGCCACGCCGACACCCAAATACACACACCAGGACAGGCTCTGCCACGCCGACACCCAAACACACACACCAGGACAGGCTGTGCCACGCAGACACCCAAACACACACACCAGGACAGGCTCTGCCACGCCAACACCCAAACACACACACACCAGGACAGGCTGTGCCACGCCGACACCCAAACACACACCCACACACCAGGACAGGTTCTGCCACACCGACACCCAAACACACACACTAGGACAGGCTCTGTCGCACTGAAGCATAAAAAATGTATATTGATTTATGTGATGCCCCAGCCAATCCACTCCCTTGTGTATTGATGCCCCCACCCTTGTCTATTACCCCCATCCACCCCCCCTATTGATTTTGTAATGCCACAACCCAGCCAACCCTGTCAGGAGGAACTCTTCTGTGAGCCCGCCCCCTTGAACGTAACATCTTTAAAGGGGCGGGGCGCAGAGCTGAGGCACTGCTGCCACTGGACAGTACGGTGTGTGCATGCCGGGCGCTTTAATTTTATTAGGCGGCCGGCGGAGGCAGTCTTACAGCCGCACGACGGCTGCTTTTAATTTCATGCCCGCACAACAGCTGCTTTGAACCACGGACTGGCCGGCTCTGTTCACACAGGCCGCACCTTGAAGTCCGGCGGGCATTTGGCCCACGGCCATGCGTTGGATGCCCCTGCACTATGGCCATTTTATGTCAATGGCAGCCTGTATCACTGTTAACCTAACTTTGACATTATGCATTTTGGCTACATTGGGTGACAAAGCCTCCTTAGGTATTTTAAAACCTTAAATAGAGCATGGTGGTGGTAGTGGGTACCTTTTATGGGGGTCATGGAGTGAACAGTTAAGGTGTGCTTGCTCAGTGTCCTGCAGGGGGCACTGATGAGTGAGCTTGCTGATTGGTGTTCCTGTAACCATTCCATACCTACATTCCTGTAACACCACAGTAGAACTGGCAGGTAATAAGTCTGCGTGCCTTGTGAGACTACACAGAAAAGCCTAACGTATACATAGTTGAATAAGCATAACAATGAGATAAACACGCTTAGCTTTAAGTTTATCAGACGTTTTATTCACACTTTAAGTTCTAGTATTTCAAAATGTTTTTTTTTTCCAAAATAAGTCAATAGAAGATCATATATTAGAAGAACACAATATGCCAGCTCACACATAACTTAAAAATGGGTTAGAGGTTAAGTCTCAACATCCTAAAAATCATCTCTCCAATTTTTTAAAACATCCTAATCGTAGGGTTTTTATGTGGTATGCAAATGAATAATTGACTTGCTTTCAAAACGTGGTTAGATGTAATGTGCTTGCAACATGTGATATTGTTTATGCTACAATAGGATTCTTGAACGGGTATCATAATAGAACATTAGCTAGATTGTATTACTCACAACACAAAAGGTCAACAACATTTTACAAATAAACCCCAAGGAAATAGACTGTGTATCTAAACAGTCTTTTTATTCAAAATATAATTTTAAATATTTAATTCAAAAGCTTATGCCTAGCATTTTCTATGCTGATGAAGATGTTTCCATGTCAACAAAAAACATTGGCTCGTACGATGATTAATGGCCCATGGGAAATGATTATACTACTCAGTCACCAATGAATATGAAGATTTTTTTTGACTGGTGTCATCTTATATGGGACAGACCGTGCAGAGTAGAAGATCTACATTTGAAGATACAAATGATTGAAGGAGACCGCAGCAGCACCATCTTGATAGCGGCATAGATTTATAGAAGCACCATAACTTCACAGGAACAGACCATGAGACTTACATCTGACATGTTTTACTCATCAACACTTAATCATAACAGATCCTGTTCCTGTGAAGTTATGTCACTTTTAATAAACTTTAAAAAATGACATAAAGAAAAGCACACCCTAAAAGGCATATCAATTTAGATTCTGGGGTGCTGCTCGATTCTCCTACATGTACATACAGCAAAACAAGGTATCGGCGCACACCCAGCGAATACTATTTAAAAGCACTTATCTGAAGCGTAAATATCGGGAATTCCATCACACAATATAGCTGTATACGGCTTAGCCTGCGACTGTCGGAGTCCTATCTAATATTTATATGGCTTTATTGCCTACCATGGAGCTGAATCAGTGGGTCTGCACTGCCTTATAACCCACTGACACTCTCCTGCAATTTAAAGCCCTCTGGTCTCTGGACACCATAAATGAGCCATACATGTGTAGCAGGTAGGGTGCTTAACCCTATGGCCTGGTCAAGACCTGCAATTATACACACAAAATACAGAAAGTGACGCATACTCTAAAAAGCACATAGTGGCAGGCCAGATAATGTGACGGAATCCCCAATATTCATGCTTCGGATTTGAATTCATATTTCCTGGGTGTATCCTTGTTTTACTTTAATAAAATTACACTGCTATTGAGATTGCGTTGTCGTTAGTAATTTTTGTATCTTTGTTTCATTGTGGATTAGAGTCGCAGCGATTGCTTGCACCACTCATCTGCGTTAAGGAGTGGCTCTCATCATTCAGCTTCACTTTGCTATCCCGCAGCTTGTTTCCAAAGATACAAGTAAGGTGGGAATGGTCCTTAATTTTGAAAGCGTTGTATTGTTACATTTCTAAGTACAGCCTTCAAAGTTATTTTATAGTCCAGTTGAGGTTGTAGCAGTTTTGTTACAAATCTTGAAAAGGGTGAATTGATTCCCTGTTTTGCATTGTAGCCTACAGGACTGTGTTGGAGGCTATCATGTAGACATCATGGGTGACAGCAGGTAGATTGTAGAATAAAACTGGCACCCAAAGAGTTCAACCCGTGGAAAATGTATGTTCTATCACACCTTTATTTGCATATCCACTGATGGCATATTCCTCCTCTTTACCTTATCTAAACAATAATAAAACAAATTCAACACAGCCTGAATAATAACGGTAATAAAAAAAAAAAAATCTCTTGATTTGAGTCAAACAGCTCATAGTCTGGGTTTAGTTTATGCATGAGCCCACACTTGACCAGTCATCCTTTCCAATGTTTTGTGGGAATTTGAGGATTTTCCTAGATATAAACACATAGAAGCTTGTAGTTGGTCAAAGGCTGCACAAATGCATATACACGAGACTACGCTCACGTATTCTAAGTAATTAAGGACTTTCGAAGTAATGGGAAGTTTCTCTGAGTGAAGTTAAACGTCTGAGTAATCTGGATATCTTAGATTTTTTTTTAAAGTGAGATGACTCTTCCAAATACTACAATAATACATGTTGTCGACAAAAGCAAATATTGGGATTTATCAAGTGTCGTTAAGCCTTTGCAGGTTGTAAATCAGTTAGTTTTCTCAAAACTATGTAAATCACAGAATCTGCCCAGTTGATCTGAATTGGGGTATGAGATTGTTATTATTTTGATTGTAAGAGCAGTGAAATTGGTATTTTCCTCTTTGTTGGGAGGTTTCACCCTTTAGACTTCTGCTTTTAATTGCATAATAATTTGCGAGTTAGTACCAAGACTTGTGCGTTTCGTTGAAACATTCTTTCTTGTCAAATACTTGTTTCCTTTTAAATAACCAGTGTAAGTGGGAGGATTTGCTTCCAACTCCTGGAACTGCATTCTGCTTCACAAGAGTATGATGACTGTCATGTGAGAGAGTAGATCTGTGCAGCACTATGAAGTTTGTCACATGATGACGTGGCCTTAGGGAAAGCCAGTAGAAGAAATAAGAGTATCTGAACTTGTATAACATGAATATAACCATAGATTTAAAAAGACAGATTGGGGGGGCGCATCGGCAGCAGCAGCACCTATCTGTCATGACGTGTATACGTGTGTAAGTGTAGCGCTGTCCCTGACCATCATCGTGCACACCTATATCAAAATTAATTCCAATCCCCTCCCCATAATCGTTATCCTTAACCACTGCATTCTTCACCACCATCATTTCCGTCCCCAATTATCACCTCATATTGCATCAAAATCATGCCCCTCTATCGCCATACCCCCATAACCCTTTGATTATCTCCATGCCCACCCAACATTGTTTCGGCATCATCTTTATACACTTCCTTTAGCATGCACCCCCTAGGACCTAAAATTTACTGCCAGAAATATATATGGAACGTCCACACTGTTTCCAACAAATGTGGAATGTACATCAAGTGTACAGCGTGTGTATAATAATATAATATTATAGACGCTTATTTTATTGGTTATAGTATCTAAAATGTGCAATAATAGTAGTTTTCTGAGTTTTCTCTCATCTTTCCTGTGTATAGATCACGTGGCTATGGTTATCCAATAGTAGAGACTGATTTGGAGAATAGTTTGCATGTTTTAAGAACAAAACTAGCAAAATAATATATTAAGTCCATGTATTTCACTTCTATTTTGTCCTAATAATACTAAAAATCATTTAAACAGAACTGCAAAGACTTATTCACAATCCTATTTAATGTTTTGTAGGGTTTAGATTACAAAAAGTGTGTGACAGTGATATGCTATCCATTGGACCAAAAGGAGTGAATTTACTTCAGTTTACTTCAGGCTGACAATTAATCAAACAATACTTGACTACAAATTAGGTGTGCTTTCAAGAATTTCTTAATTTTTAGTTTGCTATCCAGAAATGCGTTTCCTGGATACATATAAGGACCCAACATAATTTGGAGAATTGTTTTTATTCTGTCCTGCCTCTGAAATAACTCAAATAACTTGAATTTTTTGCAACCAAACAGTTCAGAAAATTCTAGAAATGTCTTCAATATTAGGTAATTAACATATTTTAGAATGCACTTCTTTTTAGTTGAACACATTGATTATTCAAAATGTCATCAAAACAATTTATTTTACTGACAGCATATTACACATGCCTAGTAAAATATCTTATCCGTCTCTGTCTGGCTAAAGTAATACTAAAGCCATATCTTACAGATCTCGTGCTTATTAAGGGACTAATGTTCCAGGCAGCCTCATGAGAAAAGCTTTCTTTAAAATGTAAGAAGAAATAACGTCCCTTAGTTAGAAGCTGCAGCTCCTTATATCCTCTGTGTTACATTAAAATAAAAATTTTAAGCATTGTTTTTTTTTAAAAAATAAAAAAAACCCTCCCAATTATTGCATAGCTGAGCAAATTGGTAAACAGCTATAATAGCATACTGTAATTTTATCTGGTCTGAGGCATGCATGGACATGAAGTTTAATTTCTGAACGTTTTCAAATTTATGTATGTAACCGGTTCACCAAGAGAGCTCTAGTAACTCCCAGAGATCACCCAGATCTATCCTCCTGTTGTCCCCAAAATCACTTCCAGCACCAGTCAGCATGCAGACCTTGGAACCCTGCCATGTGTACTCAATAAGTAGACGCAACTACCTTGAATTGAGTACAGCAAGAATGAACATTTTATTAAACAAAATATAGCATATTTATACACAGAAACATGAAGACAACTACCGGTTTTAAACAGAACAAAGGGACTCAATCACACCGGTACATAATTAAATGACATTACACAAGATTAAGACTTAACTAGAACAATTTAAAAAACAACTAACTTAAGGTGCAGGGAAACAATGACTATGGAAGGGGTATGTTTGTCTAGTAGACTTGGCTAACATAACAGGGCTAAATCGCATACAAATGCATGATATACAACTGCCTGAAAGTATTGTAGAACAGTTTTAATGTTAAAAAGCACAATATTTGTAATCAGATTTTTTTTACAAAACAAACTTGATGGGCATCACCCTTTAACCCCTTAATGCCAGTTCCAACAATCTAAGACAAAAGTCCAACAATATTAAAAAACAAAAAAAAGTTAATTTTTATGAGCAAGTGCTGACATGGAAAGAGTTAAAATACTAGCGTTTCACATACCCAAGGGGTGTCTACTTGGGGCCGGGTTCAAAGATGTCCCAAATCGGGCATAGGCACAGACTGACCAAATCTTTTTTTTTTTTTCTTTTTCTTTTTTTAAAGTGCACTTCCCAAATGTGGCCTTTTAGCCACCAAACAACCAGACAAATCCATGCATGGTTGGAATCACTGTCAGAGATGTTGCTGAACACATATTGGGGTCTTGTTGACATGTCACATATACCAGGAGTGGTAAATTCATACCTGAAGTACAATGTGTGTAGGGGAAAAAAACCCACACAAAATACCACCACAAATTTTGACAAAAATTAGTGCATGGAAAGAGTTCAAATACCAACATTTGAAACATGTCTAGTTTTCAAAAATATGATTTGATGGGGTAAATTGAACTGACTGGCTTCAAAGATGTCCCAAATAGGACATGATGGCATATGGTCCATATGTCAAATTTCCAATTGAAAAAATGTGTACTTCCCAAATGTGACGTTTTACTTCCCAAACAACCCGACAAACCCATGCTCTGTACTCTGGAGATGTTGCTGAACACATATTGGGATGTTGTTGTGAAATATACCAGGAGTTGTAAATTCATACCTGAAGTACAATTTGTGTGAAAAAACCCACAAAATAAATTACTGCCACAAAGCAAAAAACAACCTGGTCCTTAAGGGGCTAAAAATACTTTGTATGTGTAAGGAGATATTGAAACATTTAAGTGATTGCACAACTGTTAACACTTTCTAGATTTTTTTTGTTTTGTGTTTTTATACATATTTTCTTGTATATTTTATGGTTTGGTTACCTATTAAGTGTAAGTCAGACAAAAAAAAACCTGCTTGAACCTAAGGATAGTGTACCTAATTCAGAATAAAATATAAAAGGATATTTGTCGGGAAATAATTTTTTTAAAACTTGAAAAAAAGCAAAATGTATATAAAGGGTTTTATCTGCTTTAAATAAAGCTCTGTAATGATACTGTAAATAGTTCCTTTTGTGTGTTCAACTTTAAAGGATCAGCACTTAATTAAAAAAGCCTATATTATTAACTATAATTAGAGTGGGAGTGGATGAAGAAGAAAACTCACAAGTGATGAGTCGGTTTGATGCAATAATTTCAGCTATCTGCTTCGTAAAAGAGGAGTTCGGTATAATTATACAGTAGCTGATGACTGAATCAGGCCAAAAGCATGCCTTGTATAGAGTCTCACCATGCGGGTAAAGATAAAAGTAAGAATGTCTTTAAACATTTTTAGTGAACCTTTTGTACTGGTATTTAAATAGCATTCCTACAACGAGAAAGTCGCTGAAAATAAATCTTGTGAAGGTTAAAGATGTTTAAGGACTTACACAAAGGTTTGGCAAATCCCTTTCTCAATACATGTAATACGTGTTGAGAATCTGGATTTCACATCAATTGAAATGAAAAATAAGACGTTTAAAAAGCAATTTGCATGGCATGCAAAGTTACTCAATGGGATTAACCAAATACACTGCTATTAAATAATCTATTGCCAAATATTACCAGACACTCCAACCATATGTACTTTAACGCAAATCAAGTCTACCCAAATGCATAGAGGTATCCATCAGAAACCCCCTACCCCCAAATCATGCATTTGTCTCCTGGTTCGTAGATATTGGTGGCTATTCTGCGAAATCCTTCCTGTTTGGGAACTGAATTGCTGTCTATTTAGGAATCAGAAGCTCACAGTTCATTCGAGTTGCATTTGCATGTCGTCCGCTGTGTTATGTTCCTCTTTCTAAGTAAAGCTTTAGTGTCTTCTTGGCAGTTTTTCCTAACCGATACTTCCTGTTATGTCCTCTCCAGTTATGTTGTCATTAACGTGTTATATATGTGTTGTATGGATGGAAATGTACAGTATGTTAATGTACATTAGGGTTTATTCACTAAAGGGAGAGTTGGTAATACAAATTTTTACCGAATCCTGTGTGACTGCCACTATAGCAGTTCCGCTACTGTGTTTACCGGTGGCTACTGAGCCTTTCTGTGCCTTGATTTTGAGATGGAGCGTAAAAGTGGGGAATGGTTTACGAAAGATTAGGTTGTCAACCAGCAGGTAGGAACCATTGTTTAGTGTGTGTGTGTGTGTGTGTATATATACATATGATATGCGTGTGTATATATATATATTTTTTTTTTTTTATTTTTTTTTTATTTTTTTTTTCCCCCTCAAAAATAGTAATACTCTTATGGAGTATAATGTGTACAATCCATCAGTGGTGATGGTATTCTTTTCAGTATAGGCCTTGTTGACCCCTCATCAAACATAGCACTTATGGTTGTGACCATAAAGCTCAATTTTGGTCTCGTCACTCCATATTACAGTGTGCCCGAAGCTGTGAGGCGTGTTAAGGTGTTGTCGGGCTTTTTTGTGGCATTGGTGCAGTAAATGCTTCTTTCTGGCAACTCAACCATGCAGCTCATGTTTGTTCAAGTATCATCGTATTGTGCTCCTTGAAACAACCACACCGTCTTTTTCCAGAGCAGCCTGTATTTCTCCTGAGGTTACCTTTCGTTGTATCCCGACCAACTCTTTTGGCTGTTGTACCTCAAATCTTTCTTGGTCTACCTGGCCTTGGCTTGGTATCAAGAGATCTCCAAATTTTCCACTTCTTAATAAGTGATTGAACAATACTGACTGGCATTTTCAAGGCTTTGGATAGCCTAGGGCATCGGTTCTAAACCTGTGGGTCGCGACCCCTTTGGGGGTCGAACAACCCTTTCACAGGGGTCGCCTAAGACCATCGGAAAACACATATTTCACAATATATAATTACATAATTTTATAGTTGGGGTCACCACAACATGAGGAACTGTATTAAAGGGTCGCCGCATTAGGAAGGTTGAGAACCACTGGCCTAGGGGGATATCTCCTGACTCAAAGCAATAAGAATGGCCGGTGACTGCACTGTGATACTAAAATATATTTGCGTGTGCGTGTATATATAATATACACAATACATACATTTTCATTGTGATAACGCTTTGTGATTCTCAAGGTTTTATTGAACTACATGTCCAGCTGCAGGGCTTTAGCTACTCACTTTAATAATCTCATTTCTTCTCTGTCTCTTGGGAGGGAAAATAACACCCATTTAGGAGAATGAAAGGAGCCTCGCCTATGAAACCAGAAGACCATGTTTGAGTTCTGACCTATTCACTTAATATGTTATTTTGTTTTGTTTTTGGGGGGTTTTTTGTTTGTTTTTTTTTACATGTGAGTTGGTATGTACATTATTCATCTTGAGCAAGAAATGTATTGCAGGAAAAGAAAAAAAGTGTCTTAAGCGTAATGTTTTATGATTCATAAAGGTGACAGGTGACAAAACTATTCACCATGGTACTTGCTTGCAGTAGAGCTTTGTTTTGTTTTTGTAAAGTTTTTATTTTATTTTATTTTTTTTTTTTTCTCTTATTCGCTACTCTTTAGTTACTTTCATACAAGTATCACTTTGGGTGCTATTGAACACAATGCATTTTGCATACTGTGGCTTGTGTGGCAAAACTCTATTAAGGTAATGGTAGTTTGTCTATCAAAAAGTAATTATTCTTTAGAAGTAGGTATGTGAGAAACTCGATGGACAGAAGTCTGTTTTTTTGTTTTTTTTTCTTTTTTCAATCTACTATACTTTTATACTATGCATAATTTGAAAAATTGCCTTATCACCATGGCCCCCACTAGAATAGATCAGTCAACAGGAACATCGCGTAAGTAAGTCTATTTAAAGGGACACACCAGCCATTGTATGCACTTCCCGTATAGCATGCTGGGCGCATCCATATTACATAAAATATCGGATATATAACGGATGTGGCAGAAGAAGTATATATCTATATTTTTTTCTCGCTGCAGTTTCAAGAAACAAAAAGTGTCAAAAACCAGAGCAAATATTTATCTGTGTGCTACATTCTTGGAGCATACAAGTTAAATAATACATTCATTGGTTGGGCAGGGAGAGTAAATTGTAAATGTCAGCCCTGTAAGCCAGACCGAATGACTAAGCACTAACAGTAGTTGATTGGAATGTATTATCAATTGTGCAATACATTTTATAATATGACAATCCATACAGTACTTTATTAGCTTGTAAAAGGGTCTTTTATTACACGGTACAGGTCAGGTACAGGCCAGGAAATATTAAGACTGACAATAAGATTAACACTCATTATTTAATGCACATAACATTTAATATAACATTTACAAGGGATCGGTCCTGTCAAACTAACCTGATCAGCTTTTATGAGGAGGTGAGCTCAAGACTGGATCGGGGTGAATCGCTGGATGTCGTATATCTTGATTTTTCCAAAGCATTTGATACGGTGCCACATAAAAGGCTCGTACATAAAATGAGAATGCTTGGGCTGGGGGAGAATGTGTGTATGTGGGTAAGTAACTGGCTCAGTGATAGGAAACAGAGGGTGGTTATTAATGGTACATACTCTGAGTGGGTGACTGTTGCTAGTGGGGTACCACAGGGGTCAGTTTTGGGTCCTATTCTTTTTAATATATTTATTAATGACCTTGTAGAGGGATTGCATAGTAAAGTATCAATCTTTGCAGACGATACTAAGCTCTGTAACGTGGTTAACACAATAGAGGACAGCGCACGATTACAAATGGATCTGCATAGGTTGGAGGCTTGGGCTGGGATGTGGCAGATGAGGTTCAACACAGATAAATGTAAGGTTATGCACATGGGGAAGAAAAATCCAGGCTGGGAATATGTATTAAATGGGAAAACACTGGGGACGACTGACATGGAAAAGGACTTAGGAGTTTTAGTTAACAGTAAATTTACCTGTAGCGACCAGTGTCAGGCAGCTGCTGCTAAGGCAAATAAAATCATGGGGTGCATCAAAAGGGGCATAGATGCCCACGACAAGGAAATAATTCTACCCCTGTACAAGTCACTAGTCAGACCACACATGGAATACTGTGTACAGTACTGGGCACCAGTGTACAAGAAAGATATAGTGGAGCTGGAGAGGGTTCAAAGACGGGCAACCAGAGTAATAAGGGGAATGGGAGGACTACAGTACCCAGAAAGATTATCAGAATTGGGGTTATTTAGTTTGGAAAAAAGACGGCTTAGGGGGGACTTAATAACTATGTATAAATATATAAGGGGACAGTACAGAGATCACTCCCAGGACCTATTTATACCCAGGACTGTATCTATAACAAGGGGACATCCTCTACGGCTGGAGGAAAGAAGGTTTCTACACCAGCACAGACGGGGGTTCTTTACAGTAAGAGCGGTGAGATTATGGAACTCTCTGCCAGAGGAAGTGGTGATGGTAAACTCAATAAAAGAGTTCAAAAGGAGCCTGGACGTGTTTCTTGAAAGCAATAATATTACAAGTTATGGATATTAGATTAATAGGGACAGAACGTTGATCCAGGGATTTATTCTGATTGCCTTATTTGGAGTCGGGAAGGAATTTTCCCCCTGGTATGGGGCAATTGGCATCTGCTTCATAAGGGTTTTTTGCCTTCCTCTGGATCAACACAGTAGGGACACAATATGTATATAGGTTGAACTTGATGGACTTTGGTCTTTTTTCAACCTTATGAACTATGTTACTATGTTACTATGTAACAGGTGCAGCGGGTCAAACACATCTCTAGACATATTGTATACTCTGGGCAAGATTAGAGTTTTGAGTCCTGGAGCCATTATACAGACAGACCCTTTCTCTGGATTTATTAGATGCCCCTGCATTGTGGGGGACCCTCAATGCCAGAACAACCCCACCAAACCCCTTACCTACCCAGGGATCTGCATTCCGCTGGGCTGGAGAGCCACACTCCCTCATTCCCTGAGTCTGACCGTTGGGTGAAATACTGCCATTTCCCAGCTTTTACTGTGTTAGTATGTTACTGTGGATGTATAAATGTTACTGTGTATAATAGGAGCTTGGGGGTCCTCGATGTAAGTCTTGCAGGAGGTCCAGACAGTTTTGGGGGTTTTTTTACCACTGTCTGGATTTCCTGCCTTTTTATCAGCCTGTTTTTTCCTCTTTTACTCCATTCTTGCATTTCTTTTTTTACCTTCTGTTCTATTCTTTCGTGCTTTCTTTCCTTCTGTTTTGTTTTGTCCCGTCTCTTTTTTGCATATCACTTGCTGACCTCTTTTCCTCACTTTTTTCTATCTCATTTTCCTTATTTTATCTTGTCTGCCCTTTATATTTTTTCTGTTTTTTTTGTTTTTGTTTTTTTTTAATGTAGCGTTTGCAAAGTGTTATGGGCTATGTGGGAAACTGGAGTGTCTCTTTAAGACATACTAGTACAGAAGGAGAAGAATGCCCTGCTCTTGCAAGCTTACAGTTTATACAAAAGGATTAACCTTGGAGTTTTGTTGGAATGAGACCTTCTTTGAACCCTTGAGTGATCAAAACTCCCGAACCATGCACCAAATGGATTAGAAAACGTCTTGACTTTGTAGTTATTGCACACATATTTGAAGTATTTTTAGAATGAGTTCAGAGCACTGGAGAATAAAGAAGTATCTTTAGACCCATCGAGTTTATTAGGAATGTTTCATTATTTTCAGGTGAGATATCTGAGGTTCTGAGGCAATGTATTGTCTATGACCCACATTTTCATCCCTGTCCTTATAACCTAGTATCTCTTTTCATTTTAGAACCAAACATGAGTATCGTGTAAAGAGGATGCATATCAGTACTCTAAAAAGGCATTGTTCACACATATATTTTGTGTTGACTGTATATAATGCTTTTGCTTTTCTTTTTTATTTGATTAAGACAAAAAAGAATCTATTTCTGTGTTGTCTTTATTGGTTTTGACCTTTGCTTGTCTGTTTAGCACATTTTGTACTTTTCTTGCCTCTACTCTTTGGCCTGTTTCTCGACCCAGAGTTGGGTTAGTCGCTACTTTTGCCATCACATTGGCTGCTGTTCTCCTCTTGGTGAGCATCTCTACTGATCATACGTGAGCGGCAGGGTCCATGATTGAACATTAGAGGACAGACCATCAAGGTGAAAGGGACAGAGCTAACGGAGTGTAACATTTTAGTTGAAAGAACAGATATGATGGTAAAATGATATGAAACTGACTTAAAATCTCTCCTTTTGGTCATGTGATCATCTGCTGCAATGCTATTATAGTTGCCTGTCTTTTTTGTTTGTTTGTTTTAACCCCTTCAATCCCAGGGGTTTTTGGTACCTCAAAGCCCAGAGCAATTTTGCCATTTTTGGGGTATGTCAGTTTAGCGATGATTCTCTTTTCCTGTGAATAGTGTACCCATATAAACTATATATTGTTTTTTCAAGGAGAGATAGAGCTTTCGTTTGATACCATAGTTGGATGATTAGCTGAAAATTTAGAATGAGAAATTTAGTAAATACTAGCGAAGATTAGAAAATCCCCTCCAAGTTTATCAATTCAGGTGTCCTGATTTCAGAAATACCTAATTTATATAGATTTTCCAGACTTTCCCAGCACCAGAGAGCATACTATAAGGTGTACAATTTTGTATAATTTTTATGCCTATGGCTTAACGGGTTTGGGGGTTGTGAACAGGGGCAGAAGGGTTATACTGGCTAGATGTTATGCTAGGGCAATGGGAAGTAAGGTTTTTTTTAATTTTTTTATATATATTTTTTTTAATTTTAATTTTTTTTACATTTTTTATATATTATTTTTACACAGAAATGGTTAGAGATCCTCCTAGGGACCTCCTGAACATGCCAGTGATGTCACAATGACATCACAGCTCACATAATTTTTTTTTGTATTATATATATTATTATTTTAATGATTTATTTAATATTTTTTAAATGAATTCACTTTTTTTTTTCTGCTTTTCTCTTTCAGGACGGGAGGGGGAGTGAGAGAGATGGTTTCTCACTCCCCTCCCCGCGATCCCCCTGCACCGATCACACTGTGATCTCTATGCAGGTCCTCACAGACCTGCATAGAGATCGCAGCGTCTCTGTGCCTCATCGGAGGGCAGGATATTCCCGCAGGGGATATCCTGTCCTCCGATGACCTTCCGGGTTACGTCAGCAGTGACGTAACCCTGAAGGGAATGCGCGATCGCGCACTTTCAACCGTAACAGCTTACCGGCTTTCATGCCGGAAGCTGTTACGGGAGATCGGGCAGCAGAAAGCCGGCGATGCCGGCTTCTGCTGCCAGGGGGGGAGTCCAGGCTGTCAAACGACGTACCGGGACGTCCATAGGGGTTTCTTTGTGGGCGTTTTTTGGACGTCCCGGTACGTCTATAGGGGATTGAAGGGGTTAAATGGTATCTACCGTACTTGCTCGATTATAAGACGACCCCCCAAATCTGAATATTAATTTAGAAAAAAAAAGAAAAAGCCTGAATATAAGACGACCCTATAGGAAAAAAGTTTTACCAGTAAATGTTCATGTAAACTATTTTTTTTTTAAATAAAAGCTATGATTGAGAAAAATATTCTGGTTTTATTTCCTTCTATTTTCCAACCTGCTCCCCCAGTTATGCACATCTGCCCCAGAAATGCCTTATACCCCCTATATGCCACTGTGCCCCATGATATGCCTATTAACCCTATATGCCACTGTGCCCCATGATATGCCTTTTACCCCTCTGTCACTCTGGCATTAAGGGGGTTGAAAGGCATATTATGGGGCAGAGTGGCATATAGGGAGGTTTTAATGCATTTCAAGAGGCAGAGTGGTGTATAGAGAGTTAAAGGCATTTCTGGAGGCAATGGCATTAAGGGGGTTAAAAGGCATTTCATAGAACACTCTGCCTCCAGAAATGCCTTAAGCCCCCCATTTAACACCCCCCCCCCCTCAAATTTACTGGTGCTTCTGACTCCCCTGTCATGCAGCCGGGGCAGCGTGTAGATGTCTACGCGATTCGCGTAGGCAACTTACGCTGCAGCCGGAAGGAGGTGGACGCAGACAACCCCTGCTGCTAGCCACACCTCCTTCCGGCTGCAGCGTAAGTTGTCTACGGGACTCAGAAGCACCGGCAAGTGGGGCTGGGGGGAGACAGGAGGATCCAGGTCCCCTGCAGCTGCGGGGGATCTGGATCTTAGTCGTCTCATAGTCAGACCTATTTGAGGTCTGATTATAAGACAACCCCGATTATAAGACGAAGGGGTATTTTTCAGAGCATTTGCTCTGAAAAAAACCTAGTCTTATAATCGAGCAAATACAGTATTTTCCGAATGCCTTCTTTTTGGTTTGTTTTTGTAACGTAATCATGCCTTTTAACTTTTGTATGTAATAATTTTTCTCTTTAAGAGGTACTGGGATGCTAGCCAATGCCTGTCAGCTTCTTCCTCTCTATATTTAGGATGAAACAGTTTACAACTATTTTGGTAAAGAAACCGATATGTCTTCTAAAAAAGTTTTAGTTTCTGGATTACCATTTTAAACATTGCCTTACATGTTTTACAGCTATTTCAAGCTATCCTAATGTTACTGTGACGATGTTATAAAAATCAATCATTACTATACAAGTTGCAAATGTTTTCCAAAGAATTACGTTGTCTCCATTCTGTTCAGGCACTACTCCTTGCCTCAAATTAATTCTAATGATGTTTGATTTTGGGCTGCATTTAAAAATGTTGCAAACCCCGAGTGCCTATTTAATGTGTTCTTAGAGTTCTTAAACGTCACCTGTTTTATATATGTATTACACAAAGTCAGTTCAGCCTTTCTTGGAGCAGCCTTCATTAATGCGTAGTAAAGTCGGGGAATGGAAATCTTCCTCTCCTGCGTACTAAACTTAAGGAGCTCACTGGAGAATTGGGCCTGACTTTTTAAGGCCACGTCCTGATGACCTACACCTGGCCGTCTGGATACACGGCATACTCTGTGTGTACCCAGCTACTGGCTGCACACTAATGTAAAGGTAAATTAATAATGGCATCTGATCTAATAAAAGCTAGGTATTTCTCTGGTTTCCCAGGGCCAGTCTGTGCCTGTTCACCTTTATAGCTTTAGAAACTATAGCAAATCGATGTCATGACACCAGCCAGGAGGCAACATTAATACTTATCACAAACAAATAGTCAAACTATTAGTTACTCGTATACAAATATGGTAAAATTGTGCTTGTCATTGTTGGACACAAACAGGGCCGCCATCACAGCGGAATGCCTAGTACAGGTATCCCAGGCGTGGCCGCAGGTTTGCGCTGAGGCAGATGCCACAGGTACACAACACTGAGGTGCCAGGTAACTAAAGCGCCCAGCGGGATGTGACCTCCTGGCAGGGGAGACACTTGTATTACGGACACCAGCTCATACCGCTAAGCGACAGGACAGGAACTGGTTTCTTGGCACTCAAAATACCGTATTTGCTCGTTTATAAGATGAGGTTTTTTTCAGAGCAAATGCTCTGAAAAATACCCCTCGTCTTCTAATCGGGGTCGTCTTATAATCGGACCTCAAATAGAGGTCTGACTGTGAGACTGCTGCAGGGGACCTGGATCCTTCTGTCCCCCCCCCCCATTTAACACTGCCCCCCCCACCCCACACACACTTACCGGTGCTTCCAATTTCCTGCTGTATACCGGGGCAGCGGGTTGACGTCCACCCGATCCGCGTAGACAACTTCCACTGCAGCCGGATGGAGGTGTGGCTAGCAGCGGGGGTTGTCTGCGTCCATCGCGCAGACCTTCCCCGCCTGTCGGAGATCAGAGTTCCCCGCACCGTAGCGGGGAACTCTGATCTCTGACAGCCGGGGAAGGTCTGCGCGATGGACACAGACAACCCCCGCTGCTAGCCACACCTCCTTACGGCTGCAGCGTAAGGAAGACTGCTGCCCCGGTATACAGCAGGAAATTGGAAGCACCTGTAAGTGTGTGTGGGGTGGGGAGTGTTAAATGGGGGGGAGACAGAAGGAAGACTGCTGCCCCGGTATACAGCAGGAAATTGGAAGCACCGGTAAGTGTGTGTGGGGTGGGAGTGTTAAATGGGGGCATAGGGCATTTCTGGAGGCAGAGTGCTCTATGAAATGCCTTTTAACCCCCTGAACGCCACTCTGCCTCCTGAAATGTCTTATACCTCCCTATATGCCACTCTGCCCCATAATATGCCTTTTAACCCTCTAAATGCCAGAGTGGCATATAGGGGTATAAGGCATTTCTGGAGGCAGAGTGGCACATAGGGGTTAAAAGGCATATCATGGGCCACAGTGCCATGTTGGAGTGGCAAGCCTGGTGGCAGATGTGCGTAACTGGGGGGCAGGTTGGAAAATACAAGGAAATAAAAACAAAAAAATATTTTTCTCAATCATAGCTTTTATAAAAAAATTTAATAGTTTACATGAATTAACATTTACTGGTAACTTTTTTCCCATAGGGTCGTCTTATATTCAGGCTTTTTCTTTTTTTCCTAAATTAATATTCAGATTTTGGGGGGTCGTCTTATAATCAGGGTCGTCTTATAATCGAGCAAATACGGTAGTACATGAGGTCCTTGAGGGAGCAGAAGTGCTGGCACTGGCCTACCCCCTCTGTAGATTTTGTGTGAGTTTACATTAGTATGTGTGTATGTTACTGTGGGCGTGTTAGCGTGTGTGCATGTACATGTGTGAAAATATACTATATATGTGTAGGTATGTTACAGCGCGTGTGAACTTGTTCCTGTACGTGTATGTAGGTATGGAACTGTGTGTAAGTACATCTCCCGGGGGGGGGGGGGGTTATGCCATTGAATAGGAGTACTGTAAGAGGACAGAGTTTTTATAATAATATACACAGTGACCTTGGCACTATGTGTGTGTATATATAAATGTATGTATAGTGTTTGTGAGGCTAAGAGTGTGGTGTTATAGTGTCTGTGTGTGTGTTGGTTAGCATGATGTTAGCATCTGTGTGTCTGTTACAGTATAGTGTTAGTATGTAACTATATGTGTATATATATCGTGTTAGCAGCTGGTATTAGCATATGTGTCAGAGTAAGGTGTTAAGGTGTCGGGGACCAGCTTAGAGTTAGTGGCCCTAAGGAGCAAGTTAAATAATGTGTAGGGTCTTACAGTGAGTGAACGTTAGAGTATGTTAGAAGAAAAATGCACAAGTTTTGCAACCAGAGCGCAAATGGTTTGGAGGGCCGGACTGGCCCACAGTGATATCAGGAGATTTCAAGATAGACCACCTCCCCTGGGGCCTGTCTTGAGGCCACCCTTCCAGTTATAAGTGGTGGGTTCTGTGAATTAATTATGTGGGGGTATGATGATGGTGAGAAGCAGTTTTGTCATATTTTTGCACAAAATTGTTAATTAAGACCAGTGGCGACTCTAGAAACAATATATAGGGGGGCACACAAGATACCACAGTCAAACTGGGGGGGCATTAATAATATATATATATATATATATATATATATATATATATATATATATATATATATATATATATATATATATATAGCTAAAAGTAATGTGCTATGGAATGATACTTTTGTTATTGGACAATACAATACTTGATTATTCAACATGGGAAGCCTGAAGCCACAGTTTAGTAAGACTAATCCTTGAAATCCTTTAAACAACACAAGACCTTAACTTTTGCACTAAATGATTTCAGGGCCTAATATTAGATTCTGCTGCTGATATATATATATTAGGGCTGCAACTAACGATTATTTTAATAATCGATTAGTTGGCCGATTATTTTTTCGATTAATCGATTAATCGGATAAAAAAAACAATATGCAATTTTTTTGTTTATTTTAAATAATTTAATGAACTGGATGTTAAAAAACAACTTAAAATTTACATTAACATTCTTATTTTGTTATGATGTAATAAAAAAACAATATTTTCAAAGTACAAAAACCCAAACACAATATTTATGAAACAAAATAACCCCAAACATTCTGAAAAGAGGTGGACTATTACTGTTCAAGAAACTTTGCACCCAGCCCTGGCACTTTGCACCCAGCACTTTGCCCCACCCCTGGCACTTTGCACCCGGCACTTTGCCCCAGCCCTGGCACTTTGCACCCAGAACTTTGCACCCAGAACTTTGCACCCAGCCCTGGCACTTTGCACCCAGCCCTGGCACTTTGCACCCGGCACTTTGCACCCAGCCCTGGCACTTTGCACCCAGCCCTGGCACTTTGCACCCAGCCCTGGCACTTTGCACCCGGCACTTTGCACCCAGCACTTTGCACCCAGCCCTGGCACTTTGCACCCAGAACTTTGCACCCAGCCCTGGCACTTTGCACCCAGCCCTGGCACTTTGCACCCAGCCCTGGCACTTTGCACTGTGCCCCTGCACCCAGTCTCCAACTCTGCCCTGCACCCACATTCTGCCCTGCCCCCACACTCACACCCTGCACCCACTCTGCTCTGCACTCACACTCTGCCCTGCACCCAGTCTCCAACTCTGCCCTGCACCCCCACCCCCACTCTGCCCTGCACCCAGTCTCCTGCCCTGCCCCCACACTCACACCCTGCCCTGCATCCCCACCCTGCCCTGCACTCAGTCTCCTACCCTGGCCTGCCCCCCCCCACCCCCACTCTGCCCTGCATCCCTTGAAACCCCACCCCCACCCCCGCGAATCGCTCTGTGCGAATGGAGCCACTCGCACAGAGCGGTTCGCTCTGTGCGAATGGAGCCACTCGCACAGAGCGAACGGAGCCACTCTCACAGAGCGAACCGCTCTGTGCGAACGGAGCCACTCGCACAGAGCGAACCGCTCTGTGCGAACGGAGCCACTCGCACAGAGCGAACCGCAACTAAAAGAAGGCGCGTGTAGCGGAAGCGGGGAACGCTCGCGGAGGTAAGTAAAAGGAGCCGAGTGCTCCAACAACGAATCGATCACTCGATTAATCGATAACGGAAATCGTCGACAACGATTTCCGTTATCGATTATTATCGATTTTATCGATTCGTTGTTTCAGCCCTAATATATATATTATATATATAATTAGCCCCTGCTGGCAACTGCCCCAGTTGCCAATATATATATTAATATTAGTCCCTGCTGCCTATATATATATATATATATATATATATATATATATATATATATATATATATATATATAGACCCTGCTGCCGATAGCAGGTATAGATCAACACATTAACACACAAACCCAGCTTTGCATGTATAGATCAATTGAAATTCACTTGTGATCTCAGCACTGAATGTATATATCAAATAAACAGAATCAGACATACAAATCCTGTATTTGCAGGTATACAATAATAATATATGAAATGTAGGATTGCAGGTATAGATCAAATAAATACATGGAAACAGCATTGCAGGTATTAATCAACTGAACAAGACATACAAACCCTGTATTTGCAGGTATACATAAATAATGTATGGAAACATAGCATAGCAGATATGGATCTACAGAAGAACACACAAACCCAGCTTTGCAGGTACAGATCAATTGGAATTCACATAAAAACACGGCATTAAAGGTATATTTAAAACCCCCTAAATTACAGGGATAGATCACAAGTTGCACACCCAGATAACACACATAAGATTTGCCATCTTTGCCCCATATACACCCTGCCTGTGCCATCTTGGTCCCCAAGGCTCAAACATCCTGCTAGTGCCATCGTTGCCCTTCCACAATTATACATCTATGATACACACATTAACTTATGCTCTCCCTCATTCAGACAAATCATCCACATATTAACTCATGCTCTCCCTCATTCAGACAATTCATCCATTTTAAGAAACTACACCCCTTGGAGCTTCAAATGAGGGGCTACATGTATTTCGAGGACAAAAGTTGAGTGCACAAATGATGGAATGTGTCGCTTTGGCTTGAAAATATGTTTTTTCTAACCATAGCGACATGTGGGATGTCGTTTTTGCAAATGTGTACTTTTTGTGCCTTAATTTAACTTCCTACGTGAGCAGTAATGCCACGTCAAGGCTTCAACCCTAATTACTGACCATTCACACGCCTTTCATATCTCCATTCACTTGCAGAAGCACACACCATTCTTTCCCCTTACAATCCCCCAAAAAAGATGGTAAAGGGAGAAATTTTTTTACTGCAAAAAAGTTTTGCAGTAAAAATGCAAGGCACTCCAGGGATGAGATGGTTACTCACGTACCGCACAGGCTAAATGGCTGATTTTAATAATATTTGCAGTTCATCAGGATTTCAAAAATTGCCTACCTCTACCGTTGGCTCAATTTAACCCCATGATCAAAGGGATCATAGGATAAAAAATTAGTATCGGCCATTTTTAAAAAGGGAATGTGACTTTTTATAGCTATATGATCGCTGTGGTAACATTGGCTACCACAGTGATCATTTAGCTAGAATACTTACTTTTTTTTTTTTTTTTTAAGTTAAACTACTTTATGTTTAAATAATTTAATTTGGGGGTCTCTAGGCAATTTTGATCTTTTTTTTATCTGCCTTTAGAGACCCCCAAATCTTTTTTTTTTTTTTTACATTTTTATTTTTGTAACTTAATATTTTTTATATTAATATTTATTTTTTTTACAATCTATATGCCGTTGGAAAGGTGAGGCAATTACCTTTCCAATGGTATATGTTGGGGGTATGTAGCTGCTTAGATGCCTGAGATACAGGCATCTAAGCAGCATGCCCCCATACCTCTTTAACTGACAATTGTCATCATCATTGCGCGAGACGTCACCGGGCAGATCAGGTGGCCGCGGTGATGCCCATCAGTTTGAGGGGCAGATCGCCGGGGTAGGTGGTGGAGGTCCACAGACCTCCATCAAGGTAAGGTAGTGCTAGTGACGGCATGGTGCCGTCGTTAGCACCTGACTGGGACTGCTAGCGACGGCACCGTGCCGTCGTCAGCAGTCAAGGGGTTAAAGTCCCATTGCAGGACTCTCCTGGGTGGTTACAAATTCGGCGGGGGAGCAACAGGGGGGGCAAGGAATAACCTAGGGGGGGGGTTTTGGTTTCAATAAATAAATGTTTGATGCTAAAGCTGTTTTGGGGACAAACCATAGTATTATGGAGGCATGTTGTGTGGGGTGGTATTACTGGGGCAAATCACCCAGTCGAGCAATTAGAAACCCCAGCCGACCACTGCTCAGTAGGATAGCTTGGGAGAAAAGCTGGCACCAAGCTTTATAGCAGGGCTTGACAAATTTGTTGTGAATCTCGGCGCCAGCTGAAAAAGTTAGGAGCCAGGATTTTTTTTCAACTAACAGTTGGTTAGGAGTGATCTGATCATCATCAGCCCACTTACTAAACTCACAGCATTTGACCTGGAAGCACCCTGGACTTTCAGGTCAGTGCTGGTTTTTTTTTTTTTTTTTGGTTTTTTTTTCCTGGCATATAGTGACAGTACAGATGGATGTTGTTTTTCCTTAGGGACAAGGATCTGAAATACATAGTTAAAACCCTCCCCCTTCCCTAACTCCTCCTCCTCCTTACCCATAAGAGCACACCGGACCAAACACAGCCAGTTCTTCCTTGTCCCTTGTCAGGGACGGACATGTAGTTTGGTGGGGGCACACGGGTTGTGTCCAGGGGGATCCCTCCTCCGATTGCTCCCCAGGGGGTGAGCAGAGTGAGGTAGGAACACCCGCATCGGCAGATGTTACGGAACAGAATGAGAGTTCTATTTCTTCAAGCCAGCAAGGGAAGGAGCATAAGCACAGCAGTGGAACGCACACCCGGGAGGCGTTGCGTTCCGCCGAAGATCTGATCGCGTTACAGAGCATGCGCGGATGCGATCTTCAGGGCACAAAATTTAAACGTTATTTCAGCTGTGCCGTCCAGTCTGACAGCAGTGGGGCTTTTCAGTACTGGATATCCATGGCACCAACCCCCCACACGGATTGAGGCGTTTTAAGGTAAGATTAATTTATCTTAACCTTAAAAAAGCCTCTGCCCTGTAACATTTTTTTCTAAAAAGATAAAGGCTCCTTTTAAGTCCGGATATATTTCGTGCACTGAGTGTGCCACCCCCTTGCCGGACAGATGCAAAAAGGAGTTATGTAATCCTTGCTCATCTTAACTTTTTGCTAAAGGAAAACAGGACATGCAGTTTTTGGGCATTGGCTTGTAGACAACCTTGCACGTACCTTTTAACCATTCAAGATTACTTCTGTTTATGCTTTGGAGCCCAAGTTTGATAGTCTCATTCACGTTGGTTCCTGAATCTGTTGTCCTCGGGGTAGATTTCCAGGGAGTTAGCCTATGGCCATAACACCCTTAATGCGTCTCGGTAGCTAAGAAAGCTTGGGCCTGTTTAATTTCCACCTGGGAATACCAGGTGTTAAAAATCTACTAATTCAGGCTCGTCTTGTGAGGATTCAGAAGATAAAGCTCCCCTTCCTCCACAAGAGCTTTTTGGCTGCGATCGTATACGGCAAACTCAGCATCTAAGTCGGCATTGTTTGATTTAACAAAGTGCAGACTGTTTGCCTTTAAATGGCCAACACAAGCCACATTCCTGTGAAACATTATTTTTTTTAGAACTTTCACAGTCAAATCATCACTGGTATCGTTTTGTTTCTCAAGCCAGTTAGTGAACGTGAAAGAGTTGCGAGGGAAGCTGCCCAGTTCAGCCATCTTAAACCTGCAGACATGGGATATCGAAAACTTTGTCTCATGTTCCATCCTTCTAAAGAATCATTCCCAAACATCAGGAGTTTTCAGAGTGTTTTACTCCAGGCTGTTCCTCGTTGCGAACCAGTTGGATCCTTCAGTCCAGTTTAAAGATGGTTTAGGCATGTATTCTTTACAAGCATTTTAGAATGGAAACTATCCTCACAGTCACCCAACTACTGAACAAGGAGATTACATGGTGACCATGGACCTGACGGATGCTTATGTGAAGGTGCCTATTGCTGTTGAATCCACTAAATTCCTCAGGTTCGCTTTTAAGAGCGGAGCGAGAGTTCTCCATTTCCAGTTTGGGTCTCTCAACTTTCAGAGTATTAGGCATCAGGGTCATCCCATACCAAGAGGACTGGCTCATCAAAGCCATTTCAGCTCCGGCCTTTGTTCTCAAGAAGACGGCAGTGTTTCCCCATTGGCAGAGCTCATCAAGCACATGTCTAATGCAAGAGCACGCTTCCCCAGGATAAGAAGGCCAGATGGAACAGGAGGTGCCCGTATAAAACACCAGGCCTTTTCAACATTTTTATAAGGCGCAGAATTTTTGTAGACAAGGCCAGGACAAATGTTTCAGTAACATCCTAAGAAACAAGAGCCTAGGCTAATTCTGGTGGAATTGGTGGCCGGCTGCAATGGTTCATACAGACATGTTCTTGATCATAAACTGAAAAGTTCAACCTTATTTTTTTCTAAGTATGCAGTGCTTGGGGCTGATAGTGGACTCCAGCTCCTTATGGCTCTTTATTCCATGATCAAAGACCAGAAAAGTAAGAAGGGTTGTGTCAGCTTTGCAATGAAATCCTATCTGGTCCTTCAGAAAAGCTATGAGCATCTTGGGCATTCTGACGACTTGTATCCCTCAGTGAGCTGCTCCAAGGCACATATAGGCCACTTCGATGGGACTTCCTTAGGCATTTGTCCCAGAAAGAAGAAGATCCGGACATCAACTTCAGTTTCCAAGCCCAATTGAACTGGTGGAAGAGGACATATCTTCTCAGCAAGGGTCTTTGCTTTCATCACCGTCGGTAGATCACGCTGACCACAGATGCCTCAAAAATAGACTGGGGAGCGCATTTTGGTTACCTCTTTAGACAGGGCAAATGGTCACTAACAATATTCCCAGTCCTCAAATTATCGAGAACTAAAATAGTTTTTTTCTGGCCCTCAAGTAGTTCAGTCCTTGGCTAAAAGGGAAAGCTGTAAGAATCCAATCCGACTACGCTGCCACAATATTTTATATCAACAGACAGGGTGGTGCCCGTATTCCGAAACTTCAGGCCTTCTCGGAAGAAGTCATGGCATGGGCTCAACAAAACCAAGAAGATTTGTCAACCACGCGTTTCAGGGGAAGGGACAATTGTTGCAGACAACCTCAGCAGTTCGAATTGATCCCTAAACAAAAGGATCTTCTCCATCCTTTTTTTGGCCTTCTAGGAATCGATCTTGGGGCAACCAGAGACAACCGCAATCTTTTGGGTTTTAGCCTCTCTGTATTCATGGGTCAACACTCTGGTGCTGGACAGTATGTCAGTGATATGAAGATTCAGGATGGCTTACATTTTTTCTCCAGTGGCGATGATCCCACGTGTCCTTCTCAAGATTCTAACGGACTAGGCCAGGGTCTTAACATCTATCCCGTGTTGGCCAATACAGACTTAGTTCTAAACAATATGGCCTCAAGAGTTTGGGAGCTGCCATTTTTGGCCCATCTGGTGAACAGAATTCCTTCAGATGGTCATTTTGACGGCCTAGCTTTGGATTATCCTTAGAGATAATGGACTCTCCCATGACATGGCTGATGTCCTCCTTATTCGGAGGTTTCTGGCTTGGAGGAAATTCCTCTCCTGGTGATCCATGTTTTTTTATTTCTTCTAGTTCCGTCCTCGTGTTTTTTGCAAGACGGATTCTCAGCAGGTCTTTATGTCTCAACCTCAAAAGGGATCGGGTATTTCCGGAGGAGTCTATGGCGCAGATGGGATGTCCGAAGAGCTCTAAGACAATTCTACAGAACGCACCGCTGCTTTCCGCAATACGGATCTATTTATTTATTTTGGTAGATCTTCAGATCAAGCAGGCCATCTCGAGGTGGCTTACAGAGACCATTCGACTAGCTCACTCAAGCAGCCGGCAAGTCATCTCATCCCATATTTCGTCTCTCTCCACAAGAGCTTTGTCTGGGTCTAGGGTTGAAAAGTCGACCTCATCTCCTGAAAAAATATATGTACCCGGTCTTCCTTCGATGCATTTGTCCAGCATTACTGACTTGACATCTTCTCCTCCTCTGTGGTGTTTTTCGGGCGCAGGATGCGCCAGTCAGTGGCCTCTTAAGTATTCCCCTCCCATTGGTTATCTTGTCTTGCTATATCCCATCTGTACTGCCACTATATGCCAGGAAAAACAGGAATTTTATACTCACCGTAAATTCTTTTTTCCTTAATATAGTGGCAGTACATGTTTCCCTCCCTCATTTTGTCTACCATTAAAGATATTTTGCAAGCATGTTTGTATTCTTGGTACTTACTGGCTGTGTTTGGTCCGGTGTGCTCTTATGGGTAAGGAGGAGGAGGAGTTAGGGAAGGGGGAGGGTTTTAACTCTTTGTATTTCAGATCCTTGTCCCTAAGGAAGAACAACACCCATCTGTACTGCCACTACATTAAGGAAAAAAGAATTTACGGTCAGTATAACATTCCTGTTTTTTCAATATTATTTTTTTTAACGCTTTCAATGCTGATGTTCCATTGGAGCACAGCATTGACTGATATTTAGTCCCCACAAGCTTGTGGGGACAAATGTTAACCCCTGCAATGCCACAAATGTGTTATACACAATTGTGGAATTGAAGGGGTTAACGCTGCACTGTCGCTCTCAGGGAGCGATCAGGCAGCAGAGGGGTGTTGGGGCTGGTCTCCACACTCATGTGGAGACCGAAGAACCCTCTCCCCCTGTCCCTGAAGCTGCCTCTGGCAGCCGGGAAGCAATTGCTGGTCTATAGACCAGCCATTGCAGGGGGAGTCTCTGCTGACTGCTGTAGGCTTCCATGCCTACAGGAATCATCAAAGGGCTTGTGGGGGCTCGTTTTTGCTGTTGCTGGCCTGCCTGGGCTTCCAGGCAGACCACCAGCAGCAGAGCCCTGTACAGCGATCGCGGCATTGAAGGGGTTAACGCTGCACTTTCGCTCTCATGGAGCGATCAGGCAGCAGGGGGATGTTGTGTCAGGTCCCCACACAACAATCAACACTCAACCCCCTTTCCTGAAGCTGCCTGTGGCAGCTGAAAACGCGATTGCAGGTTTTCCTGCGATCGCCGTTTCAGCCTACAGAATCACTCCGTGGGAGTGATCTCAGGCTTGGGGGGCGGGCTCTGAGTGGCTGTGCTGTCTGCCCAGACTCCTGGGCAGACAGCAGCAGCAGCGCCCCCCGCGATCACAGGCTGACCAACACCTAGGCGCCAGGACAAAATTCTGAGTCGCCATGGCGACCTGGCACCTGGGATTTGTCGAGCCCTGCTTTATAGTATATTTTCCCCTGTAGCCTTATCTTCTTGAGATGTCCATGTTAGGACAGATCAATTGTGGTGGAAAGAAGAAGGGACCCTGCTTGAAGATAACTTGAGAATGCTTCCCTTGGTCAGGTGTAGGACATCTCCCTGCATAAATACACCACCAAGGTCAAAATGTCCTGCATAAAAATTAGCCCATATGTTAATTCACTGTCCTATTTTGATATAACAATTATGTTGTATAAAACTTTACAGGCGAGTTTATGTATATTGACCTAGCAGCCGAATGTTCTGACTTGTACCTAATAAATCTCGCAAGTTTTTATTACGGCTTCCGTAATGGGAAAACTTCCAGGTCGGAAAAATGTGTGTGTCCTAATTAGCGTGGCACAATGTGCCTAATTAGAACACGTAAAACATCCTTCAGAGAGTGTCTTTCCCTCTTTGATCTTCGAGTTTTTTTAATTGCATGCAGTATTTTCCTTTTATCTACAGATTTTTTTTTATTCATTTAAAGTGTTTTGCTGTTGATAACAGTAAAAAATGTTTGAACCACAGACTGCAGAAAATTATAAATGGGAGGCCTTCCAATGTGCACAGATGTCTTGTTATAGACCCAAACAACCTATTCTGATATAATTTCCTCACTTTGTAGCCAGGTCCCAACCGTCATTGTCCCCAAGTGATTGGGTCTGTACATAAATGCTTCTCTGCACAGAAAACACAAAGGGTTAGTTTCCTTTTTATCTGGTTTCCTCATCATGTTCAATAGTATTTAAGACAGTATGCATATAATTTATGTACTCAAGCCTTACTATGGCATTGTGGGGAAGAAAATAAAACTGTATGGCCTGGGACTGGAAATGGTTCAGATACAGGCAGCAACATTAAAGCAATTTAGATGTTTACTTTCAAGTTTGGATGTTTTTCATATCTATGCATGATAATGATAATGATATTTGCATCTAAATTGCTGTAATATTTTCTTCACTTTTGCGACTTCTGGATCAATACAATGCAGATAAATAGAGAGAGGCTACATTTGTTGGACTGGTGCCTTTTATTTTTTCAACCTACAAGGTATGTAACTATGGAGCTTCCACTATAAGAAAAAACTTTTTACTAGTAAATATTAATTTACATGTAAACTATTTTTTCATATTTAATAAAATATTTTTTGTTTTTATTTCCTTTGCCAATCTGCCCCCATTTATGCACATCTGCCCCCCAGATATGCCTTATATCCCCTATATGCCACTCTGCCTCCCAGATTTGCCACTCTGCCCCCAAATATGCCTTAAACCCTCTATATGCTTCGGATTCCTTGGTGTGTAGTGGTGGCAGCGGGTGAAGGTCTGCAGGATGCGTGCAGACAACCTCCGCTACTGCTGCCGGCACTTCCACTGGGGCTTCTATGAATGAGCACCGGAACGCCATGTGACGCCGGCGCTCTGTCATAGAAGTCCCGGCACAGACCTCCATCGGCTGCCAGAGAGAAGGATCCGGGTCTCCTGCAGCTCTGCGGGGGATCTGGATCTTAGTCTTGTAGTCAGACCTCTATTTGAGGTCTGATTAGAAGATGACCTTGAATATAAGACAATGGTTATTTTTCAGAGCATTTGCTCTGAAAAAAACCTTGTCTTATAATCAAGCAAATACGGTATTTGGGATGTTCACTCTATCCTCAAATAGCTATACGTCTTTCATTTTAAGCAAGTTCTCAAATGCGGAGGGTGAGCCTGATGGAATTTGAGACCTTGTTCGCATCATTCCCACCCCACACATCTCCTCCATTGCTATTTTGCGACTTCCTTACTTAGCGCCTGTAGGTATGGGAGAGGAGAAGTCATAGATCTGGCTCAATTACCAGACATCATTGCTCAATTACCAGAAAAATGCAAGAATATCCTATCAACTTTTTGATATAGGGTATAGGGTCCCATGAACAGTGTGTAAGATTTTTCCTTTGCAAGAAGTTCCAGGGTGCTGAGGGAGACTTCTGGTAGATGTATCTTAAATAAAGCCAGGGTCCCACAAAATTTGTATTGCATCTCTTCGTTGGTGCAGAAAATAACTATGTCATAGTTGTTTTTTACAGGTCTTCTAACTATATTTGTTTAAAAACATTGAAAAATCTGTGTCCTTTTCCCTTTGTAGGTCAAGAACGATTTGGTAACATGACAAGGGTGTACTACAAAGAGGCTGTTGGAGCTTTTGTTGTATTTGATGTGACAAGAGGCTCAACCTTTGAAGCTATCACCAAGTGGAAATCCGACCTGGATACTAAAGTCTACCTCCCAGGTGGTGGTCCTATACCTGCCGTTCTTCTGGCTAATAAATGTGACCAAAACACAGAGAACAGCATGCAAAGCCCTTCCCAGATGGACCACTTCTGTAAAGAAAATGGCTTTGTTTCATGGTTTGAAACCTCTGCAAAGGTAAGCTCTCTGCACATATATAGTAACATTGTCAGAAAGCAGTCCACTTATTGTCCTCCTAGCTGCTTTCATTTTCCCAAGATGAAATCGACACCTAACGGTTATGCTGGCGTTGTTTTCATCCTATTAGCACGCCATCCATTTTAATGATACCTGCCAATATCACGGGTAGAGTCAGGGAAAGGCTGGCACCTCCTAGCTCAGGGTGCAAGTAAAGCCATGTGGCCCCATAAGTCCCTTGCCCCCCACCACATACACAGAGGCACACACGCTAACACATACGCATGCTTTTACATGTACTTGAACATATGTACACTTACTCATCCATGCGAACATACAGGCACTTACACATACACATTCATTTTAACACGCACTTATACATATATTCTAACATTTACGTATCTACTCCCTCCCTTACCCTCACTAGCTTCATCTTACACCCCCTTACCTCACCTGCAGCTTTCTTTCTGGCTCTCGCACACTGTGCAAGCACATAACCTCGCATTATGTGAATCCGCAGCATTCCTGCCTCTTCGTGATCGTCCAAAATTCTTCACAAAGGGCCGGTTCGACCCATACTGGTCCAGGTTGGCACAAACTGTTAGGAACAAATTGGGACTGGCCAGCTCGCCCCTGAGTAGAGTGCTGTCGAGTTTAGTGTTAAACTCCGCTGCATGTGAAAACCAGCATTTCTGTTCTGTTAGGAGCTACTCACCATTCAGTAATATCTGCTTGAATAAAAGCCAATGTTTTACCCACATAAAACCCACATAAAACCCACATCAGTCACAGCAGGGGTCCTCTACGCGCATTGCGCAGACATTCACCGGCTGCCCCCACTAGACAGCAGGGAGTCTGGAGCACGGGGACAAGTCTGGGGATGCAAGTCAGGGGGGGGCTGAGTGGCATATAGGGGGGAAGGAGTAGCAAGCTGTGGGGCAGATGTGCAAAACTGGGGGGCAGGTTGGCAAATAAAAGGAAATAAAAACAAGAAATGTATTTTTCTCCATCATAGTTTTTATTAAATATGAACAAATAGTTTACATGTGAATTAATATTTACTACTAAAACATTTTTTCCTATGGGGTAGTCTTATATTCAGGCTTTTTCTTTTTTTCCTATATTAATATTCACATTTGGGGGGGGGGTCATTTTATTGTTGAGCAAATACAGTAAATTACAATACACATAACACATCTTATAGTTACCCTCACCTATATATAATTATATGCACACACATACATTTACATGCTTTGGATAATATCCACTTTAACATCTTGCCGTGTTAAAATTCTCATTGTTCAAACCTTGATCAGTCGGCGCTGACAAGATAATTGAATGAGGTACAGTATGGCTATAAATATTTGCACAATGAAGAAGGTTAAACAATTGCACAGACTGAAAGATTCAAAAAGAACCATCAGTTTTGTGACAGCATAGAAAAGTTTCATTCTTAAATCCTGTCCTAGTGGGTGGAACTGGATTGTAGTATAGTATTAGATAAAATTCAAAGTGTCTTGTTCAAGCTTGAATGGTGCAGGATTTATTTTGGTACTGGTAGATAATATCCACATTACTATCATGCACCCCTTTTTTCAGGGACCAGTAAAGCAATTCATGTATGTTGTATTTTCTTTAGCAACTAATTAACAAAAAAATATCTAATATAATGTATTTTCACAAATGCTAAATTTTAGTTTTTCCAGCTGTACATGTCATGTGTTGATACAAAAAAATAAAACTACACCCTACAACTGGTTATCCATATTCATTCTTAAAATCCAAATGTCAATAATTCATACACCTTTTTTTTCCCATTTATTTTTTACATTTTAGGACAATGTCAACATTGATGAAGCAGCTCGATGCCTGGTACAAAACATCCTCGCAAACTCCAAGAATTTTCCCGTAGAGGAGAATGAAACGGGTAACATAAAAATTGACCACAAAACATTGCCAGCAGAAAGTAAATCCCAATGCTGTTAACGCCTTCATGTGGTTAGAAACATGAAACAAGGACACGGGAAAGCCATATATAGCTGCCATCGGTAACCTGACCTCCTGCCTCCACACACAGTCAGCGATCATCCTATTCCCATTGATGATGGAGTTTACATAAGTGTTCTTTACACTTGTAACTTGTTTATGGTGTGTTTGCGATTTAACCTATTGCATATACAACAAATACAATTGAACAAATGTTAGGGTTATTATTGTAGATATGTTTATCTTGAAACTGTTTGTAAAATTTAGGCATGAAGAATCGTCTCGCTCAAGGGCTCCTAACCCTAATCAATGGATTGAGCCTTAACTACATCATTACAGATGAGCCATTTGGTCATGGTGATTGGCTCCACTGCACTCAAGCTGAGGTGTCCCCAAAAGGGAAATTATATTCAATAAAATGTGGGCCTTTCAGTCTTCCCTGCGTCTACAAACTGATATCCATACTAGGTCATTGCTACCCCTTAGATCTCTGCTTTCACAATTCACAAGCCAAAGCACTGCGTTACACTTACGTTGGCCTTCCTCAGTTTCCAGAAATAAAAAAGGCTGCTCTCAAGATTGTGTATGTGTTTAGAGGCCATCAAGCCCATGCAGCCTTTATGAAGTGCTTTTTTTTAATTTAGTATATCTATGGTACTTGTTACTCACCTGGACACACATTTGTGAAGATAATTCTGCTTAATGTGTACTTCAGGTATACGTTTCAATTTTTTTTTTTTATTTGTTATTGGTGGTGTTGTACTTGAGAAAAAGATGTAGAAGGTCTTCATGTAATGTGTATCTATTTTATAAAATGTGTTGCTGTAAATTTAAGTGCTAAACTAGGTTCTCTTAACTTTGTGAGAGTATTGAACATGGTGCCATGTTTAACACGTTCTTAAATGTGGACATCCAGGCTTGTGGTTGACCCTTTGGCTGGGGCCCAGCTGGTATAATGGACTCTGAGCGTCTGCGTAATTCTTGTGCTGTAAGTGCTTCCGAGACATAAAGAGTTAAGGACGTGGCTGAGTAAGGATGCCTGGAAATTCTATAACTTGCATTCTCGTTAGTATAACAGAATGTTCTGTCAAAACCGAAAACATGTTTCCATAGGAGTGTGACAGTCAGTAAAACACACTATAAAGATGTACTTGTATCGTGGTTACAGTGAAAATGAATAAAACCTTTTCAGTACCTGACAATGTGTGGGTATTTTTTTTTTTTTTATAATTCTGATAATGGCATACAATAGGAAGGGGCTCTCCGGTATTTTCCTTTTATACATAATTGCAGTAATTTTTTTTATTTTCATGTTCACAACAAGGGAAAATGAACTTTGAATCATTCGACATTTAAAGTGCTTCCCTATAATATGCGAGATGTATAACCAAAATGGCTGATGTGCCAACCTTACTTGTGTGTTAAAGGAACTTACTGTATGATTTTTTCAGAGATGAACCAAGTGGAAACATGAAAGGATTCCAGATCCATAAAACATACAAAAGAAATAAGCCTAGCTCTTCACATTTCTTGATTATACCTTTAAAAATGTGTGGGGGGGAGAAACTAACAACATGTAAAGAGAGTAGATTAAGAGGAGGAAATCCTTAAGTGTGAATTTCAAAGGCATTTTTCTTATTAACCATTTTCCTTTTAACATGATACTTTTTAAATGGTTATTTTTATGTATATGTTTTAGGTTTTACAAAGAAGAGCATTAAATCATTTTCCATCTCATTCTCATAGCTTTTATATTTCTTGTTAATTTCCTTCTATTTCCCAAGTTTGCAATCTAACATAAGTGTTCATCAAACAGAGTATCTACTGCGATATCTTTTGGTTTAAAAAAACTAAAATAAAAAAAATTAAATGATGGAATTGTTTCCAGGTGGCAATGCTTTACAATTTGTTAGATGTTCATCAATAATATGGTTGGCAGCAGCTCTGTAGAAAGCATTGAAAAGCAGTATAATATATAATATCCAAATAAAAGGTCATGATCTCAAAAACAATAATAAGCCTTGCCATTAAATAAAGCATGGATTAAGAGAGAAATGATGTTTGTAAATTAGACCACATTCTATATTTTTTTTTTTTTAATAGTCATCAATAAAGCGAAGTAAAGGAGCGGTTAGTTTTTAAAACAAGCTTTCAGGACACGGGACTTCAGGATATATTTAATATACGAGGGACATTCAGAAAGTTTCCACATTTTTATATTTTCGTTGTAAAAGACAGTGCATGACATGTAGTATAACTGTTTGACTTACAGAAACAGGCCAGGGGGCCCTGCTCAAACGATCTTACAATCTATACGATAAAGATCCGTGAAATCTTTTTCAAAGACTTTTTCTGTACTACAGGGACCTCCAAGTACCCGGGAAACAAACTACTTCAGCAATACTGCGGGAAACTGCAAAACTCTTTAGGGAACCGAGGCTACATTTTATGTTTGTGGTGTGAAAGCTTATTAAAATGCAATATAACAGCGCCTATAAAATCAGCCAGGCCCTTATGGGGATTGTCAAAACTTCTTGGGAGGCTGCCATACTCTGGCTTGAAAGAATACCAAAGCATTTTAAGCACAGTACTGTCTATCCCAAAAAGCCCCACCAAACATGAATGCATGATAAAGTATGTTTTTAATGCGTGCATAATAATGTTAAAATAAATTCATTACCTTTTTACTCTGTGATCACCACCAGTTAGGCTGACTGATGGACGTTGGGGATTTCTTATAAGGGCCCTCCCTAAATATGGCCACTTGTAACTAACCGTAATCTATTCTCAATGATGTCTGTAATATTTTATTACCAAACGCACAACTTGTTACACAACATCCTACGCCTGTCCACTTATTACTGTTTGGGCTAGCCACGACTCTATGCACTGCTAGCCAGGCCTCCTCAGATAGATACCTGGCACCATCTGACCCAGGAGACGGGTAAAGCCAAGCGGCCCTGACAGCCCCCTCCCCAGTAACTAACATACACATTCTGGTACTTACACACACACACGCTACACACCCTTAGACTAACACACAAGCGAACTCAAGTTGACACTTGCACTCATGCTAACACACGCCGTCTAACACACCTTTACTCATTCTAGCACACATTCATGTTAACACAGACACTTACATATACAATCTTACATGCATACATACTCACTCCCTTACTTTTATCATCACTTTGTCCCTCCTTTCCTGCCTCCTTCCCTGCCCTTACTCCCTTAGTCTCTTTCACACTATGTCCCTGCCTTCCTCCTTTACACTCCCTCTCCCTCCCCCTTTACCTTCTAGGAGGCTTTTTTTAATGACATTTTGAGTGGTCTGTGGGGCAATTGCATCCCCCAGGCCAGCCGGCCTCCACCCTCCCCTTGCAAAGCAACACACCAAGGAGAGCGAGAGCTCTAATAATCTGTGTAGATTATACATAGAGGACACCGGAGATCGGCACTCTGTGTCCTAGAGTAAGATACACACGAATTCTATGTGTCCTGGAAAGAATGTCTGATGCTATCAGCGTTTCAACTTAACATTTTTATTTTTTTAATTAGTAGATTCTTATTGTAGCGCAATTATTCCACTGAATTCATTATTGCTAACTTAATGGCAAATTTGATGTTTTTATAGCATCAGCTACTAATCTCTTCTTCCATACACTTTTAAAAAGCTATTGCATCAAATATGCAAAACTGGTGTTATCACTATAGCAACAGCAGAATGGTCCAACACACAGAAACATTTCATCCATGTTAGCTTCCATTTGGTAAATGTGCTGAGCGTGCACAATAGTGATAAAACACACAAAAAATGTGACCGTGTATAAACCTTTCACAACAAAGCAACAACATGCAGCCATGTCATATAAATTGTTGCATTTCATGCACCGGTGTTAACGTCACATCACAAGTAACAGCACTGCATCTGCAACAGAAGTTATAACGGTTGCTAATTCTACATCATTATGTCCAAAGCTCAGTGTGACGTAATGGGCATTATGGGCGTGGGACGCATACAGGCCTGCTTGTACTCCTCCCCCTAGAGTAATACTCTGATTGGTTGCCTTTCCCCAATAGCTTAACGTGATTTGTCACCCTTTCCCATAGCATAACATTGAGGAATGTACGGAACGACTCTAATTGGTCATGGGAGCAGGTGCTCACGCACACACATTGGTCCCTCTATGTAATTCCTCATTGGTTGTCTTGTCTCAATTTCTCACTTGAATCATTATCTGCTTGTTTTATTGCCCTCGTTTAATCTGTACTGGATAAAAGGCTATGTTCCCCCATTAACCATTTCTCAGCTGGTTGTCGGTGGGCTACAATGCCTCACAACCAGCTCAGGCTGCAGCCGTTTTCATCACAGTTTTAAGCGCTAGCCTTACCACGAGCCTCTACTACTTTTATAAATCGCTCCAAATGTGTCCTTGCAGTGCATTGGTATCTATAGAGTATTTTATGGTTTATTACAACTGTGTGCCAACAGTGCCATATCTTGTGACGCCTTATGATTAACATGTGAAAACCTGTACAAAAATGTCTTAAAATCTCACTGACTAACCCTGAATTGTTTGCAAACAACGCAATAGCGCTTTGTGAGACTTTATTAAGTAGCCCCTGAGCGCATAGCCAAACCTGTCGAGTGCGCGCATGCGCACATTTTACTTATAATACGCGACCAAAGCGCGCACACGTTCCTGCAAAGTGCAGGCACGTCCTCCTAAGCGAGAACGCTGCTTCGGTCTCCTAGCAACCTGAAGAAGCGGCCACAGAACACAGACACAAAACTACACAACTGCACAAAGTAATGATAACCGCTGATCGGTTCTAAAGTGACACAGAGATTCGCAGAGCGCAGCCATGTCCTCAAAGCAAACCAAGAAGAAAGAATCTGGGCATCGGATGAGCTCTGCCATGGGGCAAACACCTCGAGAGTGAGTGGGGCGGAGGGCACTGGGTACAGTGGAGGGTTTGATGCGGTTAACGATGTAATGCTTGTACAAGGTGGTGGGATGTTAGAATAGGTGGCTTCAAATAATGCATATTTACTTTCTATTATTTATAGAATGATTACCAATAATAACCTATAACTATGATCCACCTTAAGTTACAGAGTACCAAACGCAGATCTGTGTTTCTATGGATATGAGATGACAGATGTGTGGAGATAGGTTCTTTAGGTTGAGTCAGGGCTGAGCAAATGTAGGTAAAATGCCCCAGTAAAAGTTTGTTTAAATATCAAGTCAAATGCCAGCGGTATAATATTACGAGCCACACCTGGCTATCCCTCATTGCCGCCTTGCCAAGCTTAGAAAATGACCAGCAACAGAGCCTCCAAAATCATGTTTGGAACACTTTGAAACATCACACATGGTGGCCCATCTTGCTTAACATTCATTTCGGCTTCACTATAATGGAACGAAGTCCAAAAATCGATCCAGTGATTCAAAAAGCTCATATCTGTGGCCACTTTCGCCTCCTACCCCTAATGTAACACACAAGCACTCGCCTTCTAACTTCACTCTTGGATCAGTAGTGCTGCGGAGAGTATATACATTAAATCATTCTCATAATAATAATTATCAGCAACACTTAAATAGGGGTCGTGCCACCATAGAAACAAAAGCCAATAGATGAGCTCTCATGTCACTCAAGATACAAATGTTTAACCAACTTCTTGCTCTGGCATGTATCGCTCCTATGATAATGTATAATTTTTAAATGATTTTGTTATGAAAATATTTTCCAGATGATTAGATAAGTGCATTTGGCCCTACACATTTGTTTTCACTACCTTAAGACTTTTTCCGGTTTGAACAGATAAAACAAAAGCAAGGTAGAGGGTGATAATGTATTATTTCCTTTTAAATATATTATTTAATATATATACGGTATATATATAATATTTTATATATGTATTATTATAATATATCAACCAACAGTTCAAGCTTTTTATTGTTTTATTTATTGTTAATAAAAAAAAAATCTGAGCGTTGATATTATGCATACTTCATGCAGTTCCTTCTGGATTGTAAGCTTATATGAGCAGCCCCCCCTTACCTCTTGTTTTTATAAGTCCAAATTGTGATGTCCTGTTTACCCGTTGTACAGCGCTGCCGAATATGATGGCGCTATATAAATCAATACATAATAACTACTTTTTATGGTCTTGTAAAATGTTTAAATTATATTTAAAAGGCTTTTAATATTAGCAATACCATCTTGCTGTTAGAATGTTTTAATTTGGCAGTAATTTGAAGTGTTGGTTGACAATATTGTTTGTAGCCTGTTATAGCTGGAGTTATCTAATTCAATATCCTGCTGTAATTTATAATGAAATGTCTGCGCACATGAATGTTCAGAAAATAGTAATAACATGTTGACTATAGGGTAAGAACCTGCAGCAATATCAATAGTCTTCTGGGTATAAAAAAAAAATACCATCGAGCAAATAATATCATCCAAGCAATAATACTGCGGAAGCAGAAGCCCTTAAGACAGTAACAATATCTAAACATCATATTGTGATCTAAGATGGTATGCTGTCAGATCTGTTATTTGCTTGCAGAAACCCTTCAATCAAATATATCACATGTTACTCTATATGGCTCATCGGTTATGTTACATAAACTGAGTATACATGTTGATAATTGTTTAAGGAAATTATGTCCGTTTTAAGGTTCCAATACATATGAAATATACTGCTTAGCAGAGAGCCAATCGCCCTGGTTAATGGGCAAGTTTAAAGGGAGATCACTGATCTCCATACCTGGGAACTCTCCAGGTTTCACCTGGGGTCTCCGGGTGAATCGCTGCCTCTCTGGATCAATGGTTTGCCACGGAGAAACTCCTGGTTACCCACTTCCCCTCCAAAAACGGGCAGCATTCCTGCCTGTGGGGCGGACCGCCAACTTTAGCATCAGATGGACCACCCACTGATGTCAGCAAGACTGCTTGCCTCTATTATGAAAATGGAGGGCTCTTGGTGGCCACATCTTGGATGTTCCCACGTATCCTGATCTCCCTAGTTGGCCTCGAAAACTATGAAGGATCGTGCTGTCACAGTCTACACAGTTAATTTCTGACTCTTAAAAAGCTACCTGTCCATGTCCATAGCTTCAAAAAGGCTGTGCCTGGGGCACATGTAGCGCCTCCCACCCACTTTGCCCTACAAACAACAAGGCAGCTGCAATGGCTGCTGAAAAAAGGAGACTCTAAATTTGTCAGCTTTTGGCCAGGGGACTCACATTATCAGCCAAACAGCAAGTGCAAATGATAGGTAGCTAAAATACATAAATAAATACTGTGTATATGTATATATATATATATATATATATATGCAGAAACATGGAATGTGTCGGCAGGTAAGAAGTTTCTTCTAGCTGGAATATGCATTCTTCAGAAACAAAAACGTATCTGATAAAGAAACCGCAGCTCTGCAGATGCAACTGCTGTCCTCTTCCTTGGCCTGACAGTTCTTGCCACTGATGATGCCGGTCAAATCAATGGGAGTGCATTATATACATGTACAAGGGGGTCTGAACGCTGTTCTAGCACTGAAGCTGACTGGATGCTAGTATGTCACGTCTCGTGAAAACAGCTGGGGGGCATTAAGTGGCATATGATGGATGGAATGTGGGTTTAATGTGAATTCATTTACACTGCACCAGGGGCGTACCTAGAGTATTTGGCACCCGGGGCGGATCCTGTAAGTGGCACCCCCCCTGTCAGATATTTTATGATAGAAAACAAGTATTCCATATATTCTGTACTTTACATGAAAACAAAATGGAGTCAGATCCATTTTATTTTACTTAATCATGTAGTGATGATTTCTTTTTGTCCTTGTTCCCTCTATAATAGAGAACAAAGGAGTATTCATGTATAATGATGTTTCAGCGTATATATGATACAATTAATGTTATCTTCCATGAGAAAGTTAAGGAGTAGACGCTGCATATCTTTAGAAATGTAACTTGGAATCTAGGAGGTAACACCTGGCGATTAGGGTGACCAAGGATAAATTCCAAACACATATGTAATGGTTTTAATTCTTAGACCAGAGCGTCTCTCACAGGTAAATTAAAAAATTACAACGGTGTAAATATGAGTAGAAATCCTAATTTTAATGGGTAAAACCCACCGTTATGATTGGAGAATTCCAATCAAGAGGTGGAGGCTATGATAATGAGCTCTGTTTTTAAGCTTATGTCTTGGATAATAAAAAAAAAAAAGGAAAAAAGGACGGACTTATTCACCAAATTTACCCCAGAGAATTGGAATCTTAAGATTCTGGCACCATATTTCACTCTTGGAGTTACTTTGAGTTCTAACCTATATAACTGGTAGAAAGTTATATTCTTTCCCACTTAATTTCTTGCCACTGAACCTGGATTAATTTCTACAAGGACCAGTTGGACAACAGCAACAAGTGGTGGTAATTATAATTGTTTTATTACTCTGAATAGAGATGAATTTTGTCTTCTTCGTATAGAATTCCCTGTTTCTGGGAAGTACTATATTGCATTATTGTATATGGCGGCTTGTGAGACTGCAGCTTATAACCCGTGATAATAACAATAATGAAAAGGTATTTTTACCTGTAGATGAAGTTTGACATCATTTGCATCTATTAGAAATTTCACTAATACTCGTAGACATTATTAAATTACTTTTTAATTTGTCATATTAGTTAAACTAATATAAGAGAAATAGTGACATCTTTATTACTGCCCGGATTATTATCAATTTTTGGTTGCTGAGTGGACTGGAAATTAATTGTGTGTTAGACTCATATAGTACTAATTCATATTGATAACTATCGATAATATACTGTATTTGAATTGATTTAATTTTGACATGTTTTAAGAACTTTGTGTTTTATATTATGCACTGTGTGACCCATATATAGATTTTATAAATTGTATTTACAATAAATATTTTTTGATTGATTATTTTGGTGATATATATCTGATTTGAATTATAATTTTCGGCGATCTGAAAGAATTTAGGATCGGAGATAAAATATAGGGTATCTCCTTAAATTCATATTGTGGATGTGGTACTACAATATTTGATAGCGTCGTTATTTCGTGTGTGTGTGACAAAATATTGGTTTTGCCTATTTTGTCTCATTAATATCCCTAACACCCCCCCCCCCAAATGTAAAGACATCTACAAAATTATGTTGGCAAGAATATTTATTGCACAAATTTGTAAACTGTATGTCAACTGTAAACAAGAAATCTGAAAAAATAAATTAATAACTTATAAGTAAAATAAATATGTTTAAATAACATTTACTGAACATATAATAGTGCTTTCTTTAATAACCCCCCAAAAAAACAACAAACACAGGTCCAAAGTGACTACTCGATTTTGCAAAGGGAAATGGATTTACATCCTGTTCCTTCGAGCCTTCATTTCTGCAAACTGATCAGTGACATAATCAAAGCTAATCTTCATTGCATATTCATGTTCAATTGAAAGTATGGCAAGATTTGTCAACCTTGTCTCACTCATGGTGGAACAGAAGAAATTTTTTATCAATTTTAATTTCGAAAAACTTTTCACATGAAGCAATGGATACACAGAGAGTCAAAAAGAATCGTAGACACAGGGACAAGTTTGGCAGAGATTCACAAAAATCCCATTTCACAATGAACTCTAGGAACTGCAATGTTGTCCATTTCGTTGCTTCTTCAAAGCTTCATCTGAAAATTCGTCAAAAATCTTACTCAATTTTGGAGTATAATTCCGAAGATCCTTTTCTGTTGTAACAACCAAAGAGTTTGGCTGAATAATCCCAAAGATTGAAAGGATTTTTTCCATTGCCTTAGAACGAATTATCAACTCCTGATGAAACCTATCAAGGCACTCAAACATAGCTCTTTTAATTTGCAATGTGAGACCAGCAACTTTTGCCTTCTCGCCTGGAATTGTTTTCCTGAGCTTTACTCTCCCTCTTCTCTCCATAGAAATGTTCATTTCCTCACACATTGTAGTTGCATAACAAATGGCCCTCTCCACAATTTCATTTCTTTGATTTGCAAGAAACAATTTCAGTGCTTGTAGCTTCACAACTGACTTTTCAAGAGTAATTCCCACTGTTTGTAAATACTTTTGTGTGATATTAATTTCTTCCAGAACTTCACACCAGAAAGAAAGGTAACACAAAAATGAAAAATCACATACAGCAGCCAGCAACATCTGAGCTGATCCTCGTGTCCACATTTTTCCACGGCTTAAAATCACTCAAGGGAGCCGGAGGTCTGTTAAAGACCTCCGATACCGCTCCCTTGCGAGCCTGCTCCTCCAGCGACGGACATTACTGTCCGTCTCTGGAGGGGTGCCGGCAAGTTGGCACCCCCCTGATGAGCGGCACCCGGTGCGGACCGCCCCCCCCACACTAGGTACGCTACTGCACTGCACATACAACTTCGATGTTAAAATGACTGTGAGGTGCTGATGCATGAATATACCTACCCTGGCTTTGATTTGCCTCATTGACAAGAGAGAAAACCCTAAGCTGATTTGATATGTTTATTACACAACATTTCTACATTGCCTCCTACTTTGCATTTGAGGTTTTAAATCACTGTTGCTCAATTGTATATTATATCAGCTCTCTGGTGTGTAGGAGGATTCAGTGATCTTAAATTTCCTGTTCTTCTGCCAGCAAAAAAAACTACCTTGGAAAGGGGTGGGTTGTGTGTTGATTCAATGCGTTATTCCCCCCTTTTCCCATCCAGATCTCCCTGCCTGCTGATCAGAAAATAGCACCACAAAGCCATGCTCTTCTGACTAAACTGGCTAAAGCGGATCTTAAAAAGCCTCTATGATTTGTGAGCCAAAACAAGGGTTCTTCAATGCAGCAGCAATGAGAGAGGCAGAGCCTAGATTATTTAGTGTATATTATGTAGTGATGCAAACTGATGTTATTAGCGCATGCGCCCCAGCTGTCCCGCTTTGCATGGGACAGACCCGTGCCACTCTATTCTGCTGTCCCACCAAGCTCTACCTCTGTCGTGCTTTTCAGGACAGAGGTAGACCTCTGTGGGACAGCAGGATTTTGTACCTAAATACCACGGTCCCGATTTCAATCTCTGGTGTCCCAGACACCGGGTAATGCATACTGCGCTTCAGCGCCCCGTTTGTTGGGGGTAAAAGTTGGGAGGTACAGTCGTATGAAAAAGGAAGTACAACCTCCTTTAATTATATGGTTTTACATATCAGGCCATAATAACTAGCATCTGTTCCTTAGCAGGTCTAAAAATTAGGTAAATACAACCTCAGATGAACAGTACATGACATATTACACAGTGTCATGGTTTATTCAACAAAAATAAAGCCAAAATGGAGAAGCCACATGTGAAAAACTAAGTACACTTAGTGCTTCCATAGAAATCCCAATGCTAAGTAGCAGACAGTTGCTGCTAATCAAATGCTAATTGATCGTCAGCAAGTGTGACCACCTGTAAAAAAGCCAAAGTTTAGCATTTTGCTGGTCTGGGGCATTCAGGTGTGTGTCAACACAATGCCAAGGAGGAAAGACACCAGCAATGATTTTAGGGAAGAAATTGTTGCTGCCCAACAATCTGGGGAGGGTTATAAGGCCAGTTCCAAACAATTTAAAGTGTATCATTCTTCAGTTGTATAAATCATGACATGGTCTAATATGTTGTGTGTTTTTGTTCATCTGAGGTTGTATTTGCCTAATATTTAGACCTGCTAAGGAACAGATGATTTTTATTACTTCCTGATACGTATTATATACATATTATTCAAAGAAGTTGTGCTTTTTCACACAGCTGTATTTCAGACTATGTGCCGGTTCTGTATAGTAAACCTTGCCATGTGTTTGTTGGTGTGTGGATGTAGTAAAGTGTCCGTATCCATCTGGAGTGAACAGTGCAGAAGTAAAATAAAATGTAAATTGACAGATCCAGTTCAATTAAAGGTCACAATCTCCTCTAACAATTTCAAAACTGGAGTGAAAATGTGTTTGCTGTGTGGCTGTTTCCAAATACAAAAAATATAACGCAAAAATAAATTTTAAAATAATATTTCAAATAATTCCCTTAGGAGGTATGGGTAAATTAGTGTTACAATAAGAAGAAAAAATACATATAAAAAAATCAAACAAAGGAAGCCATGTAGCGCACAGAAGGGCAGATCAGTAACAGATCTATCTGTGTAGCCATACTCCTGATGGCCACACATACATACATACATTTACAAATACTTATACTCATTTTCACACCTGGGAACATTCTGGGTTTAACCTGGAGTCTCTGTTAATAGCCTTTTGTCTTCAGGACTCAAGATTCATCCTTTATCTGTACAGGGGAGTGCTGTGTGACCATGCCTACTTCATGTCCTTGGTCAGGTCCTATAGTCAGGTCTAAGTCTCATGTCTATTCCATGCCTGTTTAAATTCTCTCACTGTATGCTATCAGTCAACTGTTGCATTATCCATTTAACTATTTTGAAATTCAAACCCAAAAGTCTTCTATTGGGGACAGTGTCTAATGCCTTACTAAAATCTAGATAGGCTATATCAAGAGCTCCTCCTTGGTCTTTTTTGTTAGTTACCCAGTAAAAAAAATAATTAAATTAGTTTCTTCCTGTAGTAAGCCCATGCTGTTTGTGATCATGCGAACCATTTACTTCCAGATATTGATCAATCCTATCCTTTAGTAAGATTTCCATGAATTTGCTACTGGCGTAAGGCTGCTGGTCACTTTGTGTGGTGGTACTACAGTTGCCAACTACTCCTTCCGTTAGGTACTGATTAAATGGGTCTGCTAGCTGTTTTGCCTGGACAAAGCTCTTTTAATAATTTTGGGTGTACCCATCAAGTCTCATAGATTTGTCTATTTTTACTGTGGAGAGTTCATGTAGAACCTACCCTATTTCTCTTTGCTATCAAGGGTCCCTCACCTTCATCTTCCTCTGTAAAAACAGAATTATTTAAGCCGTCGGCTAGATCTGTATCCTTATTTATATAATTCCCTTCATTTGTCTTAAAAAATATTTTATCAGCTTTTTTGTTAACACATTTTCTCCTCATTGTGTGCAAATCTAATAACGTGCTTTGCCTCCCTAAGCTTAGCTTTATATTTGCTCTTATCTTCTTCATTTTGAGTCTGTTGATATTTCTTAAAAGCTCGCTTCTTCTCATTCAATATATTTGCCACATCTGCCGAGTACTACACAGGTCTCTTTTCTTTTAGCTTTGCTAACAAGTTTAATGCAATCTTCTGCTGCCTTTAGCAGGACATCCCTTAAATAGTCCCATCTCTCCTTGACTCCATCTAAAGATGTCCAGACCATCAAAGACTCACCTACCAGTCTCTCCATTTTAGGAACATCCATGTTTCTAAAATCAAAAACCCAGCTGCTTGGTTTTTCCAGTTTACGTCATGGAGATTAAAGTCTCCCATAATGAAAACCTCACCTTTCATTGATATCTTAGTCATCTCTTCATGTAGCAGATGGTCAAGCTCCTCTGCATATCACAACAATGCTGAAAACCACCTTGTTACAAAGTTCTAAAGCATTTGGAATATTGAAGTGTAAAATGGAGCATCTGAGGAAAGAGAAAGATCCAGTTATTTTTTCTTGTTAAAATAAATTAAAAGCCTAAATATTTTTTAATATGCTTCTGTAGGTCAGAAAGTCTGTATATATTATTCAAACGGCAAAACTCGGGAAGCTGTATTAGTAGTATTATAAGGCTTTCATAAAACCGCACTATATGATCTGATATGATAACATTTTAAATAACATTACAAATTCCCCTTTCACTTCATTCTGCCCTTCAAGTACAGTATGTCTGAAGTTCTTGCCAATTTAATATGTATCTCAACGGGGTTGCCATCTCAAGAAAGTAGATAAACACAAAGGTGTTTGTGGAAGCCAAATTAACAGACTGTAGTACAGTTGGTCGCCTTCAAATTCCTCTGCAACAGATGGAAGAACAAAGCGTTCAGAATCTGCCCCAATTTAATAATGGAATTAATCAGCCTCAGGGTGGTAAACAATACTCTACACGAGTACTAAGTACCTTTGTCCTGTTTGTGCTTGTTTTAAGTGTTTTTCAGGTATGTCAACAAAAGAAAATTGCACATTTTCAGCTAAAGAACAGTAAGCAAATGCATGGGAATCTTCTTAATGTCATGATTAATTGGTGCTGGATGCTTTTTTGGCAGTAATCACAGTTTCAGGGGCTTGTCTTTTGTAAAAAAATGAAGATGCTCAACAGAAAATACATTCAGTAAAGAAATTAAAGGGACACTCCAGCCATCATTTGCACTTTAATGTGTACCAAAGCTATGTTCTCTTTAAATTATTGCTTGCGCCTTCTTAAAAATGCATGCTGGGATTCCAAAGAAACCTTCTAATGCGTTTGCCTCTTTCCCAGCCCTAGCTCCTAGGCTTACACACACGTGCTATACTGGCGATCATTCCACATTACAATTAGGGATGCACCAAAATATCGGAGAGTAAAGAAAGTGATTTGGAGACCCAAGGAAATCGTGCATCTCCCAGTGATACCACAAGACATCACCAGGGAGTTCCTGCTCTGCTGTGATCAGGAATGCAAGGCTACAAAGCCCTGTTTGCTTATGTGTGTGTTATAGAGAGATCACAGTGGGAAAAGGGAGTTTATCCCCCTTCAGAATATTGAAAAGAGGTACCCCTGCCTCTAAAAATTAATATTTAAAGGGACATCAGTTATGTAGTTTTGCCATCAGGGGCTTACTCTGAGGGATCTCTAATCATTCTGCACTACAAAACAGGAATAGTAAAAAAGAAAAATACCTAGTGAAATAAAATCGCTGTATACCTTGAACACACACTATTGAATGATATTGTACAACAGGGTCAAAAGCCCCCAAACCTCCATAATATGTAAACAGCCCATTCTAAGTCAGACCACTGGAATATCACATGATATCCCACATCCCATGTAATAAGAGAAGCCCAGACGAAGGAGAAGGGCCGCCTCAAAGCGAAAGGATGGTTTTAGGATTGAAACCTGGATAAGTCCTGGGAAAGTGGCTAATCGCTGGACATAGCAGAGCCCTAGAACACATGTGGAGTGCGCATGTGAAGAGACAATGTTCAGCATGGGTGGGGTAGAAAATTGATGTGATGTACAGTTTGCTTAACCACTGGTATGGGGCACTGATGTCCCTCAGGCCATGTCCAGCAGCCCCAGTAAATGCATCACTGCCTACAGCTCACACTTTATATAGTACTAGGGGAGATGTGCCACATTGACTTTTAACATTAGACAGTAGAACATTTACTCTAATAAATTAGGAAGAAAAAAAAAAAATAATAATCGAGAGAATTTGCGGATATACAGGGAACTTTGGAGAGGTTTTTAATATGGATCATTTGACAGCTTGGTAATCCTGACTCCAGTTTTTCCCATTGTAATAAACATAGAAACATTAAATGTTATTCCAAGTGTAGATTAGCCGTACGGTGCCAGAGATCATGCGGGGTCCTTATTGTTGTAACACAGTCTTGTTATTTTTAGCATGGCATCGCTGGTTGCCAGTTCATTGGCTGCATCCGTTGAACTAAAGAAAGGAAAGTTTCCAATATGGCCAGAATGGAATGAAGCAGATATCAATTCTGAGAAATGGGATGTTGGAAAGGCTGTGAAAGAGAAAGAAAAGGCTGGAAAAAGCCCAGCTCTGGTAAGTTTGATAAACAATTTTTAATTTCAGAATTATACAGGACAATTGTTCTCACAACTGAGAAATGTCGCAGCCTAATGCTGCTTCACAGAAATTGCATTTTTTAATGCATTTTATTGGGCCAACATAACAAATGTAACGTTACACAAGCTCTTGGAGCCTGAGAGGTCTCTTCAGATGATTTCAGCTTTTGCATTTTTCTATGTTGGTTCAATGAAACATATCAGCTAAAGATTCCATTTTCTTTTGGGCTAGTATGGATATATATTTCAATAGTATATTTACCTTTACAGCACCCCAGACCCCTCCCCTACATAGTTGGCACAATAAAAGGTGTTGCGTGCCTTTAAGAAATAGAGCCCCTCGATATATCATAAAGGCGTGCAGTGCCTTTAAATGAAGTCTATGGAGGTTGTGCAGAGCCAGAACAGCTTCCATAGCATAAATAGGCTGGCTGGGAAGGTCAAAGATCTTCCTTTTAACCAGCCCACTGTGAGCCAGGGCATTGGAGGCTACATCGCTGCAAAGGGTTGAGGTTTCAACTGCTTATCTTCACAAAGGTCCAGACATTGGCAAGGGACCATCTTTTATAATGTATAGTGTCACCTGCAAATCACCACAGTAAATAAATTTTATAGTGAAAAGCATATAGACGTCATCAATGTCATGGAACTTGAATTCAGAGGTGATTCAAGAGTGATGAGCACAGCTTAAAACTACTTCCTCAGGTAGCTGGAGACAATACATTTTAATTGTCAGTTATCTCACTTTCTCTCCAGATTTCTACAGCCTTAAGCTTTTGTAACTAAATACAGCATTAAAAAAAGAGTATTTTTATTTACAATGATTAATATATATATATATATATATACACACACACACACAGTCTTAAGGTTTGAAATACCACAAAAGGCTACATTTTTTGAATTGTAGTCCTTTTTATTAAAAGGTCTGTAAACAAACATAAATAAAACAAACAAAAAGAAAAGCCTTGCTCTCTGAGCACTTACTGACAAACAGCAACTAACTATCGTTGGACGGCTTACCCGCTACCAACAAAAAAAAAACATTTAGCACAGACCTTTTTCGTTTAGGAACCAACGATTCAGCAGATTTGTTAGGCGAAAATGCAGTCTCGCTCACTGCTTGTATGTTTCTCACCTGAATAACTCACTGGGCTCCTTTTTGTAGCAGCCCCCTGCTGCTCATTGGTAACAGGTGAGTAACAATCTGAGAGAACCAGAACTCCTGGACTGGCTTCATCACCTGCTGCAAGTAAACTGTGGAATGGAGCACTGGCCCTCCCTTCTCTCCAAATGCTCCACCCCAGGGACCCAAACATAACTACAACATTACCATTATTTTGTTGGTAACAAACCATTCTCCCTGGGGTTATCAAATACACTGCACTGCAGTATTTTCTGAGAAATATATATGTTATCCACCACCATGCCTGGTTCACTGTCACAATATATATATATATATATATATATATATATATAATTGATCATATATATATATATATATATATAGTGTATATGTTTATGTTCAGCATAAATGCAAATTTTGCCACGGAAGGGCTTGTAGTAAAAGCTGGAAAAAAAATAAAAAAATTTTATTATTGTTGAATGGAAAAATAAAAACACTTTTTAAAACACCCACTTGATTAGCTAATATGGATACCACCCATATAATAATATTATAAAGTTACTGTAAATATTAGAGCATAATCCATATACATAGCAATATGCTATAACTAATGCTTGCTTACTAAAATTTTGCCTTAATTTTTACAGCACTTTTTTGATGATCCTGAAGGAAAGATCGAACTACCAGCCCAACTAAAAGTCCATTGTTGGAAGCGTCCACATGAATTTATAACAAACATGGTGAGAACGGAGTGCTTTTCTTTTTATAGGCATAATAAATCTGAGAAATCTGTTCTCTTGTGTTTTTGCCACAGTAATCACTTGACTAAGTGAGAACAGTCCCAGGAGCCAATATGTGTATATATATATATATATATATATATATATATATATATATATATATATATATATATATATATAGTGACTGAACGTCCTTTAACCCCTTAATGACAATTGCCGGTCCTGGCACGGCACGGAAAAGCATGTGCTTTACGACAATTGACGTGCCAGGACCGGCACGTCTTTAAACGGGTGCAGAAAGCGATCTACTATCGCTTTCTGCACCCAAAAAGCGTTGCTGAATGCCTCGACCTCGAGGCATTCAGCAACGCCGCGATCGGCACGAAGGGGCCATCTCTGGCCCCTCCACGGGGCGTCAACATCCGCCATACTTTGTATGGCGGCGGACGCCCTAAACTTAAATGGTGTCGCTGGAATGCCTCGATCAGGAGGCATCCAGCGACACCAAACACTAACCTTTTGATGGGCTGTGACCGCTCCGGAGAGCGGTCACAGCCGCAGCTGCCGGCAATCTTCGCCATCAAGGAAGATGGCCGCCGTCCTGTAACAGGAACCACAAATTTTAAAAGTTCGCTAGATGGTCCAGACCATCTAGAGAACTTTGGCTCCACTTGCAGGTTGAATACAGGTACTGCATTCACCATGCAAGTCAATGGAGCCCAGCTTTCTAATCACAGTGTGATTAGTAAAAATAAATAAAAAAATAAAATAAAATTAATAATAATTAGAAAAAAATAGTAAAAAAACAGTAAAATGTAAAAATCATTTCCCACTGATGTCACTATCAGGGGAACCTCCAAGTTGAAAAAAAATGTTAAATTTTTTTTAAAAAAAAATAAAAAAAAAATATATATATATATAAAAAATATATTTTTGTGAGCAAGTCCTAAAATTAGCATATTAGCTTAAAACAATTCTCGCATGGAAAGAGTTAAAATACTGGCATATTAAATGCCCGTGGGGTGTCTACTTTTAAAAAATGTATGATTTGATGGGGTAAATTGAATGGGCCAGGTTCAACAACGTCCCAATTAACACGGGGGGAAGGATGGCCACACATCTAATTTCCAATTAGAAAAATGCACACGTACCAAATGTGGCCTTTTAGTTCCCCCAAAAAATGACACACCCATGCATGTGGGATATCACTGCACTCAGGAGATGTTGCTGAACACATTATGGGGTGTCGTGTGACAGCGGCATATACCAGGAGCTGTAAATTCATACATAAAGTAGGTGTGTGTGGGAAAAATACACACACAAAAATATTACTGCAAACTTTGAAAAAATGCTGGTGGTAAAATATGTGCATGCAAAGAGTTAAAATACCAGCATTTAAAATACCCTGTGGTGTCTAGTTTTGAAAAATATATGGTTTTGTTGGGCACACTGAAATGGCCTGGCTCAAAGATGTACCAAATAGGGCATGGGCAGTGGATCCCAAATGCCAAAGTTCAACATTGAAAAAAGCGCATGCCCCAAATGTGGCCCTTTTGCCCCAAAACAGCCAGGCAAAATCATTCATGTGAGGTATCGCTGTACTCAGGAGATGTTGCTGAACACATATTGGGGTGTTTTGTGATAGTGACATATACGAGAACATTTTAATTCATACCTGAATTAAAATGTGTGTGGAAAACCAAATGCAAAAAAATGACTACCACAAAGTTTGACAAAGACTGGTGGTAGATATGGTGCATGGAAAGAGTTAAAATACTAGCATTTGAAATACCCTGGGGTGTCTAGTTTTCAAAAATATATGGGTTTATTGGGCACACTGAAATGGCCCGGCTCAAAGATGTACCAAATAGGGCATGGGCAGTGGATCCCCAAATGCCAAAGTTCAACATTGAAAAATGCGCATGCCCCAAATGTGGCCCTTTTGCCCCCAAACAGCCAGGCAAAATCATTCATGTGGGGTATCGCTGCGCTCAGGAGATGTTGCTGAACACATATTGGGGTGTTTTGTGATAGTGACATAAACTAGAACATTTTAATTCATACCTGAAGTAAAATGTGTATGACAAAACAAATGCAAAAAAATGACTACCATAAAGTTTGACAAAGACTGGTGGTAGATATGGTGCATGGAAAGAGTTAAAATACTAGCATTTGGAATACCCTGGGCTGTCTAGTTTTCAAAAATATATGACTTGATGGGGTAAATTGCATTGGCCGGGTTCAAAGATACCCGAAATGGCACATGGGGGGAAGAATTACCAGATTTGGAAAAAATGGCTTTGAAATAGCAAAACGTTACCTGTACTTATTGCCCCATAATGGGTAGAAAAAAGCAAAAAAACATAAAAACATTGGGTATTTCTAAACTCAGGACAAATAGTAGAATCTATTTAGCAGGTTTTTTCATTACCTTTTATAGATGAGTAAAAGATTTTTCAACTAAAAGTTAGAAACAGTCATTTTTTTCTAAATTTTTCACCATATTTTATACTTTTTTTTAATAGTAAATAATATGATACAATCAAAACAATGTAATCTAAAGAAAGCCCTTCTTGTCCTGAAAAAAACAATATCTAATGTGTGTGGGTTCAGTAAACGGGAAAGAAGAAAATTACAGCTAAACACAAGCAGCGCAGAAATGTTAAAAAGGCCATTGTCACAAAGGGTACAAAAAGTAAAATCAGCCTTTGTCTCGAAGGGGTTAAAGCACAAATAGATCTTTAAGAACCACTTCCAGGGTAAAATAAAAGCCAATTCCAGGTAAAATTGAACTTTTTATTTTCATCAAAATAGCAGCAAAATCAATATACGATATAAACAAAATAAATCCTTGCTCCTCTGAGCACTAACTAAACACAAGTTTTTCTCTCTTGGTTGAAGTGGCTTCCCTGCTAAACTAAACAGCCATGCGGCCGCGCACTGAGGTGGCTGATGCGGCAGCATGACCGCCAGCAGGGCCGGCCCTACAATGGAGCCGACTGGGGCAATTGCCCCAGGCGGCACTTCAGAAGGGGCGGCACTTTGCCGCCCCAAGCGGGTTTTTTTTGTTTTTTTTGAAGCGGAGGAGAGAGAGAGGGGCACCGAGTGGTTTTCGCTTACCCGCTCGGCGCCCCTCTCTCTCTCCTCTGCGGCTAGTTTCCCTGTTCGGTCTCGGTGCCGGCTTGTAATGCAGAGCGCCGGAAGTGACGTGAATTTCCGGCGCTCAGCATTACAAGCCGGCACCGTGGCAGCACAGGGAGACTCGCCGCAGGACCGTTTAAGGGTAAGTACCGGTGGGGGGGGTAGATAATGCCGCCCCCCCCCCCGGCGTCGGCGGGGGGCGGCATTTTAAACTTCGCCCCAGGCAGCGTTAAGTCTTCGGCCGGCCCTGACCGCCAGGCCCATCTTTATCGCGGGGCAAAAGCCCACATCAACCGCAATCGCAGGGGTCACTTGTGCGTTGCTCGCACACACTTTGCGAGCAACGTCTCTTGTTCTCCCCAGAGCAAGCAGGAATCCAACAGAGTCATTGAATTACGTCATATCACATGACTCTGCTCCGTTACTGCTTCCCCAGGGCGGTACAAGTGAAATTGGTCGCACAGAGTGCGAGCAACGCAGAGGGAAGCAGCACCCCCTGCGGAAGTCTGTGAGCAGCACTGAGATCTCTGCAGTTCAGGTAAGGGGGTGGGGGAGATTGTATGAACAAGTATGTGTGAATGAGGCAATGTGTGAGTATCTGTGAATGAATGAGTACCCGTGAATGAGTGACTGAATAAGTATCTGTGAATGAGTATATGAATGTTTGTGAATGAGTAAATGAATGAATATGTGGGTGATAGCATGGATGTGTAAATGGGGGTAAAGCATGGCACAGGGAGGCTGTTTGGGGCTAGGATGCCACAGGCAAGCTGTTTGGGGGCAAAGGTGGCAAGTCTTGTGCTTGCAATCTGTGTGGCAGAGCCTGTCCTGGTGTGTGTCTGGGTGTTACTGTAGGAATAAATTGAACTATTTAATTATTACTTATCCAGTGATAAAACGCCCTCCTGAATTTTTAGTCACTTCAGAGGACAAAACTTTCTAGGCCCAGAAATCAGTGAGTTTTTGCCAGCTTACGCTAGGGCCTTGTGTCTGAGCTCTGGAAGTCCGCTGCCAAACGTCTAGGACTGACAGTTGTTTGGATGCTTTGCCCTGGGGTGAAACAGGTGAGTGGGTCGCCAATTGCCCACTCATTCGCCTTTTCCATTTCAATTTCATTTTTTTCCGTCTGATACACAACCTACCAAACATAACACACACAATAACACATATAACACAGTGACATAACACATAACACACATAACACACACATGTACAATACACAAATCACAAGGACCTTTCCTCCTGTTATTTGCCCTGGCCTTCACTTCTACACTCACTAGCATTAACGCTATAACTCACACTTCACCCTATAACATTTTTCCATCCATATAGCTGTCAACAGACCCAACTTTTTCAGGGACAGTCCTGCTTTTTTCTTGTCCCATCAAATTTAGCTAAACTAGGTATGCTAGTGCACATAGGTATAGCTGGATAGGGTAGCACTACAACATTAAATAAATATAATAAAGTAAAAATAAATATAACTTTTTAAAAAAAAATTCAATAAACCCATTAAAATTAAAATTAAATTATTATTTAGACATAATACATCTTTAACCAAAACAGTGCACTGCTAATAATCTTAAAAATAACCGTACATTAACCCTAAGCTATTTTTTAGTTCTTGTCCAACATTTTTCCATTCGCATACCTGCCAACACACCCAATATTTTTGTGGACAGTCCTGCTTTTTTCCAGTCCTGTCCAGTAAAAGTTGGGTTGTTGCAAAGTATGCCATTATAAATAGGTAGCAAATGTTAGGCATGTATTACAAGTGGTCCAAAATCAATTTAAAATAATCCCTATTCTTTTATGAAACATCTATGGATGTGTGACTGTGTATGATAAAAAGGAGGCCAAGTTCCTTGGAGCATTTGTCTAGGTCATTTTGTGTACAGTACACCTTGGTACGTGTGTGCAACTCTATTGGTCGTTTCGGCAGGGGGCTCGCCTGCCATCAACGAATGAGGTGCATTCTGCAGTTCTGCAATTCATTTGTTGATGCCAGACCAGCCCCCCTCCGGCTACCAATAGAGTCGCACACATGTACCTTCACGGCGCGAACGCATCTGCTGCTGCTGCTGCTGCTCCGATGTGTTCTTAACCCCGTATTAACCCCTGCTACGCAGCCGGGAGAAAACGAAGATGAAACGAGCACGAAGAATGTCCACGAATATTCGCCCGAAAAGAAGACAGGAACGGGCGAATATTTGCGGAATACGAAGGTTTTTTTTCTCCGAAGAAAAGTACGAAGACGAACACGAAGAGCCCCCTGGTGCCGAAGTCTAGTATATACCAACCATCCACTACTGTACTAGCCTTTCTGTCACAATATATATTTATGTATAGTGTAAAGATGTAACCAACTCTTGTTTGTTTGCCAAATATTCTGATTCCATTAAAAATCATTTGCGGAATATAGCCTGGTACAGGAAACTAATGTGAGGTCTAAAATGACTTTACTGAGAGAGTGGTGGAAGAAAACAAATGCAGGCAAATACAGTGAGGGAAATTGACATGTATTGGATAGGCATATGGCAATACTGAATCTAAGTCATCTTTACATCAGACTAGATGGGCCTAATCGATCTGCCATCAAACTCTTGTGTTCAGTGTTACTTCCCAAACAAATTGTCTATAGCACTTAGTATCTGAAATTGCTCTTAGCAGGACAGTGCTTTAATGCACAGTATTATGTGTAATGTCTACTGTAATGTAATTTGCTTGTATCATCTAAGGACCAAAAACTGCATCATGTAGGTTTTGACATCATGGTCCGTTGGGGATTATGATTAACAATTTTGATGAAAGAAATGCTGTTTTCCTGCTGGTTGCTCCTCACCAGAATTGCTTTTTAATCATAGCACCCAGTGTTTCTAAGCTTGACCCGTAGAGGCTTCAAATGCAATTTAAATTGATGGATCCTTGTAAATGTAGGGGGAATTTGCATGAAAGGCCTTGACTTTGTCTTTGTTCAAAGTTATAGCTGGAAAACTGAAACTAAAAACTGTAACATTAAATAAAAATAATGAAAAAAAGCTAATGATGGATTCAGACTATGTTTGGTCTGTGATGGAAAAATTCCCCTTTAATAGGCTTCATCATGTCTTTTTTGCTTTATGAAGCCAAGCAGAATGATTAAGTAGACCTTCGAACCAGAACTTGTAATGGAAGGAAGGCATTGCATCCTTAAGACTCACATTGTGTCGCTGACTTGCAATGGTAGGTAGCAGGCTGTTTGTAATGGAGCAGCAAAGCTACAAGAAAGAGGAGAAATATGAATTCATATAATATTCAAAATATGAATTACAAAACTTGCTTGTAAATCTGGCATAGTGGTATTCCTATCTTGGACAGTACAACCATGCGGATATGGTAGTAAAAGTGGGAGTAGGAAGGCTAGACCCATGGGACTATTTGTTATTAAAAACAGATTGATATTAAAAGGATGTTTTTTAGTTTAGTTAATGAAAGGGGGCATGAGATGAACAGTGGTCGCAAGGGACTGGTGCTTTATTTAAAAAAAAAATAATATAGAATATAGTAGTATAGTGCATACAATTAGCAGTAATAAATTATTAGTTGTAATAAAAACCTCAGACATTGTATTTCATTATATCATTTCAGTCTCCTGTGGTTGTGAAAGATGAAAATTCCTGCGACTTGTTTACGGCAAACGAACACCTAGCCGGGAGTGAGGTAGGTATTTATTTAAAAACCTGTGCTTATTGATGATAATATATTTTTTTAATGTATTATTACATTGGTTTTTTTTGTTTGTTTTTTAGCTTATGAGATGGATAATAAGTGAAATAAGCGCTGTCTGGAAAATACATAACTCCAATTCCATAATGTCGGATCTGTCTGTTCTTGCGTGGAAGCCTTGGGAACACATTTATTCTCTTTGCAAGGCTGTAAAGGGGCATATGCCTCTTTATAACAGCTATGGAAAATATGTTGTTAAGCTTTATTGGATGGTAAGTGATGCGCATATCTGGGACTTTGCCAAGCTGTCTGACCTGTGCGGGGGCTAGCTGTGTAGAGAGTGTGGCTAGCCCATAACTGTTCCATAACCTTGGGAACAAAGTTAAAATCATTACTAGAAGTTACACAAAGTAGTTTTAATCATATATATATTGCAGATACTGTATATAAATACCCCAAAGTTTCCTTGTTTTAAAAAAAAATAAATACAAATTTCATGCATTAAATAACATTAGAAATATGGTGTAGATGTTGGTAATGTTGTAAAAGACTAACTTATTATTAGAAAAAGCTTTATTACAATTATGTGAGCTAGAACTCCTTGTTTTCCAATAGCTCAGGATTTCTAATGCCTGAAAACAAATGGTGTCATAGTAGCACTGTTAAAAATATGGAAAACACAGTATTTGCTTTTTAAGTAAATTCATGCACAATGTGAAAACCGTAATTTTATCCATCCAAAGTCAGCAGAACTACATTATCTAAAAACAAGCACAATATAAAGTGGTTATGCATACATTGCAGATCTGGACAATGCCTAAAGTTAGAAGCTGCATAGCCGCAAAAGGACAAAATAAGGACATTGTGGGAAACAAGGCCTTAATGCTTTCCCAGGGTCACAAGTGGCCTCAGGGTCATAATATATACATGTATGTATATATATATATATATATATATATATATATATATATATACTTATATGTTATAAGAGGCTGCTTTAGATTTAAAAAATAGGTGGCACAATTACAGTTTTTCCAAGATGTGGGAAACATTACCCTTTTTCCATTTTTTGGATTTAAAAGATACTATGTACAGAGGGGAAAAGTGTCCAATGTGCGTGTAAAAAGAAGATATCTTAATCGATGAATTATGTAAAACGTAAACTGCTGGAAAAATAAGAATGGTCTTACCATTATGTACTATATTAAATACAGTAAATTTAAGACACATTAGGTGTATACCATTATATGCTGTGTAATTATTTACCCAATATATCCAGTGTAATTGTAGAAAGACAAATCCCAAATACTTTATTATAGTGTTTGCCATAAAGCAACAACCATCCAATGAACCAAATGCTTTATACAGTTTAAACCCTAAAGAATTCAAAAGCTTCCCCCAACAAACTAAAAACAAGGAGTGAATATTGAAAATATTTCAAATAGACATCCCATCAAGCGCTTTAGAATTGGCATCTGGCTGTGCAGTTGAAAAAAATCCTCCTTAACCATTTATTTAAATCTCCCAAATCATGCAATGACCAGTTGTAAGTTCTTCCTTGTGATATACCTGCCAGTACAACGCTAAAACACAGGTAGCGTATGACATCATACTCCATTACGCTTTTTGCCCAATGGGGCTTCTTTAGAGTTGAAGAAACTTACAAAGTCCATCTCGATATATGATTGGTCCATCAAATTATCTATCAAAAGTTGTAATAATGAATAACACAGTACAAATCACTATACAAAGTGTCTAGAAACACCTAATGTTGTAAAATGATACATCACTTGACACGGAGCCAATATTGGTGCAGGCAGAGGAGTGGGCATTCTGTTTAGCATCTTTGGCAGGTAAGACCCAATCTGTTCACAGATAAAGAAAGCATGTTAAAATACTTACAACGTAGTTTAATGCACATTCTTCTTTGGTGGGGCTGTACGAGGCTTTAAACTGCCCCATGTTTATTATTAACCCTGTTAATGCCATGTAAATCTGTGATGATTCCCGATTTATTCTGTGGTGCATCTGCCGAATCCCAGTCACTATATTTACAGGCCTGTTTATTCGGGAGCGTTTTGTTTAATTACATATTATGCAGATGTTTTATAAAGGACAAATTAAAGCCTTAGTGCAATTGTTTAGAATGGTATGTTTCCATGTGATGATATTTATATGCACACACAAGCCAAGCCAACACAAATCAAAGATGCAGTATATCGGATACCAAATTAGCATGGAATTTTAGTACTTGTCACGCAAACTTTTTGTGTACGGCTCCTAAGCTGCAATCTTAGTGACTTCTCCTCACTTAAGCCTTCAATAATTTCTCCCGGCCCACAGCAGTAACACAATAGGGTTGCATGTGTAGGAGAAATGGATAACTTGCTCTGAATCACTGTTTCTATTCTTGGACAGGGATTTCATTTATATTTCATTTTTGTTGTTGTTGTTTTTGTTTAATTCCTAGGGGTGCTGGCGCAAGATTGTTGTTGATGACACTTTACCGTTCAACGAAGACGATAAGTTGTTACTTCCAGCCACAACCTGTGAAGCGGAATTATGGCCCATGCTATTGTCAAAAGCTATCATTAAACTTGCAAGTGTCGAGTATGTTGAATTGGCTTCCTATTGTTTTTTTCCTGTTGATCGTAGCTTTATCTTCTTGTAACAAATGATTAGGCAGCTGAATGTCCTGATACTTATGGAATGTATTGGTTTACGAATATTTGATCTAACAAATGATAGACAGCCATCAAAGTGGTTGGGGTGTCTGGGATGTCAGCTATGATTGTTACATATAATATATAGCTCTGACGACAAGAGTCCTCTGATGTGCCTAAGGCACAAGATGTAAAGACAGTGTTGACAGTGACATATAACTTGTTTACCTTGGAAGCTCCCCTTGGCTCGACCCTGGGGAGCAACCTCCGGCACCCAGGGCCAAAGCGCCTTTTAAAGCAGAGTATGGAGAATGTAAATGGGCCCGGTGGAGAGATAAGAGATGTAAGAAGCCCATTGAACAGCAGCACACCAGGGGGCCTGGTCACCCAAGAGTGAATTTGTGACTTGGACTTTATTCGAACTCATGTAAGTTTGATGCTGCAAGATCACATTGTCTGCCAACTTGCATGCACTTGCTGGTTAGTGAATAGACATGCTTGTTTATGTTTTGTTCATAACATGCAATTTTTGTTACATAGTACCAATGGATTTGCAAAAAGAGAATTGGGAGAATTCACTGTGTTGCATTCACTGACTGGATGGTTACCAGAAGTTATACCAATTGAGTAAGTATAAAACAGTCTTGAATAATTTACAGAAATCTGTAAGTTATTACCCGTGAATGGTAATGGTAAATGGTAGAAAGAAATGATTGTGCTTACTAATAGTGTGTCACTGTTAACAGTTAATAATCATACCTGGAAACATCAGAAGGTAGGCTACCCAGAGCCCCCCCTCTTCTTCTCAGAAGGGTAGCATACTAGTCACAAATAGTATTACATTGGGTTTGGAGTAGAAGGAGAATTGGACAAGGAGTAGGCATTAGAGCCCTGCGCGGGACTGCTTTTTTAATCCTGATCCCGCTGATTTTTTGCCCGCTCCCGCAATGTGTGGGTGTTCCACTCCCGCCCGCTCCCGCAACATGTGTGCTCAATCCCGCCCACCTCCTTACCTGAACTGCAGATTTCCTGCGCAGTAACGCAGGGCTGCCTTCGAGTTGCTCCCTCACAGCGAACAAGGTGGAGTCACGGAAAGTGACGTCACATCACGTGACTTCCTGGGCGGAGCAAGAGGGATTACCGGGACCCACAGGTACAGTGCCTGACCGCCCCCAACACCAGCAAGACCGCCCGCGCCGCAAGTTTTTTGTCGGGACCCGCATCCCAATGCAGTCCTCTAATAGGCATGGCTAAATGTGGCTCCCCTGCCCTGGAGAATGAGGAGAGTGTCACTAAGAGCCAGCAAAGCAGCTCTTTACCAGGAGCTTTTGGGTCCAACCCTGAATGCTTCTATGTATGTCAGTACACTGACTCAAACATTGTCAGCCAGTCAAGAGATGCTATTCATTTTATCCACAAAGGGAGTCAACATTTTCAGCCAAAGTAAATAAATTCCCCTGTAAATTATATACAATATCCCTGCCTGATCAATTAAATACAATTCTAAATTTGGATCTGCATAATTATGACTCTCTATTGTTACACCTCCTCTTTTGTTGATGACAGGGAAAAGGATTTTAGAACAGAAAAGTCATTAGCTATGCTTATTTAACAAGAATTTGCCACACATTTGCCAAAAAAAGTACACTGATTGAAATGAAACCCCCCCCGCAAACTATGGTTTTGCTAAATCAGTTCAATGATACTAAAAGCTGTTTGTGACATTTCCTCTTTTAATTATGTTACTATACATAGCACAATTTATATTTGTGAATTATTATTTTTCATTTTTGTGCAGTACACCTTTTTCATAATACCTTGCGCATAAATTTGACATATTATTTAAAATCATAATTTAATAATCCTCAATGGGAGATTATCTCTCCAACGTCCCTAGAATTATAGCATTTTGCTAATCGCTCCAGGGTATGTAAGGATTCTGTTTGTCAGGACTATCAGTGATTTATCTTGGTAGTGTGTACCTCCAGACCTTGGGGCTTTCACAAGGCAGTTTTTATGGGAAAACTTTTAGTAATCTCAGATGAATTGGTGGAAGCAGAATAGAAAGATAAAAAAGTAGCATTTAAATGTAAGAGAAATATCTTTTTTACACATAAGATTCCTTTGAAAAATAAAAATGTACCTAATTACAATTAGTGGCACTGATTTGGTACTTATTCCTACACTTATATCACATCTTGTGCTTTTAAACATGAGATATAAATCTCGTTGGATAAAACTGTCAAAATGATTTTAGAAGAATCATTATTTAAATGAAAGAACGATTAAATCATTTGCTAAAAGGTAGCATGGTCTCTCTAGAGAGAAACTGAAATTTTCATTGCATGTGAACTAAATATATTTACTCTGTTTAAGAAGATCAGATATTTCGAAATAAATGCTTTACCGGCCTGCACAACGTTTATAGCTGTCTGGGCCATAATTTCTCTGGCACAAGATGGTGGGTGCGCATAATACGTCTGACAGCAATCCATAACTCGTGAGATGGAGTTTTGCACGAAAAAAAAAAAAAAAAAAAAAATAGGACGAGAAATGTTGCATTAACAGTTAATTACAGTTAAATTGCCAGGGGGTCAGGCACGGCTACCAGTTTATCAAAATAATAAGTACATAAGTAGATCAGGTACAAGTGTTCTGTTTTTTAGCCAAGGAGGCCATATTTTACATGGGATATGAATTTTATACCTTATTTGTATTGTTAATAATAACTAGCTGACTCCTTCTACTAATTTATTTAGATATTTCCTGATATATTGTAGCATGTATATAATATTTTAATATGAAATAATTGTTTTCTCTATGCATGTTTATTTTTTTTCAGAAAAAGTTATCTGAATCAAGTGTGGGAGCTCTTAAAAGGAATAGTTCCAGAGTTTAAACTGCCAAGCGAGGAAAATCAAAAAAGTCCCATAGCACAAGAAAAAACAAAAGAAAGCAAGCAGACTGAAGCTAAAGCTGACGTACAAGTACCAGTTATTATTAAACCACCTGAGAAAACTAGCAAAGGTTAGTAGATTACCAAATACATCTCCTCTGGGTACACTTTGTTTTGTTATTTGTTTCAGTGGATGTAAACTGTGCTATTTATTCTTAGAAAGCCATTAATTTGTGTGATTCATGGTTATTGATTTACATTGTATCTTCATTTGTTTTCAGATAGGAATAAGAAGGAAAAAAAACACCAGCCTCGAGCCTAGTAGCTACTTAACTCACTTAAATCAGCTCAGTGTAGTTTTTAAATAGTAAAGTCACCTAAAATATCACATGACTGAAAACAATGGCTGCGGGAGGGAGGTGGTATGTGTAAGCATGGATGTGTAATTGTGTGTGTGTGTGAGCAAGGATGTACACTTATGTGTGTAAGCATGGATGTATACTTGTATGTGTAAGCATGGATGTGTAATTGTGTGTGTGAGCATGGATGTGTAACAGTGTGTGTGAGCATGGATGTGTAATTGTGTGTGTGAGCATGGATGTGTAATTGTGTGTGTGAGCATGGATGTGTAAGCGTTCGTGTGTGAGCATGTATTTGTAGGTGGGGTGAGATAGAGTATGAAGAATGAATGTGTGTGTGAGTATGAGGAAGTGTGTTTACTTGTGTCTGCCAGAGTGTATGTTAGAAGGAGGGGCAAGGGGCAAAGAAGGTACAGACAAGTTGTTTTGGGGCAATGATGGCACAGATCACCTGTTTGGGGCAAATATGGCAAAGATAAGCTGTTTGGGGGCACTGACAAGCTGGGGCAAAGATGGCACAAACGGGCTGTTTGGGGTTGGGATGGCACTGATAAGCTGCTTGGGGCATAGACACTCACAAGCTGTTTAGGGCAAAGGTGGTACTCTGGGTCATGTTGCTTGGTGAAGGTGGGGGCCCCGGGGCAGTTTTTGCCCAGGGCCCTGTGGTTTCTAGTTACGCCCCACACAATTAAAACACACTGCTGCCTGTGCACAGTGTAACGCGCTGTGCATGGGCAGTATTTTTATGCTGGGACAGACCCGAAATTTGACCGGACAGGACCAAAAAAACGGACTGTCTTTGGAAATTCGGGACTGTTGGCAGATATGCCTCCAGGTCTGCTGATAAAGGAGGTTTATTGGAACAAAACAGGATGAAAACATTTTTTTCTCAGTGCTAACCTACATTACCATATACATCACTTTATTTTATGCTCAATGAGAATTTAAAGAGATGTTTGCCTTTTTTTTCTAAGGATCAGTTAAACAAACCAGGTTGTCTTTAGTCTTTGCACTCTAACTTTATTAGTAAACCAGTAAATATATACATTACACATCTTATTTTTTTTTCTTGTGATGTTTATATGCCTGGCCAGAATTTGAAAAACATGTTGTTTGTCTTGTAAAATGTTGCTCTGAATGCATTAAGATTTATAGGTTACACAACCGGGAGAGAAACCAACAGATTATTTTTCCAAGGTTGCCTCAGATTTAAACTCTGGTTGAATTTATCTTTTTCATTTGATGTTGGAAAAATCCTTCAACTCTCATGTCACCTACAGTTAGGGTGACCACATTTTATTTCTGCCATTCAGGGACACACTATGAAGCGCATGAGATCACACACAGGGGTGTGTATATATATATATATATATATATATATATATATATATATATATATATATATATACATATACACACACACACACATACGTTAGACATGCATTTTTAACTACATAATATGTATCTCTTTGAAATAAAGGCCGTGATTGAAATATTATTTCAAAGAACAGCTGAACTGGGAGTTTCTTTAATATTAGCCCCTGCTGCCGATATATATTAATATTAGCCCCTGGTGTCGATATATATGACTATTAGCCCCTGCTGCCAATATATATATATAAATAAATATTAGACCCTGCTGCCGATATATATTAATATTAGCCCCCTGCTGTCAATATATATATTAATATTAGCCCCTGCTGCCAATATATATATATATATAAATATTAGACCCTGTTGCCAATATATATATATATATATATATATATAAATATTAGACCCTGCTGCCGATATATATTAATATTAATATTAGCCCCCTGCTGTCAATATATATAATAATATTAGCCCCTGCTAATATATATATATATATATATATATATATATATATATAAATATTAGACCCTGCTGCAATACATTTTATATTGACAAAAATTGGAGCCTACACAAACATTTCCTTGGGCCCTGCTCCACACTCCCTAGCATGCAATCACTCCTTCAGCTCCAGCACCAAAAAAAAGATATACATCAAATAAACAACATGTAAAACAAAACTTGGATGTATAGATCAACTGAAGAAGACATACAAACCTTATATTTGCAGGTATACATAAATAATGTATGGAAACATAGCATAGCAGGTATACCGTAGATCAACAGATTAACACACAAACCCAGCTTTGCATGTATAGATCAATTGAAATTCACATGTGAACTCAGCACTGAAGGCATAGAATCAGACATACAAATCCTGTATTTGCAGGTATACATCAATACTGTATGGAAACATAGCATTGCAGATATGGATCAACAGAATAACACAAAAAACCCAGCTTTGCAGGTATAGATCAATTGGAATTCACATAAAAACTCAGCATTAAAGGTATAGCTAAAAACCCCTAAATTACAGGCATAGATCACAGGTTGCACAACCCAAAGCAAGCCATCTTTGTCCCCAAACAGCCCAGCATGAGTCAACTTTGTCCCATAAACACCCTGCCTGTGCCATCTTTGTCCCCAAGGCTTCAACACCCTGCTTGTTCCATCTTTGCCTTTCCACAAATCAGTTATACATCTATGATACACACAAACACTTTTACAGTCACTCACTAATTCACACTTTCCTTCACGTAATTCATTCACACAATCATTTCTTCTCACTTATTCACACAAATCATTTACACATTCATTAATACATTCTCACAAATTAATGAATTCTCTCTCTTTATTCAGATAATTCATCCACACATTAATTCATACTCTCCCTCATTCAGACAATTCATCCACGCATTAATTCATACTGTAACTCATTCATACAATTCATCCACACATTAATTCATACTCTCACTAATTCACACAATTCTTCCACACACATTAATTCATTCTCTCACTAATTCACACAATTCTTCCACACATGAATTCATACTCTCCCTCATTCACACAGTTCATCCACACATTAATTCATTCATTTGCTCACTCATTCTCACTCTTTATTTATTTCAATATTCTAACTACCCTCTTTCTCACTATCTACCCCTTATCCCCCCTCTCACTCCCCCCTTTTTCACTATCTACCCCCTCTCCCTCGTTTCTCACTATCTACCCCCTCTCTCTCCTTTCTCACTATCTACCCCCTGTCCCTCCTTTCTCACTATCTACCCTCTCCCCCCTTTGTAGTTCACTTAGCTTCCAAAAGTCTTTCGGTGGGAGCGAGAGGTCTCTGTCTCCCTGCTCTGCCGCGGTGCGCGCTGCTTCACAGCTGAGCGCCAGAATATGACATCATATTCCGGCGCTCATCATGACATGCCGGCACCGCAACCAAGCTAGAGGCCTCCGGGAGGAGACTGAGGGGTGCCTAGTGGTTGCTGAAAACTTCATGAGTGACCGCTCTCCTCCATGTAAAAAAGAAAAGACGGCGTTTCAATTCCCGGACAATGCATTGTCTCGGATTAAGGCTGTCCGGGATTTAAAGTCAATCCCGGGCAATCCGGGACATGTGGTCACCCTACCTACAGTAGGTCTCTCGTTTTTTCCTAGACAATGACCTTAAGTTTTCATCAAACAATGCATTGTAAAACTACTGCTAGTATCTTGTATATCATTGTAATAAACCAATACCTGCAAATTTCCTTCTCTATATGAAACATGAAGGACGGGTTCCCTGTGATTTTTAAGAAGACCCTTAGTTTTTAAACAATAATTTATGCAGCACCATACAGTAGGCTTTTTGGTGTGTAACATAATGCCATCTACTGGGGGTACATTATATATGAAAGTGAACCTTTCTCACGAAACTTGCCTTCAGGGGTAACCTACATGCTAATTTTCTGTTTATATGTAAAATCATTTTAGAGATTCTGCTATCTCTATAGATTATTGGGGAGAAACAATCATGAAAATCAATTTGTAATGACTGTTAACTTTCAGAAAAATCTGATGTAAAGGAAGCCATCAAAAAGAAAGGGGATAAGGATAAAAACAGGTCAGCGCCTCATTCCGCACGTCCCTCTTCAGATACCTCAAACTCTCTCCAGCAGCACATGCAGGAATGTAAGTTTTTAATAGTAGCTTATCTATGTCAGTGCAATGACACTTTATGTAGTAGTTACACCACTTTCAAAGTGAACAAAGAATATGTGGCCAAAAGGTCCTCCATTGAAGGTTTTTTTTATGGCTTTAAGCAGAGTGGTGTAAGTATTCATAATCTTGAGGTGCCTGTTATTGTTGACATTTTGGTTTGTTTATGGGGTTAACTAAACCATAATGACATGGTTTTTGGAGGCATGGGTGGGCTCCATTAGAATAGATTAAAATAAGGTGCATCCCTAAAAATCAAAAAAAAAAAAAATCCAGATGCAAAAGAAAACTCTATTTCATTCCCAGCGGCAGTAGATTTAAATACAATACATAAGTACAATAAATAGATATTAAATTTTTTTGCCATTATTGAAACCTACTTTAAGCACAAGAACTTGGCAAACCCCAACTGGTGAAGATGTCATCCTGCAATACAACAATGTTCAGTTCTTTGCAAAGCTGCCCTTGAAGGCCCTATCCTAAAGTTAGGTCTGCTAGCATGCAAACTGATAACGTTCATGTCTAGACAATTAGTATTACATTAGCATATACAAAAGTGGTTGCATGAACATAAATTGATGCAAGGGATGGGAAACACACCGACTTTTTAAACTCACAGCTGTGTAAGGCTTTCAGAATCCATATTATGGTCTATGGCCAGAACATGGATTGAATTAAAAGGGTTGTTTATTTCCAGTAGCAGGGGATTTGCTAGTTATTGGACATATATCACAAAACAAAGAAATAAAGTGCTGCGCAAAGTTTACAAACGACACCACAATATGTGCGGAAATTAAATAATACTTAAATTCATTAAAATGGATTCTTCAATAGGTTCCTCTGTTGAGAAGCCCATAGAGCCCCTTCTGGGGAATGGAGTTTCTTCTTTGTACCGGTGTACCAGAAAAGACCGGATAAGAAGGAGTTAAAAAAGTAGTAACTTTAATATAAATAAAAAAATATAGTATCTTACATATAAGAACACTTTAACGCTCCCGTGGGAAGGACCGGAATAATGCTGTGTTATAGCAGGAACAGCTTGGTTCTCTCAGGATTCCTCTGTGTCCACTTCCTCAATGGGCGTATTCCGCACAACACGTTTCACCAATCAGCTTCCTCAGGTGCATAGTCTCTCCACCTCCAGTCTTCCCATTTATAGAGCCATTAACCTCTTCTCTACCAATCACTTGATTAATTGAGTCCATTAACCCCTTCTTTACAAAGTCACTCAATTACCATAAAAATATAGTTAATAGATAAAACACATAAGAACACATAAAAAATACCAGTGTTCTAAATGAGGTAGTTACATATAAAATAGCCACAAATATATCATACAAATCTTTTAACGCAAATAATTACATATGTTCCTAAAGTGCTGCATAACGTGCAAAAGATTAATTATAGCAGAATACTGGTGTTGCAATAGTTAATTTAAAGGGCAAACTGCTTCAGAGTCTGTCTGTTTATACACATCACCTGCATACACATAGCAGCATTAAACTTTGCTCCTCGTTTAATCTCAATAAAATACTGAGTCACGAATAAACACATCTAACTAATACAGCATTGGTGACTAGCTAAAAATACTGCGTAATTAAGTATATCAAAGAATGTGTAAATATTCTGGGATAAAATTCCTGCAGAAAAAGGAAAGAATGGAGAAGGCAGTATCAGAGCTCAAAAAATCATAAAAAATTAAACAAATCAAAATCTTGGTTGAGTCCAAATGGATGTAATGTTTTTAATTGGTAGACCCACCTCATCTCTTCCTGACCTATCCTTCTAATAAAATCACCTCCCCTCCAGTTTCTAGTGACGGCATAGATTCCCATGAAACTTAGGTCTCTAGGATTGCATTGATGGTAGCTGCCAAAGTGAGCAGACACACTGTGTTTACCACATCCCTTTCTGATATTTCGCACGTGTTCACCAATTCGAACATGTAATGGTCTAATGGTGCGGCCTACGTACTGTAGTCCACACTTACAACTCAATGTGTAAATAACATTTTTTGTATGGCAGGTAATAATTGTTTTTATAGGGAATTCTTTATTGGTTCTAAAGGATTTAACCAGCAATTCTGGTTTGTTATATTGTAAGCTGGTGCTAGTGCATGCTAAGCATGTACCACACCTATAGAAACCTTTTCCCCAATTTAAGAAGTGTTTTGGTGTATTAATGTTGGTGCCTACATTACATAGACTGCTACTGATGTTTTTAGCTCCCCTAAATACTATTCGTGGGTCACGTGTCAAAATTTTAGATAATTCTCTATCTTCAAACAGTAAATGCCAATGTTTGGAGACAATTCTTTTTACATGGCGATGACTTTTATTAAAATCTAGAATCAGTGCAGTCTCTGACCCTAAGCTAATATCTGGTTTTGTTATGGTATCCAGTAGAGCCGCTTGTTCTATTGGTTCAACCTCCCTGGCAGCTTTTTCAATTACTTCATGGGGGTATCCTTTTTTAGAAAGATCTTGCATAATCTTTTTGGACTGTTGTTTATACATTACTTCATCACTGCAATTTCTTTTAATTCTGGTAAGTTGACTTTTTGGAATTCCTGATAGCCAGGGGGTATAGTGTCCACTACTGAAAAGTACATAACTGTTCACGTCAACCTTTTTAAAGTGTGTCATTGTTTTTAAAGTGGCATCGTCTATATAAATATGAAGATCCAAAAAATCTATTTCCAAGGGACTGTATTGCGTAGTTAAATTTATGCCCCATGTATTCCTATTCAAATAAGCTAAAAATTCAATCAGGTCAGTTTCAAGGCCATCCCATATAAAAAACATATCATCTATAAAGCGTTTGTATGACACCAAGCTCTGCTCCCAGCCATGCGAAGAAAAAACATGCGTATATGTATACACTGGAAGGATTCTTATATTTTGGTCACGTGTGATGTGTCATCCTTGTATACAAACATATCCCACGAAAGGGGCACTACAGCAGTCAAGTATTTTCTGGATAAGGATAAAATATTTCCAGAGGCACAGAAACAGTTTATTCTTAATGCCATTACATGGATTTTACAGAATAATTATTTTAAATATGAGGACACCTTTTATTTGCAATGCCGAGGCACGGCTATGGGTACCCGCTTTGCTCCCAGCTATGCAAATCTTTTCATGTCCCATTGGGAGGACACGCATGTTTTTTCTTCGCATGGCTGGGAGCAGAGCTTGGTGTCATACAAACGCTTTATAGATGATATGTTTTTTATATGGGATGGCCTTGAAACTGACCTGATTGAATTTTTAGCTTATTTGAATAGGAATACATGGGGCATAAATTTAACTACGCAATACAGTCTCTTGGAAATAGATTTTTTGGATCTTCATATTTATATAGAAGATGCCACTTTAAAAACAATGACACACTTTAAAAAGGTTGACGTGAACAGTTATGTACTTTTCAGTAGTGGACACTATACCCCCTGGCTATCAGGAATTCCAAAAAGTCAACTTACCAGAATTAAAAGAAATTGCAGTGATGAAGTAATGTATAAACAACAGTCCAAAAAGATTATGCAAGATCTTTCTAAAAAAGGATACCCCCATGAAGTAATTGAAAAAGCTGCCAGGGAGGTTGAACCAATAGAACAAGCGGCTCTACTGGATACCATAACAAAACCAGATATTAGCTTAGGGTCAGAGACTGCACTGATTCTAGATTTTAATAAAAGTCATCGCCATGTAAAAAGAATTGTCTCCAAACATTGGCATTTACTGTTTGAAGATAGAGAATTATCTAAAATTTTGACACGTGACCCACGAATAGTATTTAGGGGAGCTAAAAACATCAGTAGCAGTCTATGTAATGTAGGCACCAACATTAATACACCAAAACACTTCTTAAATTGGGGAAAAGGTTTCTATAGGTGTGGTACATGCTTAGCATGCACTAGCACCAGCTTACAATATAACAAACCAGAATTGCTGGTTAAATCCTTTAGAACCAATAAAGAATTCCCTATAAAAACAATTATTACCTGCCATACAAAAAATGTTATTTACACATTGAGTTGTAAGTGTGGACTACAGTACGTAGGCCGCACCATTAGACCATTACATGTTCGAATTGGTGAACACGTGCGAAATATCAGAAAGGGATGTGGTAAACACAGTGTGTCTGCTCACTTTGGCAGCTACCATCAATGCAATCCTAGAGACCTAAGTTTCATGGGAATCTATGCCGTCACTAGAAACTGGAGGGGAGGTGATTTTATTAGAAGGATAGGTCAGGAAGAGATGAGGTGGGTCTACCAATTAAAAACATTACATCCATTTGAACTCAACCAAGATTTTGATTTGTTTAATTTTTTATGATTTTTGGAGCTCTGATACTGCCTTCTCCATTCTTTCCTTTTTCTGCAGGAATTTTATCCCAGAATATTTACACATTCTTTGATATACTTAATTACGCAGTATTTTTAGCTAGTCACCAATGCTGTATTAGTTAGATGTGTTTATTCGTGACTCAGTATTTTATTGAGATTAAACGAGGAGCAAAGTTTAATGCTGCTATGTGTATGCAGGTGATGTGTATAAACAGACAGACTCTGAAGCAGTTTGCCCTTTAAATTAACTATTGCAACACCAGTATTCTGCTATAATTAATCTTTTGCACGTTATGCAGCACTTTAGGAACATATGTAATTATTTGCGTTAAAAGATTTGTATGATATATTTGTGGCTATTTTATATGTAACTACCTCATTTAGAACACTGGTATTTTTTATGTGTTCTTATGTGTTTTATCTATTAACTATATTTTTATGGTAATTGAGTGACTTTGTAAAGAAGGGGTTAATGGACTCAATTAATCAAGTGATTGGTAGAGAAGAGGTTAATGGCTCTATAAATGGGAAGACTGGAGGTGGAGAGACTATGCACCTGAGGAAGCTGATTGGTGAAACGCGTTGTGCTGAATACGCCCATTGAGGAAGTGGACACAGAGGAATCCTGTAAGAACCAAGCTGTTCCTGCTATAACACAGCATTATTCCGGTCCTTCCCACAGGAGCGTTAAAGTGTTCTTATATGTAAGATACTATATTTTTTTATTTATATTAAAGTTACTACTTTTTTAACTCCTTCTCCTCTGGTCTTTTCTGGTACACCGGTACAAAGAAGAAACTCCATTCCCCAGAAGGGGCTCTATGGGCTTCTCAACAGAGGAACCTATTGAAGAATCCATTTTAATGAATTTAAGTATTATTTAATTTCCGCACATATTGTGGTGTTGTTTGTAAACTTTGCGCAGCGCTTTATTTCTTTGTTTTGTGTATTATCCTTTACACACTTGTGGTCAGTGTGTTGGTTCTGCAGCACCAAGGTATTATACTTGTTTAAGTTGTTTCATTACACCAGATATCTGGCATTTTCATTTTAAGCGCTGAGTATCACTTTTTCCTTTTCACATTGGACATCTATCAGTCAGGCATGCATTTTAATAACTTTATGAACAAGTCTTTTAACTAAAGGTCGTGGACCCAGCACACGACAGGAGAATCAGGCAACTGGACCATCTGGTGTAGACACCCTAGAAACTGCACCCAATATGTAGACGTTGGTTTGGTACCTGGCAGGGATGTAGTGGAAGCCTTGGCAAGCAGTGCGGGACACGCACAATAGATCTATGCCTACATCGACACTCTAAAAGACATAGCCCTGTTTGCAAGGGCCACTATGTGCAATTGAGCTGGCAGTCAAAGTGAGTCTGCAGCTGCATTATTGCATAAGTTGGACAAAATGTCCAGCTCTCATGTTTACTGCTGCCAACTCAACTTTACACTTGACAGCAACTAAACTCAGCACCAACAACGCATCAATACACCTGTTTAGCAAAGCAGAAAAATAACAGCAATTTAGGGATTTATTAACCTTTTAGATGCAGGCACATTTTGCCCCCCATATATCAAGAGACAGCAACTCTATCAAGTTGTAGCAGATAAGTACTTGTGACTTAAGTTGAGTCACACCAGTTATTTTGGCTGATGACTTAGCGAACAGATGTTTTAGAAATACACATCAGGATATACAACAGACACATTGGAATATCAACAACAAAAAGAACCATTGGTATACTTTTTGCGTGTTTTTTCCCCAGAAGTAATACAATGCAAATGTACCCATTTGTAAGACAACAAGATTTGCAAAAAAAAGCAGTAACATTATTGTCAGATGCTTCTTAAGCAATTGGCAAAACACAGACTGACAAAATGCCAGTGGCAGTACACTGTGTATATTTTCAAAGAGAAGACAGATGGTGTACTTGTAGCCAAATAATACAACAAGGTACTTGGATAAGTTTACAGAGCATTTTGTTTTGATCAGAGGGTGTAAGGCTGTGGAGAATAAATTGGTAATGTTAAATACACTGTAAAAAAATCACAAATTCACTTTAGAAATGGACAACTGTGTTTATGCCAAACTTATAAACATAGATATAGGTTGTGATCTTTGACCTGATAAGTCCTTGGATGCCAAATGATATTTTATTGCATGGTAAATGTAAAATGCTCTTTGTGCTTAAACGCTTTTAATAAAATTAACAAGATCCGATTTATTTTCTTAAAAGCAGTGATTTAACAGAACATTATGCATCTTATGTAAACAACAGATTTCTTGCCATTAGCAAAACAAGCCATGGAACATCTTGAGATTATCACCAGCTGCAAGAATGTACAATAGTTACCATGTCACTTTATACAAGTTCTAAATTCTCTTGTATTGCCCTTACATTACCTGTGTTTATGATACGCATACATAAGTGAAATGGTAGGTACTAATGGGAAACGTATACATTGTGTATGGTGGCTCCCACACCATACAGCCCTATGGTTTGGGTTTTTTTGCAAGGTTTACCAGACTTTGGTAAAGACTGTGATAAAGAAAGTCACTGTTTTTATGTGCACCCCTTCAATGTGAGCTCAGCAGTATGTACTAGACCTTGGTGTGCATGCAACACAAATAATAAGGTATTTGGTCAAAGCTGGACAGCCTGGTTGATGAGTTCATGAGTACATCTGTTGGCTATTATTTCAGAAAATGTACTAAAAATGCATAAATGTTTTCTTATTTGTTTGATTATTTTTACAGCCAGTACTGTGTCCCAGGTACCGCAGATGGTTGTGTATGCCAGCTACTTACCACTTCATTTGGCTGAACAGAAGATTTCTGTATTAGGGCAGATGGTAAGAAGTACAAATAAAAAATACATTGAATGGCACTAAATCTGTAAACGTGCTAAAAAATTTTATGTTTTCATCTAGAAGTTTATTCCAGGTTTCTACTGCTAATCAATTAAGATAGAATGTCATCTCTTTACCCCTACGTTTTCCATTCTTTTAATCATGTTCTTGAAGGCACTGATCAGAGGGCATATTAATTAAAATCTTGCTAAGTTTGGAAATAATAGGTTTGCCAAATTTAACTCACTTAATGTGGCTTTCACTGTTCTCCAACAATGATGATCATAAACACTTCTAGGACACTTTCCTGTTAAAACAGACAACACAGATTAATACTGCTTGCACTCCTGACAACTCACAGCCTGGCCTTAGGTTCTTTCAACTCACTAACCCCATTATGTTCATGACTGAGCAAGAGGACCTTCTGAGCAGTCCCATAACAGAGGAAGATATCAAGTACGCTATTAAGGAGCTTTTGAATTACAAAGATCTGAGCTGGAGAGTTTCACTGCAGAATATTATAAACGTCTGCAACATCACTTTACCCTGGCCTATTTTTACATTACAACGCGAATTCACCGAATTTCCATTTCCACATCTTCTTCTTCTATCTTCTCTTTTCTATCTTCAGTCTGCTATATTCAATCTTCTATATTTGTCCGCATCTTCGCGGGCATAACCTGGCGGAACTTCTGACAAAATGGCAGCGCATTCGGTGATGTAGTTTCTCCGATCGGGGGAGAAAGCACCGTAATTTTGCCCTAAGTTGAACTCAGGGCAATATGGCGACAATTTTTGGTGACATCCTCTCCCCCAATTGGAGCATAAACAGATATGCAAGTTCAATTATCTGCCTTTTGTGTTTACAGGCAGACTCTGCAGAAAAACTGAGAAAATATGGGCTTTCTCATATTTATAATCATCCAGTCCTGGTATCCAGAACTAGGTCATGTCCTCTTATTGCTCCACCAAAGCCTCCTCCTATACCACGATGGAAGCTTATAAGACAGAAAAAAGAAATTACTTTAACAGATGAAGCCAAAGGTAAAGTCTGAAGACAAAGCTTTACACTTGAAGCAAAAGTTTCTTCTTCTCAGGAGAGAATGCAATCTTTAGTTTAATGGGCTTACATAGAAATGGATATAGAGACATAAGCTTTAACGGGTTTCTTCATCTGTTGGAATCTAGAGAACATAACGTTATAAAAGCATTAGCACAAGTGTTTAAAGTGTTGGCATATCTGTTTTGCAAGGCAGAACATACAATACATTCACAAAAATGTATTTCAGTGTAAGCATGTAGACCATCAACATTTTTTTGTTTCTTATTATACGAGAAACAGAGCAGCATCAGAAAACTCAAGGCTGGTTAATATAGCCGTAAGCTCTGCCTACAAAAACAAACCTAATAACACCATTCCAAAGCCACGCTATTAGTTCTAATCAAGTAATTGACATACAGAATGCATTCCGCACATCACATTTTCAACAACATTTTGAACAGATATTGACTGCAATGCTGTGATTCATTTTTGTACTTTGGCTCAAAGGACAAGTCATTGATCATAATAGGAGACTACAAAGGAACCCGCTTTATCTTATGGCTATCCATTTATCATTTTCCACTTGGTTCATCAGGGAAATTTATGTGTTCCTTCTGTATCTTCAGAGAATTTCTAGGCTGATGCCTCATCAAAAAATTGCTATTTTCGGAAACATTATCAATGTTGTGTTTTCTGTTGCGGTAGATTAATATTCCTTTTATATCACAAACAGTATATTTAGATTTCAAAATGTTCACTGTGAGAAGAATTCCATTTTGGTGGATTTCACGAACCTTGTATTATCAATTGAAAACATGGGGGGGGAGTGTTTTCCAAACAGGATGCAAAAAGTTGTATTCACAGACCCAAAGTAACAGAAAGTTTACTATTTCATGTAGGCTGTCATGTTTTTAGGTTGAGCAAATTCTGTTTTAAGTTCATGGTTCCTTGAGCAGGCAGTGACCTGGGAGTTCCACTTTAAAATGCCATAGGCATAAAAAGAAGAAAGAGATAAACTAAGTTCTCACAACCTCTCTCCCACTCTACTCTTCTCTTATAGCAATTAAGCCGCTAAGACCTTAAGGCTAAATGGTAGAGTGAACACTGATCAGAGCAGCAAGGAGACATACGTTTCCGCCTCTGCAGTCTCTCTGCCGCCGTCAGTGTTCTCCTAGTAAACCCAGAGTGTATGCAGGACGCAAAGCCAAGGTTTCCATCTGCTGAGCTGAGTTGGGCTGGGCTGGGCTGAGCTGCTCCTGTGTAATACATAATCCTAACACTTATGTATAATTTAGACCTTATTGTAGGAGAAGCTCACAGGGGTTTGCCATTGATAACGGATAGTGATATAAATAATTTTAAATGTTCAACTCTCCTGGAAACTCCCTCTTTAGTGAATAGTCCCCAAAAACGTCACTCCTCCTCCACAATGTCAAATGTTTGCGGTTTAACTTGGTCATTGACATAGTTATACTGTGTATCACAACACTGTTATGCAAAGTTATATGTGAGTCGATTCTATCATGATACTTGAACGTGTTATCCATTCGCAGAAATCATACAGAAAAAACCTGATCAGTTTGTTGAAATCACAACCCCGTATATGAACTTTCAGATTCATCCATTCGCCGTACCATCTGAAGGGTAAGTACAGAAAATATACGTTTTACAAGTTCCATTTCAATTTGTCAAATAAAGCCCATCATATATATATATATATATATATATATATATATATATATATATATATATATATATATATATACTGCTTTTCACATTAGTAGCAGAAGCATAGATTTAAAGTCCTCCTAAGTGACTGGCCTGCAAGCATCTTTATTCTCCTACAGTCATACCTTCCAAATGACGAGAGAGAGAGTTTTTAGGGGCATGGTTAGATCCATTGCTAGAGACAGAGCTCTGACCTGCTAAGAATGAATGCCCTTCCCAAAGAGACCCTTGGGAGGTACACAAAGTACATCCAATGAATTCTGGGGTCATACATAATGACTTCTTTCCCCCTAGCTGACATTAGGGTAGATTATATGTGTGTGCTGATAGCAGTCCAGTGTATAATGCGGTGCAGTTTGCTACCCATGTTCTGCAACATGCCCATGGTAGACCCATATGCAACCACAGGTCAAATTTTACATTAATTATCCTAAATGAGAACCAAAAAGCCAAGGCTGTAGGTACTTTTAATAACTTAATATAGTTACAATATGTATGTGCTTTTATTTTGAGCATTCATCAGCAAAGTGCTGACTTCACTATCTATTTTAATACATAAAAACATAAAACAATTACAGACTTGCCAAATAGCTATGCAAAGTACAAACTCATTAACTTGTTAATTTTAATATGTTTTAAAGGCACAATCATTTTTAGATTACAAACATTATTGCTTATTACTTATAATTGCATCTTAAATCAGTTGCACAACAAACTGGGACAAATTCACAAGTTTATACATTGTGCCGATCACAGTATTAATAAACTAAATTGGTACCTGGAGACAAACAATTAAAAGTGGAAAAAATCCAAAGCAAAACCCATCCACTTCATTAAAAATATCTTATTATGCAGTTTACTAAGGAAATAAGCATGTTATATGGAAATGTTCCGTTCCACTTTCTTTTGTTGATTTGTCATTTTCTGGCAGTAAAATCAAAAAGTGGCTAATTGTTTGGTTTATTTACAAACAATATAAAATGATTAAATTAGATTACAAGAATTTTTTGTCCAAGTGTTTTTTTATATATAGTCCAAGAAAATGCACAAATATTATTCTAGTTCTTGTTAGAATATTTAGTGGATCATATTATATTTCTTGTCGACAATATTTAAGCTGTTAAGATCTAGCCTCCATTATCTAAGCTAAAAAAGTTATTATCATGCTGCAATCCTTCTTAACTTTCTTTCTCATTTTTCTTATCTTTTCTTTCATTTCCTTAAACAGGAGCCTTTCTAAAGCTTTCCTTAGAGGAGGCTCCCCTGTTCTCTCTAGTCTTACATCTGTCGGTGAGACTGAAGAAATTGAGGAAAATGACATGACCAAAGAAAGTCTCAAATCAAGTGCTGGGGATGATGTTGGGGTAAATATTAAACTAAGCAAAAGTTGTTGAAATTTTACAAAAATTATATAAATTTTTTAAGGAGTTCTTGTTGGCTGTCGATAAATGTTATTAGTTTTATATATGGACTGTACAATATGGGTAGTCCTTATGATCTTGTGTCTTTATTGTAACTCATCAATGTGACTAGACATTTTACTTGGAAATCCTAATCATATGCCATATTTTCATATATTTCATATCGTTGAATGGTAACTAACATGTAAGAGAAATGAATTGATGTAATAAATGCCCAGTGTTTAATGTTATGTCTAATGTGGCAGTGGGGTGATATCTCAACCAAAATTAGTCATTGGCCTTCCCAGGCCAAGGTCATATCAATTTCATTCACAATATTAGGCGTTCATTTACGATTTATGGACTCATGTACATTTATGAAAGATAATTCAAGTATTTTTGTAAAAAGTAAACAATGACTTTTAATCAGCAACCCCATTCTGTTTGTTCTTGCCTTCTATGCTTTGATTGATAGTCCTTGATTTATTACCTTTGATGGCCAATGATACTGATTTAAATAAATCAATTAGATGTGTCTGTTTAATATTTATGTTTAGCTCCTGTTAAAATGTATTCCCATCTGGTGGTTGAGGTTTAAGTTTTATTACTTCCACTGAGCAGATACAGTGGTAACCCATCACCAGCACCTTGACAATTCCCATTTAAGTCTTATGAAAGATATTCAGTGGTTGTTTGTCTTATCAATATGAGTACTCCCTTGAGAAGCCACTCCACCAGAAGAGGGAAAGTGTGGGGTGGCATTTCCTGGGAAATTCTCAGCTATGGGAATGGTAACCTCACTTGCCAAGTGACCCAGGAAAAGTTAGGTAACAGTTTCTGGTTGTCTTTGGGCGTTTATAGACAGTGACTATTTCTGCTGGCATAGTATCTAGAAGACAAAGTTTTCCTTTGTTGACTCTAAAAAGTGGAATGATGTTGGGAACCCCTTTGTGTAGCAGAAATCTTCTTTGGAAACTTTATGTGGAAAAACTTTTGTGGAGTGGCAGAGCGTGTGAGTGCGTGGCTCTGTTGGCCAGCATTTGCAGGGTCTGTCCAGTCTGGCCAGTCCAGGTAAGATTAGTAACTGCGGTGATAAAATCACCTTTCAATCTCTCAATAGACACAATCCCAAACGAACATTTACTGCTTGTGCGTGAATCTGTATTTATATAGTATTTATATAGTCGACAGACAGAAATTAACACTGTATTTAATAGTTTTGCCTTGGTTTAGTGCTACCTGGTTTGATATATTTTTGTTGGTTTGTTTTGTTTTAGGCATACCAACTGCTTAGCATTGATGGCTTTACATCATTATATCAGTCTAATAGTTCTGTATTTTTGAAGGATTATGTAATCAATGACTTTTTATCCTATACATCCTTCTTCTATCTGAAGTTTGTCATTGGACATATGTTATACAATACACAATTACCCATTCTACTACGTAAGCAATATAATATTGATTTAAATGGGAGTCTAATTTATTTGACGCACTGTCTTTGAAGTAAAACAGGGACGCTAGAGATGCATAACCATTAATTTAATAATTCCCTTAATTGATTTTTTTTAAATCTTTGTTATTTCAATTTTGTACCAGAGCTTTCCATTGCTGTCCTGATTTAAGAAAAGTGCATTCTAATTAGGGATGGTCACTGTGGTCACTGTCTAAGTAGCGAATTTACAAAGTCTTAGTGATTTAAGTCTTCATTGACGTCATCAGGGATTCCCTTGGGCGTTTTTGCTCCTAAGGTGACGGGAGAACATCTTGAATTTATCTACCAGTTTGTGCCGTATAAACCTTTGTTAGTACCTTAGTAATCAGTAGTGGCATATGAAGAGTAAGCCTAACAAATTGGATTAATAAAGACTTGAGAGATCTTAAGGTTTTGTAACGTGCTTAGTCAACTTAAATTTCCCAGTTTGGACTGAAGGTGTTCAGCTGGAGCTGTAACTCTGAGGTGTCACTTTGTAAGGCATTTTCTTTTGACAAAACATGATTTTAATATCTTGTTAGTCTGCAGATGATATAATTTTCTTATATCTTGAAAATGCAAATGTGTACTTTATCTCTTGGTTCCTGACGGAATTGGAGATGACTCATGTGCCATATCAAATTTGTGGTTCATATGTGGTGACAGTTCATTTCGAAAACGACAAGCATCTTTTGCCTCTTCATTGTGTCTTACATTAATTAAACATGAGCTGTAGGAACATCAGCCTCAAATTGTTCATTTCCTCATCCGAATGATTACGCCACTACAGGTTGAATTATTTGGTAATTAATAATGCAGATTCTCCAGAGCATATCAAATTCTATATGACAGGAATATGTCTTAGCTATTTATATCTTTACTTCAGGAAATAAACAACGCATTAATTGTTTATCCTAACATTTTATTCATTTATTAGTTGACAGACTAATATAAACTGAGACATAAGGTTAAGACTGCTCTGCTCGCAATCTTACAATCTAGCATAAGTTGGTTAAAAAAAAGACATAAAGTCCATTAAGTTCAACACCTCAAACTTTATAAAGAAGTATAAAAAATATAACTTTTTACTAGAGCTGACAATTTACATAAAATTCAATCAAACGTTAATGTATTATAGTCTTACTAGACTGACGCTATAATTTTTTTCCTATATATAAATGTAAGGTGTAGCCTATTTTAATTTGCCAAACATTGGCTTGCATATAAGCGACTCTTGGGTTAGTTTTGATGGGTTCATTGGTACTTCAATACCCATTTAGTTTGAGTTACTGTTATTCTGTAGAACAATTCTACAATGGGGCATCTATTAAAGACACATTCCGGCCCTACATGGATTTTAAGTTAATTATACTACTGTATCACTCTTATGGAAGCTAATAATAAAATCTAGTGGTGTGGTAGCAGCTGAACACATCACTCAGATAGCATACGCCACTTGCCTACAGTGGTACAGCTATAGAGAATGTGCAGGAACCAGACTTAAGTACCGTATTTTTCGCTCTATAAGACGCACCTGCTGATAAGACGCACCTAGATTTTAGAGGAGAAAAAAAAGGAAAAAATATTTTGAGCTAAAAAATGGGCTAAAATATTTATTACAATAACTGAATAAGCTATGAACACAGTAAGACACACGCAGTAAGACACACACAGACACAGTAAGACACACACAGACACAGTAAGACACACACAGACACAGTGAGACAGTGAGACACACACACACAGTAAGACACACACAGTAAGACCTCCCTCCCTAACCCCCCTTCTCAGTATCTCCCCTCTAACTCCCTAACCCCCCTTCTCAGGATCTCCCCTCTAACTCCCTAACCCCCCCTTCTCAGGATCTCCCCTCTAACTCCCTAACCCCCCCTTCTCAGGATCTCCCCCCCCCCCGCCCCGGTCACTTACCTTAAACTCCTGTGTTGGAAGCGTGAGGCGTTTGTCTCGGGTGCCGGCGCTTCACTGCTGAGCGCCGGCGTCTGACGTCATATGCCGGCGCCCAGCGTAAAGCGCCGGCACCCGAGACAAACGCTTCCAACACAGGAGTTGAAGCGCTGAGGCAGGCGGCGGTGGCGGCCGCCGCCAGCAAAGGATTCCTGTATATCTGTCAGGCAGGGGGGCCCGAGAGTTGCCGAGCGGTTGTCTTCAGCAACCGCTCGGCACCCCTTGGGCCCCCCTGACTGGCAGAAATCCAGGACTCCTCTGCTGGCGGCCGCCGCCGCCTGCCTCAGTTGCGACCCCGGATTTATCGGCGTATAACACGCAGGTAGGGTTTAAGCTCCGGATTTTAGTTAAAAAAGTGCGTGTTATACGCCGATAAATACGGTATATCGTTGCCCCCCCCTCCCTGCCTGCCTGCATGCATCTTCGCTCCATAAGACGCGGCTGATTTTTCATCCTACTTTGGGAGGAAAAAAACTGCGTCTTATGGAGCGAAAAATACGGTATTCATTGCATTCTTTGTTGGTGTAAATGGAAGTCTTTTATTCATAAGCAACTTTAGTCAGGTCTGGTCAGTCATGTTTTCTCTTGTAAAACTACTGCCCGTGAGTACATGCACCAATTTGCATACAATAAAATGGATTGGTGCCCAATGCAAAATAGGCATTAAAAACACATTTTGAAGGCTAAACTGACCTTTTAAAGAGCAGTTAGATAGTAAGTACTCGGTTGGCAGAAGTAGTTACTAGAGATACTTGATTGGAAAAGAATTGAGAAACATAGATGCTGGCCTGTTTGGTTCGGTTATATCATCTGCTTCAGTATGCTTTGAGGGGTTTACTAACATGGACAACAGCTGGACAGGATTCAGTAGCCAATGTTAAATAAATGCCACTGATATGTGATATTCTTTTCTTAAAATCCTCAAAACTTCTTCTTACAACATAGGTTTATATCAGTTACGTAGCTGAAATATTAAGACAGTATACTGTTACTGTATACAACACCTTACATATTGATCTCCCCTTAATGAAAGTTCCATGCTGTCCTGATTTTTGGGTTATGTTAAATCCATCATACAACACCATCACACTTCTGTCCACGTCACTGCCAGGTGGTTCTTAGTGCAGGGGACTACCTCGTGTCCTAGGGTTTCCAGTGGGGAGCAATAATACTGTCTCTGGCCATATGATCACTATTATTAACAAATCACACCAATCACTGTGTCCACAAGCTCTGTGTTTAATCACAGTGGTCATCCTTCATTTTTTACGTACTCTGATGATGAGTTCTTTCAGTTATACTTCTGCTCTTCTTCTGACATAGGTTTGATTAATTGAGATTTGTTTGCGTAGGTTAGAGAGGGTTCGTTTTAGAGATAATATATTGTGTAGTTTTCATATTTATAATACCCCACCCTATACATCACATTGTATCCACATTCACATATTTTACATTATTTGGAATATTGGATGCTTTTCACTTACTGTTTTGGGTAAACTACTAAAAAAAAGAAAAACTATACGAGTCAATGATCAACAGCTGATCCCACTCAATTATCTGGTTTCCCATTTGGCGTTTTTCATTTGTAAGGGTTGTTACCAGTTAAGATAAAAATCTGTAGTGCAGATACTAAGCATTATATTGTGATATCGTGAAAAACATAGAAGCTTAGAATATTACAGCAGAGAAAACTATTGGGCCCATCTAGTCCGTAAAAACATTAAATCTTATTCGGTTCTTGGTTTTGTCTTATATTCAGGTATCTATATGACAAGAAAAGGTCTTAATGATTAATGCAATACTATTGTTTATTATTGGTGCTTTAGACTTGTGAGTTGCAACAGGGTTCATAGGCTAACCATTTTGCCTTTGTATACATATAGACAAGCCCCATCATTCAAGATCATGGTATGCCCGAATCAACAAAAATGACAGGTAAACTACATTTTTTTTTTTTACATCACTCTTGAAACTAATGATTTTAGTAACTTCTACAGTCCCTGGGAGAAAAAAACGAACATACTTGTTTTCCAATATATTCCAGTTGTATGTTAATAAAGGCCTGTATGTACTGGCAGTATACCCCATGGGTAAAGGCCATGCATCAGTGAAATTGTGTATACTGTGACAAGAGGCTAGAAAAAAGTGCTTGGATGTTTTTGGTAATGTCATTCTAGAGGGTCCCTTAGCAAATGCACTTGATGGTCAGCCAACGGATGTTTCTGCTCAGTCTACTCACCCTGCATTGATACATCTGGACCAAGGAGCATCAGAACAGAAGCCAGTCTCGAAAGAAACATGGATGGACTTTGCAGACTTTTGCAAATGCTTTCAGTAAGTAAAGTTACATATGGCTTTTTTTATGAATTGCGTATCTCTCTTCCCCTGTCATCTCAGTTAAAGTGAAGGGTGATCAAGATATGAAATACTAATGTCCAGAGAGACACAAACTGTACTCCCCTAAAGTAACTCTGAAAGATGTGTGGCTTATGGTTTATGCGATCTGTCACCTGTTTGAATGGGAACCATCTCACAGAGCAAGCTATTAACCTTTGTCAGTTCTCTGCTGATCATGTTCAGATATTGGTTGCGTCTTCTACTTTTTATAGTTTAACTGTTCACAACTGCCTGTCTGCATTTAGGTGTTTTTTTTTCTGTTTGAAGAAGGGAATATAATATATGTGTACTAGAATGCAAGTTATATTAAGAGAAGGAACATATTAACACACACTGGTCAGATCATGTGAGATGCATGAATTGTCCTGACATTCAGTCATACGGGGATTTAATTCTGGAGAAAACTGGGTCCTAAAATGAAATGGCTCAATACACACACCTCCAAGCACACCAACTAAATCATTTATATGCCCCATAAATACGTGACCGGTTAATTATGTGTTAATCAAGAGGGTCATAAGTACTTTAACGTGATTAATGTTTTAGATATTAAATCAAACAGTATCCATTCTGATTTTGACATTACTGAATTAATAATATCACAATTAATTATCTCACGCAGGACACTGTATGTCTTCCACAAGTCAAATACCTATCCTTATACATTCCAGAAATCAGATTTCAAGGTAAAACTTTGTGTTTTTTAATTTTGTCATTATTAAAATAGGTAATTGTTCTACATGTATGTTGTATAGGACCCTTACATCTGTTTTCCTACCTTGCCTATTTCACCAGTCTACATACTGAATCTGTCTGCTACTACCTTTGCTAGCAGATTTATTTATAATGCATACACATTCCTTATTTTATGAGGAACACAAAAAGAGAAAATTGTTTCAGTAAAAGGTATGTGTAGACAATATATCACACAGTGTGAGGAGAATAACACTTGCTTGATTAAAAAGCGGGCAGGTAGAGTTCTACTGGGACAACTTCAGGGACATGTTATTGAAAAATGAAAATGAATCGTTTGTCCAGAAACTGCTAAACAGGAAGGACAATTTTCAGGAGATATGATGTACCCATATATGATGATGTACCCGTATCTACTGAATGTTACATAATGTGCCAGGCACTGATGTATTTACCTTTTGGTGCTGCCATGAGGGCAATCTGCTGACTAGGTCAAGTCCAGAATATGTTGGCAAGGCCAGGCCACCTCTTTACCTGGTCTCCAGACCCTCTAGAGAACTCTGGCTCCACTTGCAGGTTGAATACAGGTACTGCATTCAACCATGCAAGTCAATGGAGCCCAGCTTTCTAATCACAGTGTGATTAGTAAAAATAAATTAAAAAATAAAATAAAATTAATAATAATTAGAAAAAAATAGTAAAAAAAACAGTAAAATGTAAAAATAATCAGGGGAACCTTCAACTTGAAAAAAAGGCAAAAAATAAATAAATATATATATATAAAAAATATATTTTTGTGAGCAAGTCCTAAAATTAGCACATTAGCTTTAAACAATTCTCGCATGGAAAGAGTTAAAATACTGGCATATTAAATGCCCATGGGGTGTCTACTTTTGAAAAATGTATGATTTGATGGGGTAAATTGAATTGGCCGGGTTCAACAATGTCCCAATTAACACGGGGGGAAGGATGGCCACACATCTAATTTCCAATTAGAAAAATGCACACGTACCAAATGTGGCCTTTTAGTTCCCCCCAAAAATGACAAACCCATGCATGTGGGGTATCACTGTACTCGGGAGATGTTGCTGAACACATATTGGGGTGTCGGCATATACCAGGAGCTGTACATTCATACATAACATAGGTGTGTGGGGGAAAAATACACACAAAAGAATACTACTGCAAACTTTGAAAAAATTCTGGTGGTAAAATGTGTGCATGCAAAGAGTTAAAATACCAGCATTTGAAATACCCTGGGGTGTCTAGTTTATATGGCTTTATTGGGCATACTGAAATGGCCCGGCTCAAAGATGTACCAAATAGGGCATGGGCAGTTGATCGCCAAATGCCAAAGTTCAACATTAAAAATGCACATGCCCCAAATGTGGCCCTTTTGCCCCCAAACAGCCAGGCAAAATCATTCGTGTGAGGTATCGCTGTACTTAGGAGATGTTGCTAAACACATATTGGGGTGTTTTATGATAGTGACATATACCAGAACCTGTTTATTCATACCTGAAGTAAAATGTGTGTGACGAAACAAATGCAAAAAAAATTACTACCATAAAGTTTGACAAAGGCTGATGGTAGAATTAGTGCTTGGAAAGGGTTAAAATACTAGCATTTGGAATAACCTGGGCTGTCTAGTTTTCAAAAATATATGACTTGATGGGGTAAATTGCATTGGCCGGCTTCAAAGATACCCAAAATGGCACATGGGGGGAAGAATTACCAGATTTGGAAAAAATGGCTTTGAAATAGCAAAACGCTACCTGTACTTATTGCCCCATAATGTGTAGAAAAAAGCAAAAAAACATAAAAACATTGGGTATTTCTAAACTCAGGACAAATAGTAGAATCTATTTAGCAGGTTTTTTCATTACGTTTTATAGATGAGTAAAAGATTTTTCAACTAAAAGTTAGAAACTATTACTTTTTTTAATAGTAAATAATATGATACAATCAAAACAATGTCATTTAAAGAAAGCCCTACTTGTCCTGAAAAAAACAATATCTAATGTGTGTGGGTTCAGTAAACGGGAAAGAAGAAAATTACAGCTAAACACGAGCAGCGCAGAAATGTTAAAACGGCCATTGTCACGAAGGGTACAAAAAGTAAAATCAGCCTTTGTCACGAAGGGGTTAAACAAGCCACCAGTTTAGAGTCGGGTAAATACATGATTTGTAAGTGTATGTGTGCACATGCGCATATATGTGTGCATCCCCATATGCACTTTTTTTCTCTCCCCTCATGAGCTCTTATATTTTTTATTTTGATTGATAAGATTAAGAGTGCATTTATTTTCCACTTATATTCCTCATGTTGAGGAATATATATAGTCAGGGTAGAAATCTTGAAAGAGTGAGGGACCCTGTGTAAGGATTCTGACTTTGTATGCATGTAAGACACATAAAGTGTCCATGTATGTTTATCTTAATGATGTGATATGTTTTAAATGTTTTATAGGAGAGGTCAAGGTCAATTAATTATACAAAATCTTATGGTTAAGATGGTCTCAGAATAAATATGGTATTTTTGTGGGAAACCCACTGAGAAAATATAAACAAAACAGTTTCCTTAAAAGAGACCACTTTGCCTTTGGTGTATTACTGGAAAATAAAAAAAGTGATGAAGAGATAAGTATGTATAATGTCAATGTAAAGATATATTAATGATATATTATTCTAATTTGTGAACTCAACGATGTATTATTTACTTCAGTCGACATATATGATCCTAACCACCCACCAGTGGCTTTCCTCAAAAAACTGATCTATAATATTGAAGAAAATAAACAATACAAATATTAATTATGGAGGTAGACTAAAACTGTTTGTAAACAGTTTATACAAATAATCATCTAAGGGCCATATCAAGGGTGAGATAAAAAATTTGTCAGCTTCTTTTCAAAGCTTAATAGAACAAACTACTACTATATGACATATGGAGGATTTATGATCCCAAAAAGAAAATGTTGTAATATTTCTCCAAATCTTTCTGTTCTTACTCAACAATCAACTTAATATTAGGAAACAAAGCTTTAGTGAAAAAAATTTATGTAAAAAAAATAACTTGATCATAACATAAACAAAAAAAAGGAATACATTGCTTTATACATCTATTTGAGTGAATTATGTTAAGGATGTTTTGGGTACATTTTCAGAGATTTAAAAATAGTATAGTTGTGTGTTCTTCAGTAACTTTAAAATGTATTGTGAAGAAGTACTTTTAAAGTTCTTGAGTAAATACAATGGGAAAGCATGAAAGCTCTATAAATAACTTATTCGTATAAATTATTGATTCAAGGTGATGAAGGACATATTGGGTGATGGAAATAAGAAACAAAATAATGTTTCTCTTGAGAGTTTGTCACAGTTTTGACCTTCTGCATTCCATCTTTTATGTTAACAGAAACCTTTCATGCAATTAATTATTTACATTAGAGTGGGGACTTATTCCCTGTTACCTGTATGGTTTTGAATCACTCCAAATTCTTCTAGATTAGAATTTTAAAGGGGCAGCCTGGTTTCTTATACAGCCCCACAAATAAATGCGTATTAAAAATACTTTAATACGCCTGTGTTCGTTTGTAGGGGGAAAAATTACTTAAGAGAGGTACTTAAAAGTACTCAAGAGAGGTTGCCGCTCCAGAGTTGCAGTGCTCTCTACCCCTCTACAGTCTGATTTCTTGCACTAATCTTGGCTTCTTGAAAGAGATAATCACTGACAAGAAAGTGAAATAAAAGCACATGGGGACTCATTAGACCCCCAGGAACTCTTCAGTGAGCCGGCACTAGAGCTGGTTTGCTGTGAGTATACTGCAGATGTCCATTGGCAAAGTGTTCCAAAATAGTCAATATCATTAACACACATGAAGACATACTGATACAGATGGTCCTGCCCTTGCAAGCATACAATCTATCTACAGGGAAATGAAGAGGTGATGGACTGATTGAGGAAGACTTTTTTGATTGCATTGAAGCTCATGTGGAGAGAATGTAGCACAGAGATCACAAAGGTGGGGAGAACAGATTATTTCAGGTTTTTAGTAAGTGTTTAAAATTAGAATAGGTAGGGAAATAGGTAGAGGAGAGAAACAGCACAGTGGGGCAACAGCAATGAGATAAGAAAATGAGCCGGGCACAGTGAGTGTACTGTAAAACCAAGGCAGCGAACTTGGACTCAGAAGCGATGGATATTCCAGAAGTTGGGGATAGAGGAGAAGTGGGAATAAATAGAAGCTTGGTCTTGGAAAAAATGTTCTTCAGGGAAAAGAGATGCCATCCAGGGCAGGTGATTTTGCAAGGTGAGTTAAGGCACTTGGTTAGGAGAGGACAGGTAGGTTAATGTATCATCAAGGGTAGTGTGGTAGGTAGGTGGTAGTTGAATCCAAGGGAGAAAAATATTTTTCCAAGAGAGGAGGTATAAATTGATAAAAGCAGAGGACACACAAGTGGGCCACCGAGGTACACCAACAGAACAAGGTAGATGATGCTAGAACCAGAGCAAAGGAGAGTGTTCTAGGGAGAATAACTACATGTGATGATGTAGAAATAACTAAAAATCTAGTATTTATGGTTATTTGAGATGGAATTTAACAACATTATTATATATTCGAAATGTACCAATATACTATATTATGATTATTATAGATTTCTTTAGTTTGAGTTTCTGAAATGTTATTTCAATACATTGGTCACAGAACTACAGTATATAACTGGAGTATTGGAATTTGCAGAAATATTTTATTACCAAATAAAAAAGACAAATCCAACAAATGTGTTAAACTTAATTATAAAGTATAGTAGCTTAAAATGTGTAGAAGTGATTTGTGAAAAGCTACTCTTTGTATTGTTTCTTTAATATTTCTGAAGTGTCTAAAGTGTGAAACCCAACCCCTGGCATTACCAGCTAAACATCATGTCATATCTGTCCTTTTATTTTGCCAATAAATTTCAATAAATTAATAATTAATGTTTATATTATAGTGCCTCTTTCAGCTGCTGCAGTAAGTAATTTAATTTTACTCTAGATCAACAGGCAGTATCATAATTAGATCCCCTTTACCAGTTTGGTGTAAAAATATAAATTTCCAGACCAGTGAGAGATCACATGGGCAACTTTTGCTGTTAGCAGAGTGTCTGTTGAGGCTACAAGGGAAGTTCCAGGATATTTTTTGTAAAAATGTCAGTTTTTATCTTACTTTGAAAAATATTAATATATAATAGTTAAGAAACAAATATGCCTTTTGTTCCATAAAATGCAGCTTGTGGATTTTTTTTTTTTAACGGCTATTGTCTCTTTAAAAACACACAATTTTTGTTTACTCTAAGTATTGTGCAGCTTAATGGGGATTGGTGCAAAAATAAAGGGTAGTGGCTGTTTTATTTTTTAAATAATTGTTTTGTGCATTTTCCCTTTACTAACAGTTCTTGTTGCATTCATCATGGAGAGCCGTGACTTCTTGAAAGTATAATATGTGACATAACAATAGAGTTCACTAGGACTGTTGGGGCAACTGGACTCATAGTCATAGCTGTACGGCCCACCCCCTGATTTCTGTATGTACATGGAACATTAAGCATACAAAATGGCAGGGACAGAGTGATCATCAGGCTATGCTGACCTGGACTGGTCATTTGGCAAACTAGACAAATGCCGACGGGAAGACAGCTGACTATCTTTAATTGTGCAGCCTCCATCTCGATACACGCAACCGCGCACTGCGAGAATGTAAGAGAGCGTATCCACATACATCATTTAGTGGCCACTGGCCTCATCCTCACCTGGCCCTGTGACTTTGGCTAAATAACCTAATCTTATTTATTACAAGTTATTCAGGTGCACACACTGAATGATACAGCCATTGTGGTTTGGAATACATTAAAACTGTTATTATTAAACTGTTGCAGGATCAGTGACACCTAGCAGTTCATTCCTACAACTTCACTTGGATTGCCTCCAAAGTTAGCAGCAATTAACGCCAGAGAATGGTGTGATAACCTGCATCTGCTGTTACTGACAGTCTGCCTGTTATTCCATAGAATGCTTTCCTCCACAAGTAACCATGTCACATCCATAGCTAGCACAAAACAGTAACATCTTCCTTACAGTATACATTATACTGCATTCTATCTATGTGCAGCTTATACAAATGAAAAAAATGTAAATTAGTGTGAATAAGCACATATAATGTGTGCAAAGTTTTTAAACCAGAGATTAATCAATTTTATAGATGCTGCAAACACTATGACACAACCCACACGGTGTCTAGGAACAGATTTGTAAATCAGCGAATATAAGTGTTGTGCACACTTTAATCAATAAATATGTGAATTCAATGAAAGGAAGAAGAAAAGCAAAAAAGAGGAATGAAAAGGAAGAGGAAGAAGAAAAGCAAAAAAGAGGAGGTTTCTTTTAACAAGATTGTATCTATTAGTTCCAATGAAGATCTCGCAATAAGGTCAGTGTAAATACATGTGAAGAAAGGGAATTGCACCAATAGATACAATCTTGTTAAAGGGGAACTACCCTTTGTTTCCTTTTCTTTTTCCGTTCAGTGAATTCACATTTTTATTACTTGAAGTGCAACGCTTACAACGACAGTTTATAGGAATGCTTGTTACCAAGTATATATAAGTACATTGCAAAAACCTGTCTGAGCATCTTTTCATTGCCAAATTAGATGTTATGTTAAGAGAAGGAAATGTCAATTAAGATGGGGAGTGCTCTGCCAAATTAAATCGGTTTTGATAGATTCGGAAGGTACACTCCAGTAGCTGCATGTAACCTTAAAATTCTAATTTTTTTGGCTTCTAACTGCGTAAATGATTTATCAGGATCTTCTCTATAGGTTTGTGAGGTTTCCCTCTGCCCTTCATGTGTTTGTCTGAATGCATCTTGTGTCCAGCAGTGTCTATTTGTGTGAAAACCCACCGCTAGCCAACTCTAGCATTAAGGTCATTTAATTTTAGCTTAGATAATGTTGATCATGGTAAAAATCTCATTGCCTTTGACTACTCTCATTTGGATTTTTGGCTGGATCAAAAGATGGGTATTTTGTTCCTTTTTTAAATATATTTGTGTATATATATAGTAAGAGATTTAGCTTTATTTGATGTTTTCTTTTTTTTTTTTTGCAGGGAACAGATGATTGTGGATCATATTTCTTACACATGGACAATTTAAAGCCTACAGAAATTTTAGTTAGCTTTTCGGCACTGGTACGCTGGGGAGATTCTCCTTGTAAGTTGAAAAACTTGACATTTTATGAATGATGACAATGAGTGAAGAAACATTGGATTATATGGCATACATCTCTTAAAAAACATTTTATTTACAGTTTCAACGTTTTGTGTTATTTTTGTATCTTTTTTTGCAGTCACGTTCAAGGAAGAAGCAAGTTTACAGAAAGGAGTCCTCATCGCTGAGGATTTCTCTTGGAAAAGTCTACTTACTGGCCCAGTTGTGTTAAAAATACACACTTTTGTAACCAAAGCTGCTATAATAAACCTACCTCCTGGGTTAGTGTTAGAAATGTCATGAATGATGTCATTTTTAACAGTATGTGCTAATGACAACAGTTAGTAGAAGGAACACACAAAGTCAGCCTTATATAAAGACTAAGGAATATGACGAAGATACTTTATACTCGACTCCGACTGATCTTCATGCCCACTCCTTCATGTTGTGTGATTATTAGTAGTGTGTCTAATTATTTTAAAAACACTATAATTTATGTTTAAATTAAGATTGCATTGATAAAGGTAGATAGTTTAGATTTTATCTTACAAAGTACTTTAACATGCATTATGTGATTAATTTAATGAATTCTTTATACTCTTTTACACTAAGCACCTAAACCTACCATTTTATTCTTCCATTTGACGTTTTACGCACATAAAAACAACATAGATGCCCTTTGGAAGCTTTTTTCAGTTACTATGGCAACAGCCTATCAATGCCTCCGTTGATGTCACATAAAAAAATACACATAGTTGGCCTTGTTGTTTTTGACCAACAGACCCTCATCTGAAAAGCATGAAATTGAGCTTGATAACATTCGGGATGGGTTTATTAGGTAACATTTTTATTTGACTTCATTGCAGGCGCCATGTCTTACGCTTCACTGCAAGTTCACCCTTAGGGCACCATATCCACCTGTGTAGTACAGAGCCATTTGTCTTTGGTGATGAAGAAACTGTTATGCCATATCTCGACAAGGTACACGTTCCCATGGAAACTACAAAAATACTAGGTCACTGTTCTCAATTTGTATAACCCTTGTTTTATTCGAAACAGATAGAAAGTAATAAAATAAATGTCACAGTGTCGGGCAAGTAAAAAATGCCTGTTCATGAGCCGGTTACCTTTTAAATTACGATGGCGTTTGTCAAGATCTCTTTGATATGATTGCAAGTATAGGACTGAAACTTGATCTTAGGATATCAAGAAAATAAAATGTCTAGAAAATGGGATCCAGTATCATGACAACTAATGAGACTAATCGACTGCTTGATAGAAATACAAGGACAACTGCAAGGAACATGTGTAATTGTGGCTCGGTAGGAAAGAATTACAACAGCAAGTTCTCAGAAAGAATACAGTCATTTTACATCCTTGCTATTATGTAGTATCAAGTAGCTAATACTGAGTTTCAACTCAAGGTGCTTACTGTATATACAATATGGTAACCTGTAATCAATATTTGTATCTAAAAATAATTTATATACATATTATAAAAATACCTGTATGGAATTCTTTACTTTTGTCCTACAGAATTAGGTACTTGAAAACATAACAAAGGTTTTACTTTTTTCCTATTATAAGGCCCCTAGGGTATTTTATACAGGTACAGAATAGCATGCATGTAAAGTTTTAGGTGTAAATTAAGAGTCAGGAACCCATGTCATAAACACATATTATATTGTTATACCTTAATTATAGCATTAAAGCTTACTCCTAGCCACACTTTGTCACCATCTAATTACTCGTTTTAAATTTAAAGGAGAGTTTTCGCTTCATGGAAAAAGCTACAGCCATTATTAAAGCCATTGGGAAAGTAATGACTAGCTTTAACTCTGAAAAGGAGCTTCCAAGAGCACTTCGAGAATTGGAATTGGCACATGCACCACATAAAGAAAGGGCAAGTCATTTTAAGGTACAGGTTTATTTTGATTATGTTAAATTAGTCTATAAGATGACATTTCTAAGTGACCCGAAACTTTTGAACAGTGATGTGCATATATATTATATATATATAATGTATATACCGTATTGGCTCGGATATAGGCCGCCCCCATACATAGGCCGCACCCTAAAAAGTTTGGTGCTTTTTTAAAGAAAAAGTTTTTTTTCTTTAAAAAAGCACCAAAAAAACATGCTGCCACTCTGTCTCCCCCCCCCCCGAGATATGCTACCACTGTCCTCCCCCCGAGATATGCTGCCACTGCCCCCCCCCCGGAATATGCTGCCACTGTCCTCATCTGCCCCCCCCCCCCGACTTACCGGAGCAGACTCCCGGGTGTCTTGCGGGGCCGGCGGGGGACATCTACGCAATACGCGTATACAACTTCAAACAAAAAAGTTGTATACGCATTTTGTGTAGATGTCCCCCGCCGGCCCCGCAAGACACTCGGGAGTCTGCTCCGGTAAGTCGGGGGGGGCAGAGGTAAAACGCATCGTGCGGACGGTCCGCACGATGCGCTCAGACAACCTCCCGTGCCGGCACCCCCCCCCCGTGAGAAGTGCCGGCAGGGGAGCGTATCGGGGAGTAGGATACGGGTCCCCTGCACTGCTGCGGGGGATCTGTATCCTAACCCCGCTGCCTGCCCGGCGCCCGGGACTGCATGTCCCAGGTGTCGGGCGCTAGACCCCGAATATAGGCCGCACCCCCACTTTAAAGACTTAAAGTGGGGGAAAAAAGTGCGGCCTATATTCGAGCCAATACGGTATATATTGTTTGATTTTAAATCATGACAGTATTTGTATATATAGTTTCAGTAAAAGCAGAGCGGATACTGTAAAGAGAAAGCACTTCGGCTTCGGTTTCGGCTGTTTCTCTGCTATAATCCCTCTAGATCTCTGACTTGTTTTGGGTTCCAAGGCATGTCCAGTTTTCTCATAGGATTTTGACTTCAAGGCATTTCTGTCAATTCCTTGTGTCAGCGTTGTGTCACCGTTCTTAAAGATTTAAAGTGTGCACTGTAACATATAACCGTAGAGATAAAATTAAGTCAATATATTTGTTAAAAATACCCAATAGCAATGGCCAGAGATATGAAGAGAGATGCAGTATAGATTGGTAACAGGTGTCGCATACAAAATGTCATGCCATTGCGTACCCCATCTCTGGGCCAGCAGGTAGGTAACACCTGCCCACCAATAATTAGTATGTTGGTTATGTTTTCACATCTATGATTATTTGTTTTTGGAAATGATTTGGTTATTTTGTGTTTCAGACGTTTAATGTGGCTTTGTGGAGCCTTATGTCTGAAGTGATGGGAAACAAAGTCACACAGGACATGATATTTGCATTCAGAGCCGTCACGTTGGATTTCACTTCTGTTTTGCCAGCAAATCTTCATCTCACGCCAGGTGACTATGAAACTTTTTAGCACAAGAAAAACAAGATGTGAGAATTGAGATTCAGTTAAGTAGATGGGCACTCCCTGAGACAGCACTGGTCCTTACATAGAAAGTATTTGGACATATTAGATAAAAAAAAAAATCTGTTTTTCAATAAAAAAGAAAAGACTTAATTAACTTTTAAAACTCATCAGTCAGCATTCTTTTAATTTTTGTGACATTTAGATGATGTATTTAGCCATATATAATTAGTAATTGGTAGCTATTCCAGAGATGGTGAGATTTATTTTATATGACTTAAAACTATGTATTGGCTAGCATTTTAAACAGGGATTACATTTCAAAATTCTGCCTGTGGAGCTTTCATTATGGTAAATATGAGCCCAAACTACCAGTACCATCCTTGCTTGCATACCCTAGGACATTGTGGGGACCAGGAGACCTGTGATCTTTGTGGCAGGTCTCTTAATGTGTCAGTACTCTGAGTATGATGTCATATGTTGCTACCATGGCTGCTCAGTATCACAATATTATATTGTGTGTACCTTCCTTAGAGGGGGGGACCGTTCTAAATGGATCAAAATTCTGTATAGAATACAAACAGGTGTAAAAACACGTAGATAAGAACTGTTAAAACAAACATTATGATGACTTCTTCAGCCAGTCATTACCAACCACTAGATTACCATTTCCTTTAGTGTTATTTTGTTTTGTTCTCGTGTATTTGATTGGTAGAGGTTACATTATTCAGACTCAATTCTAATAAGTAATATATAGAAACATGTATTATTTTAGTCTTGTTTTATGAACATCATTACTATTGTTAACAGTGGAAACGTCATAAACAAAATAATAGCTTTGTTATTTTTGATGCAGAGTCAGAAGTGCCTGGCTCCTGGCAAAACAGAAGCCCTATAGGATTAGAAGAAACTGCTGCTGTAAAACTTCAGGCTTGCTGGAAGAGGATTTACAGAAGAAAGTGTTGCCAAGCATCAAGAACACCAGGTTCATTCTTTAAAAGCATTTCAATATCAGTTTATTTAGGATATTAAAAAATGATTTACAATATATATTTCTACATTGGCAATGCTCACTTAGGGAAAAAATACTTAATGAGGAATCCTAACGCTAACCCATGTAGTAATATAGTACTTGGATATGGGGGATCACTGTCCTCCAAAGATGTAGACCACCCTTTTTAGGCAAAAACAAATTCTCATATCTTAACCACACATTATGAATATCATCACAAAGAAAACCACATTATGAATGTATCATCAAAAATAAAAAACCTGGATGCAAAAAAAAATTGCAAAGTCAATCTTGATATCCCCACATACATTATGGTCTTATAGATAATAATTTGTATAATAAAGTACACCTTATACAGCAGTAAAGTTCTATATGAATATAGGCAATAATTGCATTGGAGAAATCCTAGAACAATTCTGTATATATCTTAAACATAAAAATCTGCCCCAATTTAGACAGTGTTTGCAGGACATTCCAAAAGTGCTCATGTGACCTAGAACTTGATACAGCCTAAACCTAACAATGATAACAAGATACAAAAATGGGACGTACTAAACAGCATATTGGGGATGATGGGATGATGGGATGATTGGCTGCAATGTTCAGCACTATCAATAGGTGTCAGTATACTTTTTACACTCATGGTAAATCAAAGTATGTTCTTTTTTGTAGTTCTTGATACTAAGTTGCAACGAATACATTGCAAAAATAAGCTGCAAATGTTTAACTATTTACTTGCTGAAATATATACAGTTTTATAACGGAATCATGGTAAATTCTATAGAAATAATGTAAAAAGTATACTGACACCTATTGATAGTGCTGAACATTGCAGCCAATCATCCCATCATCCCATCATCCCCAATATGCTGTTTAGTACGTCCCTACAAAAATGGGGAAAAAAATCAAGGATTAGTATAAAGATATACAAAAATGCAACTAACAAAATATAAATAGTAAGTGAAAACAAAATGATAACAATGACAACAAATTCTAAATAAATGAAATATCAAAAGTAAATAGAATATGGTTTAAAAGTAGTTTACACTGAAGGAAAAAAAAAATCAATGCAGAGGACTAAATTTCTGCCACTGGAAGTCAAATGAGGCTATTTTTATTCAGTAATAGGTATGTAAAACAGCAAAACCATAAGAAATGGTTTTGCTAAATAAATAATTTCCAGGTGAAAATATAGTATCTAGTATTCGCTGAACTGGGCTTAGCTGCTACTTGAGGATACATGAGGATTTCTGGTAGGTATTAGAGGTGGGAGACTATTTTCTTCCTGCATAGGCATGCAAAAAAACATCACACCTACTGAGATAGTATGAAAACATCAACTGAAGTCAACACATGCAAAGCCTCAGAAAAATGCATCCAAATTTTTTTTTATTTTGAACAAGGTTTGATTTACATAAAAAAATAGAGGCAAAAAAAGTAAAATTAGTGAATTTAGTAATTCTAGAATGGCTGCTGGATAGAGGAAGTGTGAATGTATATTGCTGTGCACTAGTGGCCCCAAGTGGATAGAGGATGTATTGCATCCTCCAATGACATGAATGGCCCCTTCACATTTTTGCCATCTCACATTCTGGTGAATAGACCTGCCTGTTAACCTTCTCAGGTGTTGTGTGCATTGCAACAATTACTTTTTATAATATACTATATAACTGTTACAGAAAACAAGAAGTAAGGTTGTAATGCACTACACGGTGAAATGCATTATTAAAACTATTTTGAATATAAAACTATTTGAAAAATATTAACACAACATATAGGCAATGTTGTTTTTGTTGTCTTGCTGCCTTAATATTTGAGTTTATAGTTACAATGTTTCATCTAACTAAATGCTTAAAAGACTATAAACTCCAGTTGCACTGGGTAAACTTAAACATTTTTAATAAGCATTGTCTTAACTGCAGCAAATGTGTTTGTAACCATCTGGGATGACAAGTTTTCTAATTATAAGTGTCATGCTCTAAGCTTCAGTAATTCTCTAGTAATGAGGCTGGTGCTTAAAATCTTCCATTATATAAATATATATACCTTGCATAATTTTACATAACTCTCCTAATAATGAGATGTTGACAGATTTTTTTGTAAAACGTCAACTACATCTCAAGGCTTAATAGCAATTACACAAATGACAAACCTAGTATTAGTGGATGCCTTTTAATTAGCAACTATTATTTGGAATCCAAAACTGAACTAGTTACTAAACCAGTATTTTCTAGCTTAGGATGATGTCAAGCCATTTAGGTAAATGTCTTGAGTGTAGCATCTACTCTTTTTTTGTTTGTTTTTCTGTTTCGTTTTAATACATTATAAGCATATGGAGGAACTCACAGGGTTTGACCCCAAAGTGTCGGTGTAGGTCTCTAGGTCCCTTTCCTCTTCCTGTGGGTAAGTTAGTGGTGTTTGGCCACAACTACTCCCCTCCTACTCTCTGCCTTCGTAAGACTTTCTAGGACTAGCCCCATCCCTGCATGTAGCTAGCCCGAACCTACACACAGCTAGCCCCTGCACAGCCAGAATTGCCTCCATAGATGGCTAGTCCCATCTCCTCAGAAAACCATTCACCCAGAAGATGGAGAGTTCTTGGTAGCCTACCCTGAGAAGTTTCCAAGTATGGTTAAATGCAATTGACTACATTACAAGATAGGTGCATGCAACCATTTTACATGGTTTTTTCTTGGACTTGTTGATCTAATTTTGTGGAATTTGCTTTTGTGGTTGGGCGTGACGGTACATTTTTAGAAAGCATGTTTCCCAGGATTTCATGTTCCTTAACATTCACATATTAGTGTTAGCATATCACTAAATCACAGTATCTTAGAAATGTGTGGTTTTGGATGTTCTTATAGAAAAACTGTTAAGCATTTGCAAAACAACATTTATTATTGATGCATGGACTATTTGGTACTCATCATGCCTGAGAACCTCCTGTTCCATATGTTTATTCTCCAAGTGGGGGAGCGACGTTTGTGTGCACCCACTCTCCACTCATGTTCCCTACCTGTGCCCTGCCTCCTTGGCTCACCTACTTATATCCCCTTCCATCATCTCCTATAATGAACAAGAGAAGCAGTGCTTTTCCACCAGACTTGGGAGGTTCCTAGGTGTGGTAGTTATATAGGATGGCAACTTCTTCACTTGTTCACATAAGATGTGAGGTTGACTGTGCAGCAGTGCGGTGGCTGTTGAGGGCAAATTAATATGAAAGCATATCCAATGAATGATTAGTCCAAAGTACAATCTTGTATACTCATTGTTATAACAATATACTACGCACCTGTCAGGAACCGGGTCCATACAGACGACTGTAAAGACCCAGCGCGCCCAAAAATTGTGTTAAGGAGTTACGGTGCAGGAGCGGAGACTCAGGACAGGGCCTGGTGGGGGGCGACCGCACTCACCCAGGTGTTGAGCAGCCACATACCAGCGCCCTGACATAGCAGCTGATGATGTCCAGAACAAGGCAGAACCAAACTTGACTGGATGTGGAAATCCGAACTAAACTTGGAGATATCCTGCAGGCACCCTGGAGCAGGCATGAGACATAGCACTAGACTCATGACAGGGTGCTGCAGGCTGGGAGTATGGAAGCTAAGCAGAGTATCAACAGAAACTTAGCAAGCAAGGACAGAGCAAGGAGCACAGAGCAAGGAACAGGGAGACCGAGCAAGGAACATAACCATACAAGACATACATGATACAGGGCACAACAAAGGACAGGGAACAAGGCAAGGAACACAAGAGAAGGAGTGAGGAGCCAGAATCCTCGGACGCTTGTCCTTTAAGCAAGGATAGGACATCTTAACTGGGACATGGGGAGAGGAGAGAGGAACCGAAATCCTCAGATGATACAGGGAAGGATGGCAGAGGTACATAAGAGACAGACAAACATGAATACAGGAACTAGCCTGGAACTATGAGATAACAATTGGAGATTCCGTCACATCTTATGGCCATAGTATGCTTAGCCCACCACTACGCCAAAGTACTCCAATGATGGTGGGTCCTAACGCTAATCCCTGCATACGAAAGTACTGATAAACAAAACATTGAATCCAAACACAGAACCGAGAAGGACAAACCTTTAGACTGCAGACTGAGACAAACAGAACAAACGGGTGGGATACACCTTATAAAGGAAACAGAGCTGAAGCAAAGAACTGACTGGATTCAAAGAATCAGAGGTTCAGGACAGAGCATACGGAAATCCAGGAGTGGACCACAGCAAAACATGGGAAATGAGGCAAGGCAGGGAAAAACAGAGATATGCAGGTCCGCAGCCTGGATGGACCCTGACACCACCTTAGTGTTTTTAATCTTCCCATGATGTTGTGATACTCATTTCCACATAGCTTCAAGATCCTTCAGATTTGACTGACTTTGCAATTCAAGTGCTGTCCACTTTCAGTTACATGTGTTGTAGTGTTGAGCCTAAAATATATGACAGATCCTAAAATGTACGTAGGGACGTTTAATTAAATGTTATTTAGTGATTTCCCATCAATGCCTTAAAGGTCCTGTTCTACCTACTTTTCTTAAATACAGCATTTTTAAATCAGTTCTTCTACCAAATTCCCGGATCATTTGCAGGAATAAATCTTTAATATTGTAAAATTTTGCCACATTTATATTTTTCGCCAGGAACATAATAGCAAATACGTCATGTCTGATAGGTAGTTGCCATAGAAAGTGAAAAGGCTCTTTTGATCATGCTAGAGAGTGCAAGTAGTGTTTTGTCTAAGGGAAACAGCATCTTCAATAGAAACCTTAATCCAGAATTTGGCAATTTTAACATTACCGTATAGCATATAATCTGTAAATTTGCGAGCAGAGTTCTCTCCACCTAATGTATCGGTTTGTCTTAGTCTTGTCTTGTCATACACCTTGAATATATGTATTGTATTAAGAGTAATATAAATAAAAGATAATAATAATAATAATAATCTGTACTTACAAATTGGATATATGTTTTATTGGATTCTTAGGCACCAAAGAAAACACTCGAGTTAAAGCTACCTTGGACAAAGTATGGGCTTTGCTTGAACCCAATGCTCAGCAGCACGGTATTAAATTGTTAAGGTAAAACTACTAATGCTAATTTAATAGATCGATTTGCTGGCTTCTAGGGATAAGCTATACAACACATGTGCCACATACTGTTTTCAAATATGTCAAATTTAAAAAACAGCCCGGCGATAAAGGTGTTGTTTAGATTAAGCAGCTAAACTGGGGACAGAGCATGTGTAGAACCTGCAGAGATGAACATTTAATATGATTATGTTTATTATAAATGATGTTATGGAAATCTCATCAAAACGGCTGGTGCAGAATAGAAAATCAAAAATGTGTTTGTTTTACATATAACATTGAAGCAACACGTATATTGCATCTTTAGTGGATGTATGAGAGTAAAAGAATAAGTCAAAACATTTCTTTGTTTTAGATATTTGTTTAAACAAAGTCCTTCGTCCCATGAGTATGCCTGCTATGAAGATGAACGCTACAGGATTTCATTTGCCGATTACATGGTTTCTTATTCCGATCATCCTTCTAACTCTTGGTTTGTGGTTTTCAGGTAATTACCAGCAACCAATGTTCCCTCTAATTTTTCTTGGGTGATGTGCGCCGAAAATTTCTGTTGTGCAAAATTTTTCCCAGAGCCAAAATTTTGTGCGCACAATATGCTTCTACAGTCCATATAAAGTTGGTGGAGCTGAAAAAAAAAAATCACATTGCAAGGGGGTGGAGCTATATATTTCCAACCCTTTTGACTCCATGGTCTATTCTAAAAGTGAAATTCTCACCGCAAAAATTAATTATGAGCGAATCATGAGCGGGGGCTCCGGGCTGCATAAAGGATCAATATATATTTTTTTTTTTATTTTTTTTTTATTATTGGGAAAAACTGCATACCATTGACAGGGGTACAGCATAACACCTATCACTAAATACTGAGGCAGACCTTGACGGTGGTACAGCATAACACCTATCACTATATACTGAGGCACAGCACAACACCTATCACTATACATTGATGGTCTTCAAATTTGGCCCAAGTGGATGGAGGAGGCATTTTTTTTAAGTAAACATTTTTTCTATCTTGTTTTTTTGTTAAGGTTCTGACTTTTTGTAACATTCATTTTGTGCTTTCATTGGAGGAAAGGTAAAGGCTTAGGACTTTGTTGACAACAATAAGCACTTTTTCCCCACAGGTGGTACCTTTTGAGTGCCAAGAGGGTCCAACCTCCTGGCACTCAATGGCTGCATGCGTAGACCTCTTCATCCTTACTTAAGGGTCTAAGAGGTGTGGGCGGTAGTTAATATTTTTCCCCTGTGATTTTTAATATCTCTGTTATTTACATTTTATACAAAATAAAATGGATCCTCTAACAAGGAACTGTTTGCTTACTTGACTCTACTGTAATCAAGAGTGTGCAACCAAAATGTTTCTTTTGAGAGGGTTTGCATATGCATTTACAAGATGGCAATACTTTTTGGTAACCCTAATAATAACAGTAAGCACTTATTCCATCCACTACAAATGCAAGGAGAGAACATGCTAGTTGCTCTCTGATTAGTAAGCAACCTTAAACCCAGGTTTTTGCATCTGTTCTTCTATATATTGTGATGCGGGCGTGGGTATTTAAATAACATTCCTTTTTATTCAATTTTGAGAATAGCTGAGTGGCTCTTTGTGAATTCCAACCCAACCCAACCCACCTAGGCATTTTTCACAATGACGATCTTAGTGAACCATTTATTCATGTATTTGTGTTTTTTCAACTCAGTAATGTATAAGCAAGGTGCCATATGCACACATCAATGATTGCTGAAATATTTTTAAATTATGCTTTGAGATAAATCTTTAACTCTTTTAGAGAAGTGTTCCACATGCCAGAAGACATGCTCATAGTGCCCAAGGTATACTCCACTCTTCCAGTCTGCGCTCTTCACGTCATAAATAATGATACACTAGAGGAAATTCCATGGGTCTTCAACAAAGTCGCGCCACACATTTACACTAAGAACAAGGTAAGTGCTGAGAACTATTGTTATAAACTATTAACTTAACCTTGATTTGCCATAACCGAGTTCTAAAAATAGTTTTACACACATGTGACTATTTTTATTATCCAGTATGACCTTTAAAATGTTGTTTTTCATCGAGCCATCATAGAAAAAGAGATAGAGTCACTTACGCATTCAGGACATCCAAAGTCTCTAGATGTGACAAGTATAGGGAGTTACTGTATGTTTTCTACAAATAGCGAGTGGAGCAATCCCCATAAGAATCTAGTGGGATGCTGAACATTTGTGAAAGCTGGTTCTTCACGAAATCATGAAATCACAGATACTTGTGTAACGAGGTATTAAAACTTCAAAAATGGAACACATAGGTAATATTTACAGTTCAACTTTGAATCTTAATTCAGCATTATATAAAAAAAACAACTAATTATGGTTTAGAATACACATTACCATGTGTGCAAGAGTGACTATTCTATTCCATATTATTTCCTAGATAGGTTTCCACAAGCAATAGTAGCGATGCTACCAAGAATGAAAAGAGCTTCCCAAAATTGCAAACAATTCAGTATGCATTGGGTTTCAGCGGTGGCTCTCATATAACTATAACCGGCTGTAAATTATCAAAATACCATTAATCTTATGATGCTATGATCGCTGAATCCAGGACATGTACGTGACAGGACACCTGAATCCTAAGGATCATAACAAAACTAGACCAAATTTAGCATAAATATATATTATAAATATATACATGCATTTCCTAAAAAAATGTTTGAAAGTAAGTGGTTTATTTGTTAGGGTCGGTGTTTCTTTTAACATACTTGTTTACTAAGCCTCATATAAAGCCATGACTGTCAATGATATCTAGGTAAAATGCGACAATATTGCATATTACTCACAAGTGAGAATAAAGACATATGTTTTACCATATTTGCTCGATTATAAAACAAGGTTTTTTTTCAGAGCAAATGCTCGGAAAAATACCCCTCGTCTTATAATCGGGGTCGTCTTATAATCAGACCTTAAATAGGTCGGACAATGAGACGACTAAGATCCAGATCCCCCGCAGCTGCAAGGGACCTGGATCCTCCTGCCCCCGCCCCACTTACCGGTGCTTCTGAGTCCCCGGTGTGTAGCCGGGGCAGCGTGTAGATGTCTACGCGATTCGCGTAGACAACTTACGCTGCAGCTGGAAGGAGGTGTGGCTAGCAGCGCGGGTTGTCTGCGTCCATCGCGCAGACCTTCCCCGGCTGTCAGAGATCAGAATTCCCGGCACCGGTGATATTCTGATGAATATAAAGTATTAAAAAAAAGATGATTCATTATTTTCGTCAATAAATTAAAATGTAAAATGCACATGCTTTTCTTTGTGCCATTAATACATTCTTTTAATATTGGATTCAAATTAAGAATAAGAGAGAAAGAAGGAGACCGTAAAGATGTGACCTATAATCCAACCTGGGTAAATCCTCTGTGGAGTAATACGGAACATAATGTAATTCTGGAAGTGAGAAAACAGAACCATAAGGTTACAGAAAGAAAAATGGAACGTTAATGAACGTAATCAGAGAAAAAAAAATATTACAGGACTTAAAGGAATTATAAACCTTTATGAAGAGGTCTAGTAAATAATTCATTTTGACATTTCTGTAATTCTGACATATCTCTGAATAGCTTCAACGCTATTTTCAAGTTGTATCAAGTGTTAACACAGTAATACCATTATAGCACAATCAGACCAAGCCTGTCATATCAGTAAAATAAAGCAGTTAAGTCAATTAGGAAACATTTATTTTGTCCTTACATTTTCAGTTTTCCTCCTGGTAGTTTAAACAAGAAATTAACCCCCTTTTGGCTAACGTTTCTATATCAGGAACATGGTTAATGCCTGTATATAACATTTCTTGCAAATCTTTATTTTCTATTTTTTAAAAGAAATTCCAAGTTCCTATTCATATTGTATGCACCGAACAGTAAATATAAAAAATCATGGACTGCATTATGTTCTCCTGCCTATTTTAAAATGTATGCTCTGTGATATACACAACATTCTTTATACACTGTGTGGACGTATATAATGCATACTATTCTCATCAGAGGCATAGCAGTAAAGGCAATCGAAGAATGAGAATGCATAAGGCAAACAAAACTCAAAATCAGAGTTGTGATTAACTGCAGTAGGATAAAATGCACGGTTGCTTTTGGCAGTTTCACTGCAGGCTTTATTTCTCTGATATTGCTTAGCATAGTCCAAAATACTGACAGCAAATCTCCCAAAACATCCCATTTTTCACTGGACAGTCCAATGTTTTGGATACTACCCCGCTGTCCTGCTTCTGTAGGAAGTAGGGATCATGGGCCTGTTGGGGGAGTCATCCTAACTCCACAGCAAACCAGGGACCCATAAAATCAATAGCTCACAGACCTCCATTGCAGCTCCCATGTGGTCATCTCATGGTGCTCTGAAGCTGCCCACCACAGCCCTGCCTCCAGTCCTAACATCCCTGCCAACACCTGGCCAGAGTAGAATGCCATTACTTTACTATAGCAATAAACCCTATAACACTGACTGTAGATGTCCAATACAGTTAAAAGAGTAGGAGTGTTGTCTTATCTCCAGTCCACAATCTCATTAAATGCATCTTGTAACCGTTGTGTGACATTTGGGCATCGCATCATTGGTTTCAGCTTAGGAGAATATCTTTTTTCAAATCTCGCAGAGAAAAAGTATCTGGAATTAATCATTATGTTTAAGAAGTTTTGACGGAATAATGTGGTTTTTATACTGCCGAAGCTGACCCTAATCTTAACTGTTTGCTATAATGGAAATCATACATTTATTTATGCTTCTCTTGGTAACACAAACACAATCACCAAGTCTCTGCAGTAAATCCTTTAGGTAGGAAATTATGTTTGACCCGTTACTTAACCAGCTGCGACCGATATTCTTAACCTCAATATCTCCAAAGTCGCCTTATCTCCACCACGCGTCTGGAGATACATACATTTCATTGCACAGTAGCTTTTTCTAACCTCTTATGTATACAAACTGTGGGATGTAATGCCTGAATTTATGTGCAAACAGTAGCTTTTGACAATGTACCATATTATACTTAATAATAAAATTACACATTTACTTTTCTTACTCTTACTCTTGTGAAGGAAGCATATATATTTTGATTTACTGTTTATATTTTCCAGAAGGGATATACATTTATTGCAGAAGCCTATACCGGTGAATTTGCTGTCCCATCTGGAAAGTGGAGACTTCGACTAATTGGTGACTGTAACCCTCTTCCAGCACTCTCTCGTGAACCTGTTAACAACTCCTTTTCCATAAGAGAAATCAGAGATTACTACATTCCCAACAAAAAGGATCTTATTTTCAGGTAAGCCTTAAGAACCAGTGAGAAATCAGATTGCTAGGATTTTTCTCCCTTTTTGCCTTCTGCTGGATCAACGGCAAGGTTGAACTTGGCGGTCTTTTTTTCAACCAAAATGACTACATTGCAAAATGTAGTATTTTGCTTGGAAAATCTGTAATCACCAACTACTGTAGCTCTATTAGTCTATACAAATGACCAGCATGCTTTGATATCCCTGGTAATGACTTCCAAAATACATCAGGCACCTGTCTATGGAGAAACTACAGGATGTACAGATTTAATTAAGCCTGGGTCCAAAGGAGTCCTAAGTCACTTTGCAGTCAAGGTGACAACTGTCTCAGAAGGTCTGTGCCTGTCTCCATGGCTTAAAATTCCTTCTCCCCATGGGCCCTCCTTTCCCAGAAAGGGTCCCTAAATTGGTTTATGCACAGAGGCCCAAAGTGTTGTTTTTTTTAAAGTTATGCTAACATTGTATACCTAATCACAATCCTTGTTCAGAAACGGCATATATACTGTTTGGATTATTTACAGAACTGAGCTGTTATGAGCAAACCTTCTGCTAATAAATGGATTTCTGTATTACATAAACAAAAGCTGTTATGATATAAAAAATTATTGAGCCAATTACTTTAGTTATTAGCAATTTCACTAAACTGGGCTATTACGTGTGAACCTTCTGCTAATAATTGTATTTTGTATTACATAAGACAAACTTCTTATCATGATGTATTTTACTATTAAATGAAATGTTTGGGATCTCTGAGAAGTTTGCCAGTGCAAACAATGGTCTCTCGCTAATGATGTGGTTTTTTTCTGGGTTTTGTGATGAAGGTACTCTGTGAAAGCAGCCACAGACCACATTGCAACAGTGCAAGTACAGAGTTCCAAAGGAGATGCATTCATTAAGATCCAGATCCTAGATAATGATGAGGAAGTTATAAGCGCTACTGGGAAAGGTCAAGCAGTCATTCCATCCTTCTGTTTTTTACCCAATGAAAGGCCATCAAGCTCTCATTGTAAGTATTTCTTATTTTCATATCTATTTGGCCAATTGTACATTGTTAAAATAAATAAGAGTTGGATTTATGTTTTTGAGAACATATGACCAATGTTTGTTTTGCACATTACAGCTGTCACCCCCCCATCTTGTTCTTATTCAGTACTATTTCCTTTTGACCCCATTACAATTTTGCTTGTCATTGGAAACCTGCTTTGCTTTTGGCTCATTAAAATTAAAATTACACGACTGTGGATATACATCAACAGGTCTTCAAATAAGTAATAAAATACACAAGGAATTGAGAAAAACATTCAATGTGCTTGTCCTGTAACAGCTGGAGATACCACAAAGAGCCATGGCTTCTATTTTTTTTTTTTTTTTTTCTGTTGTCTTATATGTATCTGTCTGTCAATCAATTACTGGCATCTTACATACATGTTAGGCTCCTTAGAATACACATACACATCAGCTGTGAGCAAAGCTAACACAAGTGCAATCATTCGCTGTCTCCAACACCTTCAGTACCCATTTTATTGTGTGCTCTCAGCATCCCAACTTTTCAGCCAACTTCACCCTTCTTTGATTTACCTGTTTATTATATTTTTGAATAATTCCCATTATCATTTTAAACAGCGACCAAAAGCCAGGTACTGGTAAGCAGCCCAAAGAAAGGAAGACACAGTTCTGCAGGAAGTCACAAAAACAGCAAGACTTCAGCAAGACCAGGAAGCGTATCAGATGTTCCACCCGCAGGAGAAAACGAAAGCATCGAACAGAAAACACCATCACCTCAGCCAGTGAGTGTTCATTGTAATGCTTATATTAAGGGTTGAATTTACATTATAGGAATCTTACTTGCAATGCACCTCCCCACTGTATTTTCCTAAGGAGTTTGGGCAAAATTGTGCAGAACCTTTTGACTTCTTCCAGTAATGTCATTACATATCCATCACATATCCATATCCAGCTAAGATTGCAGTGTACCAAAGATATTTAATGTGAGCTATAGGTACTTTCTTTATCCAGTGTGGGTTCCAGAATCGTTAAAATGCAGTATTCATGCAATACTTCGCATTTTACAACTTCCAGTAGTAAAATAATCAATTAAATATCCAATTGACTACATGATGACAATCTTGCTTCCCTAATAGGCATAAAATTGCAATGTTTACTCAAAAAGTATACAACACTTATCTGATCATTCAAAATTGTTGTTACAACTACACTGCAGAATGTGAGCTATACAACTAAAAATACATTGCCTTTACCGATGCAATCCGTATTACTTTTCAGTATTCAAACATACACACATCAGTACAGAAATATATGTTTCCTTGCCTCCACAGTTTTCATCCACCTTCACAGCTCTATATTTTCTTCAGCCTCCCAGCACCTCAATGGTCTTTAACTGGCAGCCAGCTAGACGCTGATGGCCTACGGTTGCCACAAACATATGGTATACTGTGCTTGGCCCAGCCCTTTTAAGTTGGAAGGTACTTTATCCAGGATCTAGAGCCATAGTACAGACTATTCTTTGCGCTGGATATGCCACTGATTTGTAAAAATTAAAACTGTGCATGATGGCTCCTTAAAAAAAAAAAAATCAAGTTTATTAACAAAGCTTATGCGGGTAAAAATATGTACATTTTCAAGAGTTTGCCTTAGAACCTTTTAGCTGACCTGTCTGATACTTCATTCGTTTGGCATTTCCACAATTTTAATAGCATTTAGCTTGTATTATCATATTTCCCGGAGAAACAATATTAGGTAGTTAATTAAAGTTAAAGGTTTTTCATGCCTGTTATTGATTTGTCATTGCCCTGCTTGTGAAGCTGACTTGACACAGTAATGGCTTGTGAAATCTAATATGAACCTTGAAATTAATTGGCATAATATAATTCAGTCTTCACACATTGACTGAAAGAAAGGAGACCTTTTTAATGACCAGATTGCTTGTGTGTAATATGCTTCTTAGAATTTTAAAGAAAGGTATGTGGTATTGATAACATCACTTGTTTTCTCAATGATACTCATGAACAAAACTATATACTGTAACTTTCATTTATACTTTATAGTTTAATAAAATCTGGGAAAGCTGATATTCATAAGTGTAGATGTGTGTGTGTGTGTATATATATATATATATATATATACACCGTATTTGCTCGATTATAAGACGACCCCCCAAATCTGAATATTAATTTAGGAAAAAAAGAAAAAGCCTGAATATAAGACGACCCTATAGGGAAAAAAAGTTTTACCAGTAAATGTTAATTCATGTAAACTATTTTTTTTAATAAAAGCTATGATTGAGAAAAATATTTTGGTTTTATTTCGTTCTATTTTCCAACCTGCCTCCCCAGTTATGTACAGCTGCCCCAGAAATGCCTTATACCCCCTATATGCCACTGTGCCCCATGATATGCCTTTTGACCCCCTATGTGCCACTCTGGCATTAAGGGGGTTAAAAGGCATACTAAAGGGCAGAGTGGCATATAGGGAGGTTTAAGGCATTTCAGGAGGCAGAGTGCCGTATAGAGAGTTAAAAAGGCATTTCTGGAGGCAGAGTGGCATTAAGGGGGTTAAAAGGCATTTCATAGAACACTGCCTCCAGAAATGCCTTATGCCCCCCATTTAACACTCCCCCGCCCCCCCCCCCCCAAACTTACCGGTGTTTCTGACTCCCCTGTCATGCAGCCGGGGCAGCGTGTAGATGTCTACGCGATTCGCGTAGACAACTTACGCTGCAGCCGGAAGGAGGTGTGGCTAGCAGCAGGGGTTGTCTGCGTCCATCGCGCAGACCTTCCTCGACTGTCAGAGAGAATTCCCCGCACCGGTAAGGGGGGGAGACAGGAGGATCCAGGTCCCCTGCAGCTGCGGGGGATCTGGATCTTAGTCGTCTCATAGTCAGACCTATTTGAGGTCTGATTATAAGACGACCCCGATTATAAGACGAGGGGTATTTTTCAGAGCATTTGCTCTGAAAAAAACCTCATCTTATAATCGAGCAAATACGGTATATATATATTGAATTATTGTATATGTTAAATAACATTTAATAATACCTATAACTGTGTCCATGCAGGCACACAAATACATAATACAAGCAACCGTATTGTATAAAAGCTGGCAACTCACAGAAGCTCAGCTGGCCTTTGTTGAAAGTCTAAAGGAAGTGGAGAAACAAGAATCTAAAGGTATGTTTGCATTAATACTTTACGTAACCATGACACTCTTGAAGGTTATTTACCATCATTATTATATGGATATTAGAAAAATATACTTTTATAAAAAGCGCTATCATGTAAACAGGAAAGGATTAGCCAAAATAAACAAAATGGCAAAATGTTCCGTTAGTCTGGGCATTGGTTAGCTCAGCAGCACAGAATAGCATATCTTCCAACTGTCCCCTTACAGTCACTATTTTAAGCACTATCTTGCCGAGCTGTCCCACATTTTGTGAGCACTGGGGATCATGGGCCAGTGAGAAAGATCTTCTAGATTGTAAGCTCGTTTGAGCAGGGCCCTCCTCACCTGTTGTCTCTGTAAGTCAATTTGTTATGTTACATACTAATTGTTATGTCCTGTCTACCTATTGTACAGTGCTATGGAATTTCATGGCGCTATATAAAACAATAAATAATAATAATAATATGGCTCTGGGGGCCCAATGGAGGTCATGTAGTCACCTTGTGACAGCTGAGAGCAGTGAAGTGGATTTAGCTGGGTGCTCATTGTGCCCAAAAGGTCACAAGGTGGAGGTCCACAATAGGCTCACTGAGCTCCTCTACTATAACTGTCAGTACAATATATAGGATGTTCCTTATGCTATAGTGATTAACATACTGCTCATTCTTTGTGGCAAAGTCAGTGTAGCCGAAATACTCTGGGTTTAGATACCTAAAAAAAACAATGTTTTTTTTTTTTAAATCATTTGCCTTTTTTGAAATGAGCCCCCTTTATTGCACATACGCTTTGATTTATACAAAATCATTAGTAACCTATGTCACTGCATCTTTCCACTGAAGATTTAATCACGTCCATAAACATTTTAGAATCTTTTCCAGTTTCTTCGAGAAAAATCATTGTCTAACGGGGGGGATATTCTAACAAGAATACATGAAATTTAATTATGTTTGCAAATGCCTGACACTTTACACATGATTTTAGAGCATTGTATAGGCTTTTGTTAATATTTGTTAATGGACACAAAGACCTTTTTATAACTATCCGGCGAGACACATTATGAGCGCTTAATATTTTTAACCAAACCTGCAGAAACATGTACTATGTTTGAAGTATAAATTAAATGGTAAAAATAATGGCTTAAGTGATAATGAAACAAAATGTGAGAGATGTAACACTGAGTTTTAAATACTGTAGCTATTGCATATTGGCGACCTAGGGAGTTGTTCTTGTAACAGAAGATTTATTTTTAGTATGTTTTTTAGTTCTGTTAAGTCTTTCACTCCTATATCATATGACTGATTAATATTTTCCTAAAAAGTCTTGTTAAAGGGGACCAGTCCCATTCTAGATTAGGGCTGCAAACAAGCTACAATTTTTGGACATCCCATGTCAAGCCCAGGCATTGAAATTAAAATGTCTTGTACTGCCTCTTAGAAATATTCAAGTTTTTTAGCGCCCAGGAGAAAAACCTCTACTTCAATTGCTTCACTAAGACCCATTGACATTACTAAAATAATTGTTTCAACTGATGTCCTTCTTCAAAGGCCCTAACAGAAGCTTTAGTAGAAGCACTAGTAACCACACAAATAGAAAAGACAAATTAAGCTCATATGTGCTAGGATCAGAACCGGCCCGACAATGGAGCCGAGTGGGGCAACCGCTCCAGGCGGCACTCTTGAAGGGGCGGCACTTCGCCGCCCCAAGCCCTTTTTTTTTTTTAAAGCGAAAGAGAGAGGAAAGGGGTGCCGCTGTCAGTACCCGCTCGGCGCCCCTCGCTCTCTCCTCTGCGGCGAATCTCCCTGTTCGGTCTCGGTGCTGGCTTGTAATGCTGAGTGCCGGAAGATTTCCAGCACTCAGCATTACAAGCCGGCACCGAGACCGAACAGGGAGACTCGCCGCAGGACTGCTGAAAGGTAAGTGCAAGAAGGGGGGGCAGCAGGGACGGAGGGAGAGGAAGGGTAGATAAGGGGGGGGGGGCGGAAGGGACAGAGGGAGAGGAAGGGTACATAAGGGGGGGGCGGCATTTTAAAATTTGCCCCAGGCGGCATTTTGCCTTGGGCCGGCCCTGGCTAGGATGCACTAAATGCTCACTATATGTGTCAGGACACGGGTGATCAGGTCAGGTAGGAGCCCATGCGCAGGGGATACTTGGGGTTCAGTATGTAACCCACGGTGCATGATTATGCAAACAAAGACACCACAAGCAGAAATCCAGGTAATGCAGTGTATTTTATGTATATAACAGGACCAGCAAATAAGGGTAATACAGTCTAAGCAAGAAACCGGACGTATGGCAAAATAAATACCGGTAATAAGTCTTTTGACAGGGAGCCCACTTGGAAGGGTACGAAAGGCACACAGGCCGCTTGGAAGGGTACGAAAGGCACACAGCCCGATTGGAAAGACACAAAGCAGGGAGCCCACTTGGAAGGGTACGAAAGGCACACAGCCTGCTTGGAAGGGTACGAAAGGCACACAGCCCGATTGGAAAGACACAAAGCAGGGAGTCCACTTGGAAGGTGTTGGTTGAAATAATGGTCGAATTCTCCTCAGAAAGAGTTTCCTTTAATTAGATCATGCGCATAATCGAGACAAGGCACACAACACACAAAAGTCGAAGCGTTGTCTGATTACATGTTTGAATTACATGGTTTATATAGCATCTTATCTACTTCTAATAGCATGCATTATTATGATTGGTTACTTTTCAAGCAAGTTACACCTCTTTAAGCTGCATAATTAAGAATGGCCTAGACTTGACCCTTTGCACATATATATATAGAACAACTTAGAGTAGACGTGTTGGCGGAAACTCGTCCATATATCATTGACTAGACATTCCCTGCTTTCTTATGTCTTTGTCAGGAATAATATTTACGTTCACATAAGCTTTCTTCTAACAGAAGGACACAAAGCAGGGAGTCCACTTGGAAGGACACAAAGCAGGGAGTCCACTTGGAAGGACACAAAGCAGGGAGTCCACTTGGAAGGACACAAAGCAGGGAGTCCACTTGGAAGGACACAAAGCAGGGAGCCCACTTGGAAGGACACAAAGCAGGGAGCCCACTTGGAAGGACACAAAGCAGGGAGCCCACTTGGAAGGACACAAAGCAGGGAGCCCACTTGGAAGGACACAAAGCAGGGAGCCCACTTGGAAGGACACAAAGCAGGGAGCCCACTTGGAAGGACACAAAGCAGGGAACCAGGAACAGTACAGGTGCAGAGCCACAGCAGGAAGGTCCATAGACTTCAATACAAAGGCCCTGACTGAAGGGCAGGGCAGGTTCATAAAGGCAGGGTAATCCAGATAACAAGGCCCAGCTGGATGTATGGACTAGGGCTCAACCCAGGTAACAAGGCACACCTGATCCCAGTAATTGAGTTCTGAGTGCTCCAGAGGGCGGAGGGTGGCCACTAGTGGTAGCAGAGTTCTATACAACAGGTATGAAAAAGCGATGTTCAGGCAGTGAAAAAGTGGTTCCTGACAATAGGTATGTGTATATATATATATATATATATATAATGAAAATGAAAAACAAAAATTGAGACTGTTTCAAGCATTGTCTTTTCTTGGTTGACACATTTCAAATAAATTTGTGTCACCATGAGTAACTAGTAGTCCAGTCATAGAAGTCTTGCGTTACTGTACGAAGACGTCTGACAGCGTATTCTAATACGGTCCTTTAAGGCTGAAATTAATGAGTTTCGTTCCTTTGGCTGATAGGCAGAAGAAAGTTTTATCATAATCCCGGGCTATCGGCTGGGGTCTCCCAATGTCAGTTTCTTTTTTTGGTGAGCGTGATGTTTGCCTTGTGTTTCTGATCTGAATTGCCTTTAGGATTCTCATTAGACTGATATGCCGATGAAGAATTTCCTCCAAGATGACAAGCATTAGTGTAAAAACACATGAAACATTTCCAGGGAGATCAAGATATTAAACTTGCTTTGTTCTTAGTGCATAGTTTTGAAACGCATGTGTATTTTTATATTTCATTACACATAACAGATAACATTTAATAAATCAAATATAAAACTTTTAAATACAATTTGTAAGTAGAAGGAAAAATGTGTTGTTAGGGTGAATGAATTGTGTATTGTATGTTCTTGGTCCCTGTCTAGTTATATACAAATGCTTTACAAATAATCCTTATGAAATCACTATTTTGGTGTCAGTACTAAGGAGTACAATTGATTGATGCATTAGGCTAATGGACACATATAAACTGTAGCTAACAAAATCATTGCCATGCGTGGATTTCTCCCCGGGAGTGCTTTTAGATTGAAAAACAGAAATCCTGCATATATTTTCTATTAACAAACCATCGTGGAAGCTTGTTTGCATTCAGCATGTGCATCTAGTCTGCTGGCTTGATCAGTGCATTTTTTAGTCTGTTAGACCCTTTCATACTGTAAAGGTATTAGATCAGTTTTTTGTTTTGTATGTGGAATATGTTAATATTTGCAAGCATCAATCTCCTACATGTTAAGCAAAATAGGATCTATGGCTAAATTTAGATGTTCGCCGCTGGTATCAAAAACTCAGGGATAAGAAGAGGAAACAGACTAACTGAATGATATAACACAAGGATTTTATCAAGTCATGTGACAATTATTACCTCATTATTTGTCAAACCTTTCTCAAGACCTCCAGTGTCCTAAAAATTGATAGTCTTGGACTCGTATACTACCTGTGTTTACATGCTTTTCTAATTTATAGCAATCTTTTTTTCGCTCTGTATAGGAATCACTAAAAATAAAAAAAAAAGTATATTCTTTACCTCCTTGCAAGTTTTCTATTTAAGAGGAAAGACTTTTGTTTACACTTAAAATCAGTGGCTTTCCTTAAAGCATGGAGAAAGCTGCTGATTGGTCTATTACTTACTTATTACTATTATGCATTAAAATAGGAGAAGCTGGATATATTGTAAATGTTAGTGTGCTATTGATAAAAAATACATTAGTTTTTCCCAATTCTATATTTAACATTAGAATTATAGTAGTCAAGGTAGAAAAATCTAAACCAAATCAATATTTGGCGTGACCATGTCAAGACAGGGCACACCAACAAGACACAAGGTAGTTATATTGTCAAGGGAGACAGGGGTTTTCAGATGTTCTGTCCAAGCTGTGTGAAGACACACAAAGGAACAGGCAATGTTGAGGACCATAGATACAGTGTTCGGCCAAGAAAACTTGCAGCAGATGAAAGGCACATTACGCTTCAAAATTGGAAGATGTTTCAGCTTAGCATTGGCAGAAAACAGAAGTACCCTGGTACACCTACCTACAGTCCGGAGAAGGCTGGTCAAAGGTGGTGTTCATGGAAGATTTCCGACCAAAAAGCTGACCTCCAATGTGGAAATAAGGCTAAGTGACTCAACTATTCAGTAAAACACAGGAACGGGGGTGCAGAAAAAATGCAGCAGGTGCTCGGGACCTATGAGTTCAAATTTGAAATATTTGGCTGTAGCAGAATGCATTTTGTTCACTGAAGGGCTACAGAGCGGTACAATAATGAGTGTTTGGAAACAACAGTGAAGCATGGCGGAGGCTCCTTGGAAGAGGATGCTCCTTGGAAGAGGATGTGCCTGGAAGCTCCGCCATTTTGCTCATTAGAGGTTATGTTCCTGTCCCATTGTCCACAGAGAAGGGGATGAAGAATGAAGACTCATTGGAGCAGCAGACAAGACAGAAGACAGAGGAACAAGAAGATGCAAGATACTTTGCGACAATCCATTATACGTCAGATAGCCACATTTATCACATTTGCATTCTCTCCTTCTATGGCTAACACAGTAACACAATACAACTCTGTTCTTTTAAAGTAAGTGTCTCAAAAATCATAAAGATAACACACACACTAATTAAGTTATACTGAAAGAGACTGTTCCCCTATATTTCTTCCTTTTTATCATTTGGTAGTTTTAAAAGAGGTAATTTTTGAGAATATAACTTATTGATCAATAAAAAAAATGCTAACACAAATAACAAATACTCTTTGCGATGTATCTCCATTTTATAAGATCCAGAGGGGTGCAATACAAGTTTACCTAGATTTATTTCTTAATTTTATTTGTTGTGATGGTTAGACACCCATTAGTTCCTTATATACACATGTAACTTTTTGGAAATAATTGTTGATAGACAAGTCATTTTTGTAAGGCAACAATTGTTTTAAATAGGTTCTAAGTTTAGCACTAAAAATCACCTTAAAATTTTAACAAAAGACAGAATACTATTTTTTTTGTCAACCAGTATTTATTGCAATACTTTTCATAACCATTCATTATGAGTCCAAATGGTACAACATTAATATGTCAGTCTCCAGCCCTTTCTGACGGTAGTCTGTATTGGATAAGTATTTAACCTACATTCTTAATTACCTATAATATTTTTATTTCTATTGATATATTTTATTTAGTGAGTTCCCGTTTCAGAAAATAAATTGAAATTGTTGTTAGTTTGACCAGTGCAGGAATATGTATTGTTATTTTTTTAGATTCTTTATTTTTAGTAAGAATTAATCTGTCATTTTCATACTGCATTGCTAGACTGAGCAATTAAATGAACACCTAATTTTATTTAATGGTTGCAGGTACAATTTCATAGTACATTTAACGTTGAATTATTTTGGAAATGTAATATTACATTGCCATCTGCTGGGTATATCATGCATTTTTTGTTTTTTCTTAATATTGAAAATAACTGTAATGTAAGTGATATTTTGCCTCTTTCAGTATTATTATTATTATTCATTGTTTTATATAGCGCCATCAAATTCCGTAGCGCTGTACAATGGGTAGACAGGACATAACAAGAAGAATGTAACATAAAAAATTGACTGACATCAGAAAGAATATACTCATGTAATATACTTATGTTGGTGTTTCATTAATGTCAACTTAAAGGGGAACTGACACCATGTTTTTATTACCAATATCCCATTGAAATTAATATTTTATGATTTAAAACAGTTCTAGTTTGCCTGTAAATAGCTGTACTGTAAATGGTTCTTAGCAACCATCTAGACCAATGAAAGCCCATAGGAAAGAATTAAGCAGCATTTCATAACTCTATACAGTATATTGTAGCAATGTTTTTATGTCTCCAAATATTTTTCCATGGGACTTCCCCTTTAATAGGACACCAACTCTTGAAAATAATTAGGCTGCTTCATAGACAAGCACCAGTAAAAACATTTGAATGCCCACCTTGAATTCTAATTTTCCATAAACCATATTTAAGAGAGATCCTTATATTCTTCGTGAACATACCGTATTTTTCGCTCTATAAGACGCACCTGCTGATAAGACGCACCTAGATTTTAGAGGAGAAAAAAAAGGAAAAAATATTTTGAGCTAAAAAATGGGCTATAAAAAAAGGACATCATCCTCCCGTCATGCCTGCACAGAAAAAAGCTGGTCAGACATGATGGGAAGTGTAGTTGGACTACAAGCGCCGTACTGCGCATGCGCCGGCGCCATACGTGACACGGCGCTTGCGTCAAATCCCCCCGTCCTCTCCATCCAGTCCGCCCTTAGCCGTCGCAACGGACCAGAGAAGAGGAGAGGCGGCGACAGAGGCGGCGGTCTCCAGATGAAGACCTCCCCTGGACGGCGAAGCGAGACAGAGACTGTCCGGGACACTTTTGGTGAGTACCGTATTGGCTCGGATATAGGCCGCCCCCGTATATAGGCCGCACCCTAAAAGTTTGGTGCTTTTTTAAAGAAAATTTTTTTCTTTAAAAAAGCACCAAAAAACATACTGCCACTCTGCCCCCCCCGCCCCCCGAGATATGCTACCACTGTCCTCCCTCCCCGAGATACGCTGCCACTGTCCTCCCTCCCCGAGATACGCTGCCACTGTCCTCCCTCCCCGAGATACGCTGCCACTGTCCTCCCTCCCCGAGATACGCTGCCACTGTCCTCCCTCCCCGAGATACGCTGCCACTGTCCCCCTCTGCCCCCCCCTCCCCAACTTACCGGAGCAGACTCCCGGGTGTCTTGCGGGGCCGGCGGGGGACATCTACGCAATACAACTTCCGGTGCGGCACATCCGGCACCGGAAGTTGTATTGCGTAGACGTCCCCCGCCGACCCCGCAAGACACCCGGGAGTCTGCTCCGGTAAGTCCGCGGGGGGTGCAGAGGTAAAACGCATCCGCACGATCCCCGTGGGAAGTGCTGGCAGGGGAGGCTGTCTGAGCGTATCGGGGAGTAGGATGCAGGTCCCCTGCACCGCTGCGGGGGATCTGTATCCTAACCCCGCTGCCTGCCCGGCGCCCGGGACTGCATGTCCCGGGCGTCGGGCGCTAGACCCCGAATATAGGCCGCACCCCCACTTTAAAGTCTTAAAGTGGGGGAAAAAAGTGCGGCCTATATTCGAGCCAATACGGTATATCGTTGCCCCCCCCCCTCCCTGCCTGCATCTTCGCTCCATAAGACGCGGCTGATTTTTCATCCTACTTTGGGAGGAAAAAAACTGCGTCTTATGGAGCGAAAAATACGGTATATAGGTCAATAGATCAATATTTTTCACACATCATGAATGAATGCTTCATAGAGAAGGTGTATACATATATTTACAGCAATATAATTATCCTCTATATTCATCTGTTACTAAAACAAATGTATATTATATATTTATTTCATAATGGTTTTCATGCATAAGGGGCTATGATTCCAAGATTCAGACTGATAAAAGTATGTGGGCACCTGACCATCACATCTATATGAGATTGTTGGTCATCCCATTCCAAAAACCATGGGCATTAATACGGAGTTGGGCTTTACACCACTCTAGCCGTCGCTTGGCATTGCACATGGTGATGTTGCTTCCAAAGGCAGGCTGGAACTCTGTAGTGAGTGATGCCACAAAAGTCAAGTCATTTGTACGCTCTGTGTATTTCAGCACTCGGCAGCCCCGCTGTGTAAGTGTGAGTGATTTACCGCTCCATGGTTGAGATGTTGTTACTCCTAGATAATTCACAGTAATAGCACTTACAGTGGACCTGGGCAGATCTAGCAGAGCAAAACAGACACTGAGTTCTTCAGTACAACCAGAGCCGGCCTTAGGTGTTCTGGCGCCCTGTGCGGACTACTCCTCTGGCGCCCCCCCATCCCCAAAAAAGAAAGGAATAAAAACTTGTAAAAAAACCCCAATCACTATATACTACGCCAAACATTGATGTGGTGCAGGCCTACCACTTCATTGTCTGGCTTAGTAGTAGGGATGCACCGAAACGAATTCTGGACTGAAACCGAAAGTGCAGCATTTACCTGGCCAAAACCGAATATGACCCCCCCACCCCATAAAAAAATCTAACACTTTTATTTAAAGTAAGTAACACACCAAAATAGGACAAAACAATTAAATAATATTATATATATATATATATATATATATATATATATATATATATATATATATGATTAACAGCAATCACATTCCTATCATGCCCAGGCATACCCAGATTCCAGGATTTACTCGCAGACTTGGCATGATAGGAGTATGATTGCCCTATCTACCCCCTCTCACTCTCTTCTGCCCTATCTACCCCTTCTCACTCCCTTCTCCCTATCTACCCCCTTTCCCCTGTCTCACTCCCTTCTCCCTATCTACCCCCTCCTAACTATCTACCCTTTCCCTCTTTGAAGTTCACTTACCTTTCAGGAGTCCTGCGGTGGGGGTGCAAGGCCTCTGCCTCCCAGCTCTGTATGGAACAGTATAGAGTGATGGGAGTTATGATGTACTTTTAGAGCATAATTAGATCATGAAAAAGACATTGGAAATGGTACAGCATAACACCCATCACTCTCACACATTTACCAATCCACACATATACTAATCCACACATATACCAATCCACACGCATACCAATCCACACGCATACCAATCCACACATATATACCAATCCACACACATATACCAATCCACACACATATATATACCAATCCACACACATATATATACCAATCCACACACATATATATACCAATCCACACACACACATATATATATACCAATCCACACACATATATATATACCAATCCACACACATATATATATACCAATCCACACACATATATATATACCAATCCACACACATATATATATACCAATCCAAACACATATATATACCAATCCACACACATATATATACCAATCCACACACATATATATATGCCAATCCACACACATATATATACCAATCCACACACATTTATACCAATCCACACATATACACTAATCCTCACATATATACCAATCCACACATATATACCAATCCACACACATATATACCAATCCACTCTCACTGAATGTTTTCCTACCTTTCCTCTTTTCTCCTTACAGCTCCTTTTCCTCCTCTTCGTTCTTCTGTCTTCTTCCGGGTCAGAGGGCACGGACAGCGGTGGGCGCGGCTTCAGTGTTGTGCGCCGGGATCTGACAACAAATCCCGGCGCACAGCAGCTGTTGCCGCGCGGATCACAAGGGAGCGCTATCGGAGGTCTTTAACAGACCTCCGGCTCCCTTGAGTGATTTTAAGCCGGGTTCAAGGGAGATCCTTGAACCTGATTAAAATCACTCAAGGGAGTCGGAGGTCTGTTAAAGACCTCCGATACCGCTCCCTTGCGAGCCTGCTCCTCCAGCGGCGGACATTACTGTCCGTCTCTGGAGGGGTGCCGGGTGCCCCCCTAATGAGTGGCACCCGGTGCGGACCGCCCCCCCCCCCCGCTAGGTACGCTGCTGGCGGGAGCGGAACGCCACGGTGGCGTCGGACCCCGCGGCGGCTGCGGACCCCCGCGGCGGACCCCGCGGCAGCGCCTCCTGGAGTGTGGCGCCCTGTGCGGTCGCACAGGTCGCACACCCCAAAGGCCGGCCCTGAGTACAACCCATTCCACTGCCGTTGTTTGTCTACGGAATGGCAAGCAAGCAACTTAAACCCTAGATTTGCTGGTGAGCTGAAAATGACAGTAGAAAGTTAGTTCCCACTCGCAGATTCCACCTTGTATCTTCAGTGGGATGCAAAGTAAAATGTGGTGATGCCCCCGAATAATAAGTTAGTTTTGTTCACCAAGAAAGCCATATACATATGCAGTTATGGCGGTATAGAGCCCCCTGTATCCCACGTCATTCCCCATCCTGGGCCTTGTAGGTTGGGGGGGTAACTTTAAAGCCATAATATAATAACATAAATCCCACTAACCTCTCCTACCTTTAAATGTCCTAAGTGGGTGAGTAAGATCCATTCAGTGCACCATTTGGTCTCTTTGCAGCCTTTGGTCTCGTTGTCAAATGATCCTTTCTAGTCCTCCTCTTTGGCCTCTAGAAAAGGACAGTGTAAAAATGAAATTAACTTAAAGAAACTGACACAAAGAAAAATTGAAGTTGCATGCACTATATGAGTTGAAACATGTATTTTAACCCTTTACTTGACTGACAATTTTGTGGCCACTTCAGACAAACTAAAGCTATGGGAGGGTAAATGTTTGAAAAAACCCACTAATTATAAGATATAATAATACCGTAATACAATAATACCTTCTATGCAATGAAAATCATTATTATTTCCTGCTTATATTTTATTTAGATAGACATGAAGAGGTAACTTCTGAGACTCATTATGGAAGTGAAGGTCAAAAATCGGCAAGTACTCTGAAGATGTCCAAGAGAGTCAAAGACAAAACAGAGAAGCCAGAAAAAGAAAGGTCTGGTAGGGAGAAGGAGAAGGAATGGCTTCATTCAGCTCCAGCTTCCAGACCTGAATCTCAGGTGAACCTTACATTTTTTTTTTTAATTGCTCCTGAGTTGGGTTTAATTGAGTATTTTGCGGTTCTGTCTGCTAAGCCACTAGTTTTAGCTACCAGTTAATACAACCCAATATTTATTTATTTAACAGGACATTTTGCAGTTAATCTTGCATGAGCCAGAGTGCTTTAGGATTTTTTTTCTATATCGATATTTGTTTTAAAATTACACGTATTTAGCACTTCTGCCAAATTGTATGTAAGTACACGTCCTGCTTCCTTCCTAGTACTTATGTATGCTTCCTGATTCACTTTTCTAACACCATATTTGAAGAATGTGTATGCTGATTTGCATACAAAATACGCTTGAGTCTATTTTGCAGATTTATTTAGAAAGTGTTTAACCAGAAAAAAAACACATTGAGATTTCTCTCCTGGGGACCAAGTCCAGAAACTATATTTTCATAGAGTTTCACATTAATCAGAGCAAACTGTGGTGCGGAAATGTAAACTACATACCCATAGTCTAAGACCGGCATTAACATTTGCTGCACAATAAGTTTCCTTACAGAGGGGATCTAGGCTAGATTCAATCCTCGAACACAGTTTTGATGATAGCTTGTCAACATGGAGACCAAAAGACAAATTGGGATCTAGCCACATACCATGATATTTATAGGGATTTACTAGGGTCAGGTTATAACACAATTTGGTCTCGATGTTTAGTTTGTTGCTAGCCATCCACTTTTCAGCCTTAGAAAACTGACCCTGTAGCACGGTTTCCACTTGTCGAGCTCGTATAAATGATTGTATCATCAGCATACATGTGCACATTTGCCAGATTGCACACACAGAGGGTAAATCATGTATAAATAGCGAGAACAGCAGGGGCCGTAGGATCATTCCTTAAGGCACTTTGCCCTTAATCAGCAACGCAGAAGAAGTGTCAGAAACAGACACATATTTAACCAGATAGGTAGGAACGAAACCAGCCGAGCGACTGCTCATTTATACCAGAAGATCATGATCTACCGTATCAAAGGCTTTTGTAAAGTCTAGGAAAAATGCTCCAGTAAGCTCGCCTATCTCCAGGCAACTCTGGATATCATTGCTCACTTTTAAGAGGACAGTAACTATGAAGTGATTTGGATGACAATATGCCTTCAAAAAGGCATCTTTATAGATACAGAACAGCTTGTTATTGATTCAGTATTAGCTACAAACAGACTAAAACAGACTAGTCCGCAAGTTATCCTTAATATGTAATCCTATTTTACGTTTACACATTAATAAAGGACAAATGCTTTTGGATTCAAAATTTTAATTATACTGTTAACAGGGTTTACTTTGGTACTAAATAATTGTATCCGTATTTCCTGGTCTCTGCTGCCATCAAGTGTTTACATAGCATAAGTCAACACTACATGATAACTAAATCATGTAAAGTAATATTTTATATAGTTAATTATAATTTAAGTGCTCCACCATTAAAATGAGCATTTTCACAAATATATGTATACCTGAACAAATATATCTAGCACCCTTTATTTCTCCTTTCTTCCTATTTCTATAATTGCTTAACATTAAAACAAGGCATATATCAGAATTGCTTTGACTGTGTGTTTCTATAATAACCCAAACACTCATGTAACAGAAGTTGGGGATAAAGCTGGGGATATAGAAAGACCAGTCCTGCCACAGGGTAACCAAGGATTACAGAACCTCCCATTAAGCTTTCAGGAAGCAAAATACATTTGTATAGACAATTTATTAAAATAGATTTCATTATTTTCAAGGATAATCAAGGATTCATCACGTTCATTACTTAAACATATCTAAGTGGATTTTATTATATAAAAGTTAAAATGTATGTTTTTGAAAGATGATTCCTTGGACATTAGAACCTACTTTGATGTACCATACTGTGCAGGAATAATTTTTTGGGATGAAAGACACATTTGGTCACCATTCTATTGTAATCCCGGGTAGTAGACTGGCAAAGTTGGGCAGCAGATCAAGCAATGGGATAAGTAAATCAGTGTGGCAGACTCCAAGGTTTCAGTAAGCTTTCTCATGATTTTCATGATGCAGATAAGGGGAAGACACGGGTGGGCATGGAGGAGGCTATTAAGAGCGAAAATTGTATGCTTTCAATAGGGAGGTTCTTCGGTAAGCCTTTAAAACTAGAGTACATAAGAGAAAGTCTGACGGAAAGGGTTAGGGAATTCCGGAGAACTCGTACAGCATGTGAAATCCTGAATACGTGAGTGGGAAGATGTAACAACAGTAGAAGAGAGACTAAGCCATGGGCGTTAAGGAGAGTATTTGGATATGAGAGCAGAGATATAGAGGGTACAGAATTATTAAGGGTTCAGGCAGCAGTGTTCATAATTATTATTATTATTATTATTATCTTTTATTTATATAACGCCAACAATTTACGCAGAGCTTAACCCCTTCAAGACCGGGACGTACCTGGTACTTCCTGGTCAAAGGTCACCGGCAGACCGGGACATACCAGGTACGTCATCGGTGATGCATGATCCATCGTCGCTATGAACGCTGGGATCGCGAGGGGCGGCTGCTACTGACCGCTGGGTGTCCCCAGCGATCCGTAGCAGCCACTCCCCCTTAATTCCGTGCACGTGATCGCTTTGAAGCGAATCACGAGCACGGAATTTAAATATTTTTTAAAAAACTGCGTTCTTCAAGGGAAGACGCAGTATGCAAACGTCGGTCCTGAAGGGGTTAATACAATACATATATACAAGGGGTATGACCAGACGAGAATTGACAGACTAAGACAAACCGATACATTAGGTGGAGAGAGCCCTGCTCGCAAGCTTACAATAAATTGTAGTGGTGAAAGCGATGGGAGCCGATTTTATTTTGCTGGTCATCTTCCCATATATATATATATATATATATATATATATATATATATATATATATATATATATATATATATATATATATATATATAAAATGTGTGTGTGTATAAATTGATTGAAATTGCATTCTCCACAAATCTAGGCTCAACAGCTGATGGATTTAAACAAACCATTCTGGAATCTAAGGCTGGTCAGCGAAACTAGTGAAGCAGACACAATAGAAGTGAAGAAAGATACAGAACGTATAGATGAGATCAGAGCCATGAAACAAGCATGGGAGTTGGCAGAACCAGGGAGAGCTGTTAAGGTAACTCTATCAAAGAAGGTATCTGCAAAAATCTAAATAGCAGCTACAAAATCCATTAACGTTAATACAATTATTTGGAAGGCTTCTTACCGCAGAAAATGAAACACAAACCTAAAACTATTTCTAACACAGAGTTTTAATTTTAGGCTTTGCAGTCACGTTTGCAGTACATCAACAAGTATGTGCAAAAAGTGTCCATCGAAGATTCCACAGAAAAGACAATTCTCAGAGACAGCCAGGTTCTGGACGTAGAAGAAAGTAAGAAGAATTTGATTCTGTTCTGCTTGGTTACATAACCCATCATTTCTCCAATGCTATTAGACAATAATAAACCCCTTTGCGACACATGGGTCTTAAGTGACCAGAGAGTTTGTCATTAGCACATCTATTTTTACTCACGATTCCCCTTCTCCATGTTTAGTGCACCCACACAAATTATATGTTGCTTTTTCAAGGACAGATGAAGCTTTCTCTTTATGCTGATTTTTTTTATATATATTCTTTCGTTTAGTATCTAAAAATGTAAAAAAAAAAAAAGAAACATAAATCAAGATTTTTATTTAGGATTTCTTCCACAAGTTAGGTCCTACTGATAAAAAAGACATCCCCTGTATAGTTTTTTTTTAACTAAATTCTCCCTTACATACCACACTGTTATTATTTTTGTACTTTAAAAAATGTTGTTAAGTTTGTCGTTGGAGGGGCTCCAGCTATTTTGGCACCCATTTATTTTTTTACAAAAATTCTTTACATTTATTTATTTTTTGGTTTATTTGTTTTTACTTTTTACACTTTTTTAATGGAGATCTCTCAGTGACCTCACAAGGAACTGGGCAGTGCCCATTATGATGTCAAAGTCTGGAGTCTGTTTAATTATTTATTTTTATTTTATTTTTATATATATGTTTTAGCCATTCTTAAAATGTATTTTTTGAGGTGGGAGAAACACTGTTTCCCTCTCTTTTCACTATTGTCCCAACTGCTGCCGATCACAAAGTGATCAGCCAGCAGGGATTCATTGCCCTGAATTGTTTATTGCAGTACCTGTGATCAACCTGCTGGAGAAGTTTATCAGAGGTCTCAGGAGGATCTGGACAGCCACTCTGGGAACCTTTTTTTAATTTCTTTTTTCTGGTAGTATTAGGACTGACAACCGCTGTTCAGGCTTTTTCCCATTATTTCGGTGTAACCAGCAATCAGTTAGCAAGAAGCTACCTGGCTCCCTGATCTCCCATGTACCGGCAGGGAAAAAGCATAGGACATACTATTGCATCCTCTGTCATCTAGAGCATGTTTTAGAGAACGTAATAGTACATCCTGTGTCACAAAGAGGTTGAAAATAACTATCATGGAGAAAAGAAAAGTAAAATGTCAATTGTCATCTATCACATTAAACGGAAAGACTAGTGTCCCATACACTAGACACTTACACTTGGGAATCAATACGATTGTTTTCCTCCCTCTTTGGAATTGTTTGATTGTTTTCTGTGCATGGGCACAGAAGGCCTAATTAGATCCTCCCAGACTCCTGTACAAGCCAGCGCTGGAGATGGTGGGCAGTGAATATAGAGCACATGAGCTTTTATGAGCATGAGGCGTGTTTGGCTGAAAACATGTCCTGCAAGCCTAAGAACTGGGGTGAGGAACGTCTTAAAGTGCATATTGTGTTTAAAGTTTCCCTTTAGAGCAATTAAGCAATTGAGTAACATAATACATGTCAGTGAATAGTTAAAAAAACCAGAAACTCTCTTTTTCAAACTATAAATACAAGATGTTGTTTTGTGACTTCAATTGAGTAAAGTTCAGGAAAAATGTGAATTACTGTAACAAAGTACATTTTTATGGTTTATATTGCACTGCTGGTATAAGCAGCTTTTCTTTGCCTAAGAGCTTTGAAGGCTGGTAAGAAATCAATGGGATTTGTTACAGGGCCACAGCATAAAGATTAGCAAAGACTAAGTCACGGCATGGATAATTTAAAATATGTTTTCAGTCACTTTGTGAAAAAAAAGATTTTTAAAAATGAGAACATTTGTTTTTGATCATTTATTCGTACATTAATTAAGTACAAAGTGCTGAAGAAGAACAGTAAGTGGAGAATAAAAATAAAAAAATATATATTTAAAAACATAAATGTGGTGAGAGAACATTAAAGTTTTTATTGATTTTGTTTTTAGATATCCCCAGGAAAATGTTTCACTGCAAGGGGAACCATTTTTTCCATTTCTATAAATAATCACGCTTTTCTAGAAGCATTTTTGTTATTTTCACTTCCAAGGCTAAATCAGTGCTGGAAACTTTCTTGAGATAAACATTAAAATAAGCAATTCACTAGAGGAACAGCAAATAATTCAAGTTAAACCTTTCAAAGTAGGCACATTGTTAAGAGCTGATTGTTGGGAAAGCCCCTGGCACTCAATTATTTTAGCACTGCTTTGCCTACGCTAGAACTTGTACACGTGATCCGCAAGGAATAAACAACTAAAAAGTAAATGTGAACAGGATGACTTTCCTCCAGCTGGTGTCAAATTGATTTCCTCCATTAGTCTAGTCTTCAGAACATACTGTACTTTTGTACTACAATTAGAACAATACATATTCAGTCCTTGTGATGGAAAATTATGAAGGAATCATAAAACATATGATTGAGGGATGTTAGACGATCAAAACCCAAGGTAAATGGGAGCTACAGTATACTACTGCGCACAATAGTACATCTGCCTAAACAAATTACTTTGATTTTATTGAACCTAAATACACCGATTAGCCATAACATTATGACCACTGACAGGTGAAGTGAATAACACTGATAATCTTGTTATCGTGGCACCGGTCAGTGGATGGATTATTTCTGGCACCAAGTGAACATTTCGTCCTCAAAGTCAGGAGCATGAAAAATGGTCAAGCGTAAGGATCTGAGCGACATTGATAAGGGCCAAATTGTGATGACTAGACGACTGGGTCAGAGCTTCTCCAAAACTGGAGCTTTTTGGTGGGGTGTTCCCGTTCTGCAGTTGTCAGTACTTATCAAAAGTGGTCCAAGGAAGGAAAAATCTGTGAACAGGAGACATGGGTGGCCAAAGCTTATTGATGCACCTGGGGGGTGCAGGTTGGCCCATGCGGTCAAATCCAACAAACACGCTACTGTAGCTCAAATTGCTGAAAAAATTCATGCTGGTTCTGATAGAAAGGTGTCAGTACCTGTAGACTAATCAGGGTGCCGAGGGTGACCCCTGTCCACTGCCGAAAGCGCCTACAATGGGCACGTGGGCATACTAACTGGACCACGGAGTAATTGAAGAAGGTGGCCTGCTCTGATGAATCATGTTTTCTTTTACATTGCGTGGATGGCCAGGTGCGTCGCTTACCTGGAGAACACATGACACCAGGATGCTCCTTACAGGACCTGCTCCTAACTTCTTGGTGCCAGATACCACAGGGCACCTTCAGAGGTCTAGTGGAGTCCATGCCTCGATGGGTCAGGGCTGTTTTGGCGGCAAATGGGGGACCTACACAATATTAGGCAGGTGGTCATAATGTTATGGCTAATTGGTGTATGTTAACAAGGATCATTATTTAATCTAAAATTGGCATAGTCTGTAAAAGTTTAGTGCTTGAAAGTGTTTTTGGATGATCAAGCATGAGAAGTACATTGCGATCGATACATTTACTTTATTTTATATTATATGACATACAGCATCAACTTCTGCAAGAGTTTTAGAAATCCAGTCAACAGAACCAAGCCTGCAAACAAAAAAAGAAGTGGAACCACTGGACCTGACACCTTTCCTTAGGTAAGCACAATTTTCCAATGTAGTGGGAAGGCATATGCAGCCCTTGGTATAACTTAATATATTGATCATAATACCAAGCCCATGTGTTCTAATAAAAGGGACACTCCAGCCATTATATGCAGTCACAGAGTACTATGCATTCTTATATGATGGGGGAATCAAGGACATTAAACTGTCCCCTTAACCATCATAATAGAAGACGGAACCCACATCAGATGGGATGTCAAAAATGTGGTGTGTTTGATAGCAACCAGTGTGTTTATTATGCTGATTTTGTGGTTCTGTATAGAAAAACAAGAGAGAAACCATTATTAAGAGATGAGACTGTAATCCAACAACAAGCCTTACAAAAGGCAGAAGAAATTCAAAGCTTTAGGCAACTAAGAGAAGACGTTTTAAAGCGAAAAGAGATGGACCAAAATGCACGGAATGTGCTTAAAAAGAAGGTTCTACAAATGTATGAAGACTTACAGGTAACAAATGGCTTTGAGTAAAAAGGTTCTCTCTGTAAGTCAGACTGGTCACCAGTCTGAGTTACAGACTCTCTTAAGAAAGTGCTACGTCAGTGAACTGGCTTGTGATATAAGTGTATATAAATTAATTTATTTTAAGTAATATATCTTCCTGTTTTTATAGACTATTTTGTAGACAACGATAATCTTTACAAAGCCTAAAACACACACAAGTAAAGTATAAAAAAAAACACCTCTGGATATGTTTAAAATCTATTTAGCATTCTTTAATTTAATGTTTTTTTGTGTCACAGTTATCACTAGACAATGCCCGTGAAGAAATTCTCAGCGCTCGAGAATCGTACAAAAATAAGTTGCTAGAAGCTGAGAAAACAAAGCAAGAGGCATTGGCAGCCCAAGAAACGTCTCTTCAAGTTGAACAGAAGAAAAGTCCGTCACCAAAAAGGAAAAGTGCAAAACGTTCTGGGAAAACAAAATAGAAGCTTTAACTTTAAAGCACAATGTTTCCATAACAATCTTTTTTTGTTATGTTTTATAGATGTGATTCATAATTTTAAAAATAATATTTTTTATTTTGAGAAAACCATTATTTTCAGTTTTAGGTTACCATGTGTTTACCTGTCATATTTTTCCTGACTTTGCCATACTTACCACCCTTTCTAAAAAGAAAAAAATGTTTTTCCCAATTTCGCTTCAAGTGCCTTAAATGGGTAGTTAATGCACCAACTGGGCTTATTTTTAAAAAAATAAATGGCACTTATTCCCACTTACCTCATCATAGCAACTTTAAAATAAAACATACTCTCCAAGTGCTTCCACATCTTAGGGGAAGGAAATGGTGCTTAAAAGAACAACTCAGATGATGCAGAAACTGGTTATATTAAAAGAAAAGTTATTTAATCACTATAAACTATAGGAAACAGCAAGGAACAAAAGACACACTTGACATATTCCATGTCAAAAATGTAATCATATTGGTTAAATGGGCTTAGAATTCAAAAACAAGTGGCTCCTATACCCACTTACTTCACATTAGCTATCATAATAAAACTAGCACTCTCTCTTCTTACCTTCTTGGTTTACAGGAAATATAACCTTGAATTTACCAAAGACAAATAAAATAGTTGAAGATTGTCTGTCAATTACAGTTAATAACAGTGCTTTAGGAACATTCAGGGATCTTCACAGAAAGTAGGCAATTGTCATGTATACAGATGGACAACATAGAAACAAACAATCCAATATATATATATATATATATATATATATATATATATATACATACAGTAATATAACAAATGCACCACTAAGACACTCCTACCTGTATCGTCTCAACAGTATACATAAGGGAAAAGAAGCAATAACATGAAATGGGAGAAAACTAATAACAAGAAGAGTGCAAAATGTTCATGGTCTATGAATCAAAGCCAAATGTCAAGTGATTACATTCACAAACATATGAGGGATCTGAGCAGGTAGAGAATCAATATAGCTGTGTGGATGATTGATCATGTTGCCTAGAGCTTGGAAACAAAGCGCAAGAAGGAAAATCCATAGCACAACCATATATATTTTAATAAAACTAGATGACAGAGATAATCATACCTTCTTGGGTTATGCAGCGGTTCTATATATTGCCAACTTGTCTATCAAGGAACATTTTTTGGTTTATACAGTGTGTACAATATTATCAGAATCTTAAATGAAGACCATAAGGCTGATGAAAGTCTGTTTATGAATTTAACTAATATATTGTATGGTTAAAATAGCCAAATCTTACTGGTTAAATTGGAAATATAAAGGTACTTTGCAGAATTTCTAGAGGCTTTTTTGTAAATTTTTTTGGTCTTGATGAAAACCTACCTTGCTGTGCACGTTAGAACTTTATATGATATTGAATACATTTCTCTAATTTTTCTTGTTTTTGTAAACATTGTATGCTTGTCTCTGTGGGAGTTTCTGTACGAGGGCAGTTCTCCACCATTACACATTATACTATTTTGGTTATATATTATAAGTGCTTTGATCAGTAAGTTATGTCAGTTTTTTCAACCAAAACATAAATAAACTGTATTAAATCTAATTTATCAATATATACAATTGAGAATACAGCCTGTCTCCTGTATACAGATAAGAAGGACATATAAACACCTTGCATGTAACTATAATATTGTGGGAATAGCAGAACAACTTTTAGGATAACTACATTTAAGTAGCTTTTGTTTTTTATTTGATGTAACTATTTTGATTAAAAAAGGTAAAGGTAGCTGAAATCTCAGTCGAATAGTGGCCAACCTAACTTCTGATCAGTTTTTTGTCCGGAATGCTGGAAAGATCGCTAAGGGGTAAGACGGCTCCGGCCATGATGCACACATAAGGCGGTTTTGTAATACTTAGACATATTCTTTTCAATTTTTAGTAAGGTTTCTTGAACTGCAGAATGAAAAATTTGGCAAAGGTTACAAATCCACTTCAAGGGTCAAGGTGCTGTTGCACTATAGTTGGTCTAATGGAAGACAAAGCAATATCTAAGGTATAATAATAAGGTATAATATCCTCAAGCATAATAAACACGCTTAATGTAGATATACATTTTCCAATTCACATTAGAGGACATTGTATTTTGTACTTTTGAGTATCCGTAAGTGTCAAGGTTTTACAGTATATGGCATTTAATAGATTTGCAATTTGTGATCACATGCAGAACACGTATCCATTGCACAGAGGGTGGACAACCACTGAAATGTTAACATTTTACAGAATATAAGACTGAAAAGGATTTCAGGTAACACAATCCACATCAAATGTTTACTGACTAGCAAAATTATTTTAACAGATTTGCCCATCAGTAAATGTATTAGCGTTTCGCAACCTTGAATGCTTAACAGTGGTTTTAGTGTAAAAAATAAGGAAATAATAAAAATACGGTACACTTTGTGCAGACTTTTTATCCATGGGGGTGTGTTAAAGTAACAATCCAGAAGAGGGCACTGCACACACATATACATTTATACACTAAATATTATTATACACTCATATCCCCCTTCTTGAAAAAAATGCCCCTCCTGCCCACCCTGTATGTAAATTCATAACACTACCTGCATGCGAATGAACTCTTAGTGTGTCTGCTAATCACCAAACCAATTTATAGTTTGAAAACACTGTTTAAACATGATTGGACCTTAATTTTTAATCAGCAAAAGAAACACACTGCTAATGTGCCAGCAGGAGATGTAAGGACGCAGTACACAATGAGCTATTTCCCATAACAATCTACAAGCCTGTCTAATTTGGGCAAAAGAAAATAAAAAGTCCCCCTCTTGTAATGTGTGTGAGGAATGAAGGCTAATGAAGGCAAGTGAATTCTGACTGATAAGGACCAAGTCTGCACAGAAGTGCATTGCTGCAATGTAGAAAGAAATTTCTTATCTCTCAGGAAGCATGTTGTTTTTATGAAATGTTATTTAAAGAAAACTGGGAAATTACAACGGGTACTGACATTTTCGAGAGATTTTTTTTTTTAATACTATGCCGAAGAAACAAAACTAATTTATAGATGCGCATAAATGGATTATGAACAATTGTATAGATTATTATTAGTTGGATATTTAAATTAATATTTTTTAAAGATTTTAATGTATTGTTGGGTATCGGTAAATATATTTAAATTGGTTATTTCTGTTGTACAAAGGGAATTTATAGAGAAAATGGAATATTATGTGAAATATTATGCGGAGCCTAAGAAATATTTAGGAAAAGCATAAATATAATGCAGAATATTATGTCTAAAGGTTATTTCCATGCAAATGCCACAACAGTAATGTATAGAACATTGCAAAGCAATAATTTTAGATTAGCTACATTTTCATTTTCCTTGCTGGACAAAATCATAATTTGTTGCAGATGACAGCTGAGAGGTACCTTTACATTTCCATTGTGTCCCTTGGAAATGCATGGAGATTCTGCCCATTTTGCCTGCCCCCAACCACCACCATTTTCCATGCAGGAAATGTGTTCAGCTGAACACTTACTTACTGCCAGTCAGCTCCAGTATTATTTCAGCCAGTTCTGGAGGTGGAAGCACTTTCTTGACACTGATTGGCTTCTGAACACAGAGGAGGAGGGCAGCTGTAAAACTGCAGCTTCTACTTCAAGTAAGCACTTTTCCCCCCATTTTTGAAGAATAAGCACTAAGTACTCTAATATTCGTTCTTCTTTAGTAGGCTGTCAACGACAGTAAGCTTGATCCCGTTCTCTATTTTTATACTGAATTCATGAGTAACTATAAGTGTAACTGTAAATACTGTAAGCAAAAGGTGCTTTTTCTGTTTGCTGTTTAGATCTTCATAATTATACAACTCAAAGTATGGATTCTGTAAAAGCACTTTGAATTATGCTGCAGATTCAACCATAAGGGCATTAATTCTAATTCACATACTTACGTAACAAACACTTTGTCACTGTGGGGTTTTTTTTACAAAAAAATATAATTTTTCTCTTATCTGAGCCAAGATTTCCAGCAAGAAAAATCTTCTGAACTTAAAGTCTAGTTTGCACATTGTAAAACAAAAATATTTTGTCTATAGTAATAAAATATAAGGTAAAGACTTAAGATTCCATAGCTCAAGGATAGGCTACCAGCTTTTTCCAGCATATCAAACTACAAAGAGAATGCACAGCACTGTATTGTTTGCCATGTACCAAAACAGAAGCCATGCTTGCCTAGTCAATAATATCACTGTGCCTAGGCCTTAGAGAAAGTAAGAATTTATGAGCTCCACTTCTGGGCATAGTATGCAGTGAATAGCCTATTCCAGTTCTACAAGCATTAAATAACCCATTACAGTGTTTCCTGCTTATCTCCCATGGAGGAAAATATATGGAACGGAAGCAGCACAAGAAAATACTCATAAAAGGTTTGGAATAGATTTTACGATTTCTTATCAATGTAAACTAAAGTAGCTCCAGGCTATCAATTTCCCGCTGTAAAAGATAAAAACTAAATGTATGGTTTACAGAGTAAGCAAAAGATGTCAGGAAAAAATACCTCCAGCAGATGAGTCGCAGTAAATGGATGCATTCATTATTTTGATAACTACAATTTACACAATACTACATGATGGCAGGCCACAACAACAACAAAGATATCTTAGTGTGCTAATGAAGATTCTTACTATGGTAAATACTCCATAAATCTCTATATTTTGGTAAAACAGATACTATAAAATAACTACAATTTCATAAGAATTTAAAAAGCCAATAGTCGGTATTATTTTGCATCAAAACATAACAGGGCTAGTATTTTATGTGCATTTGCTAAATCTATATAATTATTTAATGCATTATTGAGGCAGGTAGCGCATGTAAATTGTGTCTGCAAAAAAACTTCTCTATTTATATATATAACGGTATAGGAAAAAGGGTTTTATTTGCTAAACTGTATAGTATGGAAGATCAAGTAAATTAATACAATTGAAGGAAAAATAAACATTTGGTAACATTTAAAAACATGTATGCACTGATGTCACCATCAGTGGAATCCAGTTCCAACAAAATGTGAAACAAAGTTACTGCTGTATGTTCTCAGAAATCCTGGCAGGGAAAGAGTAAAAATAGCATTTCAAATACCCATAGGGTGTCTAGTTTAAATTAATGGGGCAAACGGAACTGGCCAGGTTCAAACTGACAAGGTGTCAGAATGAAAAAAATGCACCTCTCAAATGTGACCTTTTAGCCCCCAAACAACCCAATGAAAGGGTGGTATTACAGGGGATGTTGCTGAACACATATTGGAGGGTTGTTTGACATTGACATATACCTAAAGTGCACTGTGAGTGAAAAACAAACACACAAAAATGACAAACTTTGACAAAGGCTGGATGGTGCATGGAAAGACTTAAAATACCTACAAATAAGTACAAATATATATATATAGAAATATAAAAATACAAATATATACCATTTTAAATACCCTGGGGTGTCCACTTTAAAAAAAAAATCTGATTTAATGAGGTAATTGAATTGGCCTCGTACAAAAATGTCCCAAATAGGACATGGGGGTCAGGCTGACCAGATGGTAAAATTCTAAATTGAAAAATGCACTCCATCCAAATGTGGCATTTAACTGCCAAACAACCCCAAATACAGCATTTGAAATGCCTCAGGGTGTCTAGTTTAAAAAAATATATGGTTTGATGGGGTAAAATTAATTGGCCGGCTTCAAAGATGTTTTCAAATAAAAGTAAGAAAATTTGTTATTCCAGTGAGTTTGGGTATATTTGATAAAATGGGGTAAGTTGGACTGATAAAATCATAATAAAATCCAATACTGAAAACCATTTATCGTTGTGGTTTATATTTGTATTTAATGATCAATTTTAAGTATCTATATTTATTTTTTTCCAACAGAGGATATTTCATGAACATGTTCCTCCATTTTCTATGATACCTCAAAATGGAGTTTGTTCTGGCATGGAAAGAGTAAAAATAGCATTTCAAGTGCATTTCTTCAATAAAACGACATACCAGCTTGAAATGTGCAATACTGCAGAAGTGTCACTGATGGTTTTAGTCTTTATTTGCTTTTATTTCAAAACTTCTCCTCCATCCCAAAGGATAGGCATGGGGGGAGCATCTCTCCAAAAGAGGTTTCTAGCACCTTAACCCCAAGCCATTGGACGGAAGTGTGAGGCACAGGGTTGGGTATGTGCCTTCTATAGGATGTATTTATGGGGGTATATTTGAAACCTATTCCTTCCGAGAGGTTTATTTTGAGAGTGGGAATAGTTAATGGGGGTCCTAGGGATCTCTATTTCATATTTTTGATTTATTTATATTTATTTTGCATTTTGTATTTATCATTTTTCTATATAACACTTGTAAAACTGTACTGCTCAGTAAAGTTAATCCTAAATTGGCTTATTTAACTTACATTAACCTCTTTTTTTAACTCTTTAGTAAATAGAGCCAAAAGAAAGTATAGGCAGATATGTGCTATACAGTGGAAGAGCCTAAGCTAAATCAGTAATTTTCACAAGACCAGTGAGGTCCAGATGTCCTACATCACAATTTATCTTCATTGGAAAGGTAGTAAACAGCTACATTTTCTAGAATAGGCTAGGTGAATACTCCACTCTCCTGTGATGGGTTGTAGATTTTTTTGTGATTCCAAACATAAGAAGCAAATATAACCTATACTGGAAAGCCGTCTAACTGTACATACAGTTAATTCTGGAAATATTTGGACACTGACATAATTTTCATAATTTTGGCTCTGTATGCCACCACAATTGATTTGAAATGAAACAACCCAGACGCAATTAAAGTATAGACTTTCAGCTTTAATACAAGGGGTTGTATAAAAATAAAAACGTTTAGAAGTTGGACAACTCAACGCAATCATAAATAAAATGTTCATTTTTAATACCTGTGTCAATAATCATTTGCAGGCAATGACTGCTTAAAGTCTAGAAGGCATGGACATCACCAAATGCTTGATTTCCTCCCTTGTGATGCCTTGTCAGGCCTTTACTGCAGCTGTCTTCAGTTGTTTGTGGATCTTTCTACTTTAAGTTTTGTTGTCAGAAAGTAAAATCCATGCTCGATCGGCTTGAGATCAGGTGATTGACTTGGCCATTGCAGAATATTCTGCTTCTTTGCGTTAAAACTAATGGGTTGCTTTCACAGTATGTTTTGTGTTATTTATCTTTAAAGTGAAGTGCCGTCCAATCAACTTTAATGAATTAGACCGAATCTGAGCATACAGTATACCCCTATACACTTCAGACTACATCCGGCTGCTTCTTTCACATCAATAAACACTAGTAATCCAGTGCCATTGGAAGCCAGGAATGCCCATGCCATCACACTGGCACCACCGTGTTTTACAGATGGTGTGGTATGCTTTAGATCATGATCTGTTCCAAGCCTTCTCCATACTTCTTTCTTCCCATCTTTCTGGTACAGTTTGATTTTAGTTTCACCTTTCCAAAGAATGCTGTTCCAGAACTGGGCTGGCTTTTTAAGATGTCTTTTTAGCAAAGTCTAATCTGGCTGTTCTATCCTTGGGGCTTATGATTGGTCTTGTGATGTCTTCTCATTGTGGTAGATTTGGATAATGATACGCCTACCTTCTGGAGAGTGTTCTTCACTTGTCCAGAGTTACAGAGCTCTTCAGTGTGTTCTTGTTTTCTCAGAATGTCAAAAACTGTTGATTTGGCCACTCCTAAGGTTCCTGCTATCTCTCTGGTGGGGTTTTTTTAAGCCTAAGAATGGCCTGTTTCACTTGCATTGAGAACTCCTTTAACCGCGTGTTCTGGGAATAGCCCACACCTGTCCATGAAACAACTTTTGAGTCAATTGTCCAATTGTCCTTTTGGTCCTTTGAAAAAGAGGGGGCTACATATTACAGAACTGTAATTCCTAAACTCTCCCTCCAGTTTGGATGTGAATACCCTCAAATGAGAGCTGAAAGACTGCACTTTTAAGTCCATATTCATTATTTAACTGTAACTTGAATCTATTTTGGTAAACAGCCGAAATAACAAAACTTGTGCCAGCGTCCAAATATTTCCGGACCTAACTGTATGCAAGGTGTTTCAAGCTTACGCAAGGCATGACAAAAAGCAAACCAAAGATTTTACTTTTATTAATTTACTTTTTTGGCTTAGATATAGCATTAATATATTGCTTTCATTTTATTTGGGTTAACTGAATATATTTCTATCAGTTAATTATATGTTTAACTAATGACTGTAATATAACAATTATATAGATAATTAAAAAACAAACACATTAATTTATCAAAAAGCACCATAAATTATAATACCACTCCCCCCAATACATTAATGGTGCATAATGCCTTTATTAAACTGTAGATTTTAGTGTTTGTAGATTTTAGTGTTTAGTTAGCCCCTATGGTTCCATGGAGACTCCAGTTTTACAAGGGCCCCAAATGATTCTTGCTAAGGTGTGGCCATTGTTGGTGGCATTAATGATATCTGACACTAATGATATCAGTGAGGTGAGGAAAATAAATAATTAAAAGAATCGAGGTAAGATCATTATTGGTGAGTTAAAGAGGGGAGGGCTGAAGAGAGACAATAGGAGATGGAAGTGAAAAAAGGAGAAAAAGAGGGTTAGGAGGGAAGAAAGAGCGAGAGAATCAAACAAGAAAGAGAAAGAAAGGGGGAAGAGAAGAAAGAGAAGAAGATAAGGAAGAGGGAGAGAGATGAAAAATGGTAGCGAGAGAGGTAGAGAGAGAGAAAGGGAGGAAGAAAAAAAGAATGAAAAAGAAAAACAGGTATGTTACCTTATTATCTGCATCCCTTGTTTAAGATGTTGTGAGGGAACTGTCTCTCCCTCAGTTCTATAGAAATGTAAAGTGTCACAGAGACACAGCTGCCACAGAGCATCCTAAAAAAGATGATGCAGCTTGAAGTAAATCTTGCTTAAATGTGAGTCCAGATGGCGACAGGAATGTCAACCACTGAAAATATAGCAAATTTTGTTTTGAAATGGAAAAATTATCCAAAGCAATTTTTTGCTTTGCACGAGTCTAATATACATACACGGAGGAGCAGGACTTTCCACAGAGCTCACCAGGACCCCAGTATTCTGTGCTATGTCACTGCATGTGAGTTGTATGAAGGAATATGTTGAAATAAGGCTTCCTTCATTTCCAGAATTAGGAGCTTCACCCTCACCTTCATGTTCCCTTGGTTATTGGCCTTGTTATGCTATTTGTGTCAGGTAATTACTTCTAACATCATGACTCATTGATCACTTCAGGAAACATGGTATATGCTGTGACCAGCAAGCAGAACCTACAAGTTACCAAAGAATTGTGTGGTGCATGTTTCTTTTGTTCAACCCTACTCATCTCATAGTGAACTTGCCAGAAAGAGTAGTGATATTTTTAACATAATGTCCAAGTGGTCTGAGGTCCTTGGTGTGCTGAAACTAGATAAGAAATGTATCCCCATCAGCACCTTCCATCAATGGTATAACAATGTATTCTCTATCACCTTAAAAAAGTGTAATTAACCTCTAATAAAAGTTTTTTTTAATTAGTTAATCTTCTGACTAACCTAAGCTGTTTCCATGATGGTCAGTCCGCCATATGTATGGATATGTAGATCAACAAGTTAACCAAGAAAATATAGTAGTCACAATTCAGTACACTTAATTAGCTCCCGGGGGAATTTGTGAAATGCACGGTAGCCAGCCTTCTTTTTCTATCCATCTTCTTACTAGGGTTTGCTAGTCAGTATAGTCTAGGTTTTAAGAATACCACATTTATATTTACATCTTTATAGAATTGAGGGCACAATCAGTCTCTGGTAAACTTATTAGCCCGGAGCCGAGTGTCCTTAAGTAGCAAAGCACTGGCAATCAGCAGAGACATTGGCCACAGAGGACCCATGGCAGCACTGAAGCTAAATAGGTTAATACCTCTGTCCTAATAAATATTTGTATTATTACACCTTTTGTATTAATTAATTTATGGATATAATTTATGAATATAACAATGAAATGGAGTGTTATTTAACTCTTTAAGGAACAGATCACCATGCACATGTTGCAAAAAAATTTCTACTGTAGAAAAGGTGAAGAAAAAAAACTAAAATTTGTGGACTTATAAAAACATTGAACATCGATGTGATTTTTTTTTATCCAGTTGTCATCCATATTTACATTTTTGGCAACTGTTTATAAATGCAGTCGTAGGAAATCACCTGTCAGACTCCCTATCTATGTCTGCCTCTGACTCAGCACAGCTTCAAGTGCTGGATTTAATGGTCCGGAAAATGAAAAATGCCATCCTTCCAAAATGCATTTTCGACTGGGAAAACTTTTGGGACTACAGAAAATGGAAAAAAAAAATCTTTTAACTGCTAATGTTATAAATCAGAATTTTTTATGGCTGCCAAAACATTATCTTACATGTTAACACAACTCAAAAACAATGGAAGGACAAAATGAACCACATCACTCATTTTTCAGAGCTACATAGTCATTAGGGAAAGATATCAGGGGAAGTTTACTTGTGGCTTATGTGTTGGTTTCAAGCATGTTCTGTTTTTTTTTCTTTACCCAAAAAATGCAATTAAGTAAATTGGGGGGGGGGTAGTGCTCTTTTGGGCTCTTTTGTCGGGACAGGGGCCTATCCATACATCCACCTGCCTATCCTTTATAAAGAGGGTTATGGTACATACAAAAAGAAAGAGCTCTTGAAATATGTCAATGACATCCGAACACTTTGGGGGCTTAATTAATTAAACAGGAAAACATAAACGATTAGCTACTTTAGGGCTTTCTAGCTTTAGATAGTAATTTACTATTAATTAATAATAACAGATTCTGATATTCTTGAAACATGGGTGGAGGGGGCAAGGGTGTTGGGGAGATCTCCCTTAGTTTATAATGGTCTTGTGGAACCCTGTTTCATTTTGAATTTTTTTTTTTTTAAAGTTGTGTATTTATATATGTACATACCTGGGGTCAGAAAGTCCCCAGGTCCCTCTTTGGGGGTATGGGTTTGTAAGGGGGCAGGGCTAGTCATGTAGATTGTCATGGTTACCCACGTGATGAGCAGGGTTAGCCTTTGATAAGGGATAGGGCTCAATAACCTTGAATTGTTTGGGGGTATGAGGGAAAGTGGGCAAGGCTAAAAGACACTCCCATGCCCCAGAGAAAGGAGAGAGTGACCATGAAGCGGTGCTGTGTTCTACCTGACTGACTTATACTGCTCGTTGTTTTGTTGGGGGTCACTCCTCATTTTTGTACATTCATATGAATAAAATTTTCAATTTGTACGAATTTGTACGAATCTGAATCCCCATCCCATTTCATCACAGCAGACCAACCATTGAATAAGATTCCATGTAGTTCAGATTCTAAAGTCTACAGCAGGGAAGGATTTGAAGAGAAATAGAGGTTGTCTTTGTCTATAAGTCAAATTAGTTGTATGCTTTGAGGTAGGGGGATTAGGAGGTGGTTTTTCTTTTTTAAAAATGAAATCACTACCTCCTCCATCCCAAAGGACATAGGTGGGCGTAGGGAGCAGGTGTACCTAATAAAGTGGCCAGTGAGTGTATATCTTGCAACCAATGTAATTAATTTGGAATGCCACTAATCTGCAGACTTGACATGTGCACCCCTGATAGGGTGTTTCCATAGACATGAAAAAAGCATCTTAAAAGTTTGTTTTTATTTTATGTAATTAAAATGTTAGGAAAGAATAAAAATGTAGACCTGCCAAGGTTTGCTTGCTTAGCACACTAGAGAAACAATTAATGTTTTGTGAACCAGTACCTTTAACCTTATCAAATAAAATGTGTCAGCTCACCCCCACCTAAAATGCCTTGTTTGGTGAATAAACCTAATTGAGAAGTGATGTTCAACTCCAGTCCCTGATGGCCAAAAACTGGCCAGGATCCTCTGTGTGCCTGAAACATGTGGTTTAATGCATTTTTAATCATGATGCCTATGCTCAAGCTGGGATGTCCAAGAAAATGTTTAGTTTGCAGCTATTGAGGCCTGGAGTTGAGCACCACTAACATATAGGGAGATCTTGGGCCATCGCTGAACTAGCTGAGTCATATAACATTAACACAGTCTCAGCAACTGATTAAATATTTATAGTGTAGTTTCCAACCGCACCTACGGTAAGATGCGGGTGTCACACAAGCAGTGAGAACAGCTGAGGTAAACTTTTTTTCTACAGGGTATGCCATGATCTCCGTTTCAGTGATTCTCTCAGTGGAGAATTAAAGAGATATCAGGCTAAGGTAAGACAAACTGTCTGTATGACACACATGAATTGGATGTGTTAATAGCCTTCACCTTAATAACCACAGTGACCAGATGTGACTGGCAGCAGAATAGCGTGATATGATCATCTCATATATCCCGTCTTAAACTGGTGATGCCTTGACAGGTAAAAGATTTTCCCACACTACCTCTGCTTCCTAAACTATTCTTTCCAAATCGTCCAAGTATTGACCCTATTCCTGTTGAGATACCAATTAATTATTAACTGTGGTCACAATGCATTTATACTGTATGTCATCGTTTAAGACAACCTTTTCCAACTACAAACAAAACCCACATGTTTCACTTTAAAGATATATCCATATATTATCGTATTCTCACTAAGATGATCATGAATGCACTAAATTATATATATTTTTTAGAAAATAAAACTATTTACAATGATTATGTAAGGACAGTTATAATAATCACACAAATGCAAATATTTTCCTCTTTTTTTTTGTTATTGATTTGTTTGTTAGTCTGAAAGCAAGAGTACAAATCATTTGTGGTATTTCTGGTATTCTTTAAATTATTTTTATGACAAAATAGGTAAAATTATGTAAATGAAACTTAATAGTGACTTAAATTGATTTAGTCATTCAAAATACAGAATATACCTGGGTGTATTACAGAAAGTAGAAAAATGGCAATCTCTATGTGGTCCCCTAATGACGAGGGTGAAAAAAACAGATGGTCGTGGGAAGAAGATAACTCCCTTCCATGTGTGCTGAGACATTTTTTGTCTCTTTCCTCCCTCTTTCTCTCTTCTTTACACCATTTTTCTCGAGATCTTATTCTCTCCCCCTCTACTCCTTCATTTCATTTCCCCATACACTGTTTCCATCTACCTTTTGCATCACTAGTGAGTGTTCTATCAGTTCTATATAAGTGTTATATTTAAAATAAAACCAATAAATATCAGGATACAAAATTATATAGCAAACAAGAAAATGTATTCTACAGTGATAAAGAAACCAGTCCAGGAAATAAGCATTGTTGATGTAAGGGCTGTATGAGATGTTATAAGATATAATCTACACAATCTAGAGTTCATTTTATCAGGAATGCATCCCTTCCAACAGTCCCAGTTTTCACAGGACAGTGCCGACTTGAGGACACTGTCCCACTTTTGCTGGTGGTGGGGATCATGGACCATTTGGGGAGATCCTCTGATCCCCTGGAACCAGTTTAGGGAGCTGTAAAAAATTTTTTTTTATCTTATGGTGCTGGCCCCTGTCCTTTGCCTCACGCCACAAAGGTGTCCTGATGTGGATAGCTGAAATGTTGGGGGGCATGGGAATAGAACATGAAACCTCGGAAAACAGTTTATTTATTATGATTCAATAAAGGTCTGCTTCAATGCACGGTAAGATTCTAATATATACAGAGCCCAGGTGGTGCTATACATTAGTATTGACAAAGAGCTGCACTACTGTATCTTCATGAATTTACAGGTAATTTCAAAGTTTTGAGGCACTGCGATTTGGGCTGTAGAGCTTTTATAACTGCCAAGGGATTAGCCTTAACAATAGGTCTTCTTGACAGCATTGGAACTCTTTAAGCTACAGAAGCCAGAATTTGAACTGTGAGGTTTAGATAGTAGCCTAGCATTAATCATAGTCTGTCACACGGATATGTCCCCTCTCTTATTTTTATTTTAAGGCGATCAGAGTTGGCATGAGTCCCTGGCATCAGTGTGGGAGTTAGCTCCCTGAGGTACAACCTGGGTGGCACTAACATACTCACTTTGTTAAGTGTTATTCTCAGTGGGCTGACTAAATATTCTTCATGGGCAAAATAACGTGTAAGTATGTAATGTAACACAAAATACTCAAAAGCATATTGTGCAGGTGCTCAGAAACCCTAAAACAGTGATCACCTATATCAAACTAACTACATAAACATTAATATAACAGCTTCCACTCTTTTGGGAAGGCTTTCCACAAGATTTTGGAGCGTTTCTGGTGGAATTTTTCATCCAGTAGAGAATTTGCGGGGTCAGGAATTTATGTTGGATGAGAAGACCTGGCTCGCAATTACCGTTCCAGTTCACCCCAATGGTATTCGATGGCGTTGAGTGAGGTCAGTGCTCTGTGCGGGCCAGTTAAGTTCTTTCACACCAAACCCACCCAACCATGTCCTCTTCTATGGTTACCTGTTATGTTGGTCTTGACCCACCTCAAATCGAATTAGCTTCTCTTATCTCTATATTCTCCCCTCTCTATTTCTACCCATTTGTCCCTACCACAAATTTTAAGGCTAATTGATATCAGTCTTGTCGAAAAACAAGACAACAAACCAATAACGAAATCCAGGATACCAGAGGGCAACGTAGTCCATAACAGAACCAAGGATCAGGAACCAGAGTGGGACGTCAGCCAGGCCAGGGTCAATTGCAGAGAGAATGGTAAAAGCGCTCAGAAGTCAGAGACCACGAAAGGACAGAGAGATAATCGAGCAGGGGAAGGGTGAGAACCCTGACAAGCCTGTAGGGGCATTGGTCATTTAACCAGTCTCAACATGTTACTTCCTTGGTTCCCTGGCTTCTTTAATTTCTCTCTTCTTTTATCTATCCTTATTCTTTCCATTTCTAGGTCACAAAATTGGCTTCTCTTTTTTGTATATCCTGTTCTCTCTCTATTTCTACCCATTGCCCATACCACAAACAATAAAATATATATTTTTATATATATTACTTATGTGTCTATATGGCAATATCTTTTGATATAATATATATTAATAGATCAGTAATTTGTATTTATTTTTAACAAATTATTCTTGAAAATATATTTTTTTAGGTTATTAACTATTTTTTTATTATACTATATACTATACTATATTAGATTTTTTCTCAATAATTTTTTCAGATATAAAACGATGTTTACCCTAGTTAATTTACGATAAATTAACTAGGAAAGCTGAATGTGTATAGACAGATGATGGCCATCATTTAATTAAGACTCAAGGTCTATATATACATATTGTTAAACGGAACGCAAGCACTTTGATGAAGCCTGATTGGTAGGTGAAGTCCGTCAGTGTGGGCATATCTAGCAAGTAAGAATGGAGGAGAACGTGCCTGTGCACACTGGGCTCTACAATGTTAAAATCCATGCCTTTAGCTTGGCATGAGGTCAAACAAGAATATTGGGAACGATTGCAAGATCTATTCGGTTAAGCTGTATATGTGAGTCTCAAGAAGGTGTAAAAGCTCTGTAAGCATTCATTTTTACTTTTTTTTTGGAGAAATAAATATATTTTATTGGATGTGCCTCAAGCCTTTTACCTGTGATTTGCATAGGTGAGCCAACTTGTTAACTCCTGCTGTGCCTGTTACATGAGCATTTGGTGCTCTATTCTGCGTGAGTGGCTCTTTTGGAATTATATTTTTTATCTACCTATGTTTTTTTCTATATTTTTTGTTTATCAGATGATCATTATTGGAAGACTCTTGAAGACCTTTTTGGGTTTCCATTGAAGGTTTTCCTCATCTCTCGTTCTGTATTGTACATTTTTGTACACTATGACTAATTTGTAAACAAATTTTTTTTTTTATCATGATAGATTGTAAAATGAAAACATTTATCCTACCGTACATTTAGTCCATCATTTAAAATGGCTACCGTTCCAAACTAACACCAAATGTATATAAAGCAATATTTATATTAAGAAGGTTTGCTTTAATAAATACTTATAAATATTAACATAATTGAATTATATGTGAGTTTTACTCGGGAGTGATGCCACCAACATCCCCTCCCTGGTTCTCCTGCTGCTGCTGTTCATCTTCCCACACCTCTAGCTTAATCAGGGCTCTAAATTCCAGGCACATCCCTTTAGGAATCGGCCCTCCTAGTACAGTGAGGGCGACTTCAACTTTCCGTTCGAAGTCCCATATTGAAGATTTCCACTTGTATTACAATTACATCTCAGCCAGAACGAATATTTCGATACCTGGTGATCTGCTTCTCCACCCTGGTCCTCGTACCCAGACTGCTGCTTCAGATGGGTTGGCTCCGTAGACTGCCAACCATCTCCATCTCTGCAGTGGAATTTTCCCTCCGCATCTTCCATAATTGTCTGCCTCTGATCCTTCACCAACTGCCGTCGAGACATCTTTGAAGTGCTGCTCAGGGCCTCATAGCTAGTAAGCATTTCACCACTGCCACCAATGTAATGGACCTGGGTACCCTGAATGTGTGTATCTGCTAAAGTTGGCTTCCTCCGCTACTCCAACGAACCTCTTGCTTATCATGAGCCCTCCCTCTCAAGAAATACTAGCCGAGACTAGATGCTGAAGAGTATAATCAGGAGCTCAATTTAATGGGAAACACACTATTTAAAACAGTACCTGGGGTAATAGTAATACAATAGTCAAAGCAACACAAGCACGGTTCTCAATCAGGCCTTCCTTGGCACACTGCTCAGTATTTGCACTCTGCCCCACCTCACCCCTAGGAGGGGGTTGCTAATGTTAAACACAGGTGGTTCCCTGACTTCTGGCCGAAAGCAGTTTAGAACGGCTGGATATCAGTTCTTGGTGCAAATACTGTCCATAGATGTCTCTGTCCTGTAAATTCTGACCAGTTGGAGATTAAAAAACCACACATTAAACCCCCTCCCAAAATGCAGATACCCCAAATCTGTATCTGAGCTCCACAGTCTTTAGAGTCTCTAGTAATTGGGGAAACCTGACACTCTGTAGCAGGGGGAAAAAGTAGTCCTAATGGACCCCTTGTACCCACCTCCCCAAAAACAATGATCTACCTTTTTGCATCATTGTTCCCTTCAGAAATATGTAGACAAGAACAGTTCAAACTGTTGCCACTATTGGACTTTTGGACTTTTTCACACCCTTCACACCAATTGTAGTTTTGTAGACTAAAATGGGATACTAGAAGATCTATTAAACACATGCACTATGTTTTGAATTGGATACCTATTATTAGCAAATCTTCAAGCTGTAGTCTTCAGTATGTATTAAAAAATAGTAAAAACTGTTAAAACGATTTGAAGATGCAGCTGGCTGCATAAGCAAGCAAGTGATAATTACAAAATTAGGTAGTGCCATATCTTTCAAAGGCACAATAGTTACTGCAAGAAAAGTGTCTGCTTTTACAGCAACTAGTAATTTTTAACACAAAATTCTCCTTTAATTGGTAATTCCAGAATTACTTGTTACTGTGTTTCATGTCTAGTTTTCGACCAAAAGGGACTTTCTCAGCTCCGAGTGATAATTATATTGTACAACCACTTGTAATTTATATGCAAATTAAATTATGTTTGAATTATATTTCAGCTGGAGCAAAAAAAAAATTCCATAGACTATTAGACAGTCAGGAAAGAAGCCTTCACAAAAATATGTATTAGACATTGACATTATTTTTTATATAAATCAAGTCATACAACTAATTATTTCTAAGCCAAAATAAGCAGATTTAGTTTAATTAAGTTATACTCCATATTTTGGCAAGGAAAGTAGGATATTTCTTGTATATGTTATGTTTCCATGATTTCTTTGCTGATTCTAAGAGATATAATTTTCTACATAACACAAATGGTTAATAGACCTAGACACCCTATTTTCCCAGAACAACAGGACATGGTGTCCAGAGGGTGGGGGGCAAGAGGGGGCATTTGCCTCCCCCTCCAGAAAATCAATGTCCTCAAAAAAAGATGTTATTTAATTCTTAGGTCTGGTCTGCTTTCTCCCTCTCTTCTTCTTCACTCTGGTGGCTACTTCTTCATACACAGAGAGACCCTGCCTGGGCACAGACACAGATTGCAGGCCGCAGACAGAGGGTAGTTTTATTTGTGTGTGTGTATGAATACAAATACTACTGTTTTAATACTTTTAATACAACAGGGGTCACCTAACATACACAGTAACTTTCATAGTCATACATACAGTCACACACACAACTTACATACATATAATCACAAACATACACTCTATGGTCAAAAGTATTGGGTCAGCAAATTAAGTCATAGGATCCTTCCATCTGGAGTTGGCTCCTTTGTCATTTTGTGATTTAATGATAGTTTATGATTTGGTATGTATATATATATATCAAGCTAAATTCCTGATTAAATACATGTGATTTCATTTAAAATATTTCTCCAGACAAGTAACATTTTTAATGAAGACCACTATTAAAACAAGTTACTTGTCAACATTAAAGATCCACTGCAATATAATCTTTGTAATACGCTATTGAATTGCTAATATTAAAAATGTTTCAGCGTCAGCATATTTAGAATGTTACTAGGTATGGTAGTTTGTTATAGAATATATACACCTCAAAGTAATGTTAGCAAAGGATAGGTAGGTCTCTGAGGTGTGCCATGGTTGTTTTAAGATCATGTCCTCAAAAGATTCACAGCACAGGAAGACTGGCCAATTGAATCTATACATGGTGAAACACATCTTAACTTTCTTTCCTCAGAATCAACATGATTATTAAATCTCTTCCATATTAATTGTTGATTGGCTCAGACATCCTTTGCAAAAGTAGGGAGGTGATCAGTAATAATTACAAGGCAGTTAATGCTGGCCCTACCAAGTGATATTTACCTAAGCTAATCTTCCATGAGATGAAATTTTAAACTAGATATCTCCAATCAATAACATTGATTGACAAAGAAAAAGCACACTGTTAAGAGGATCAGGCAAAGAGAGTTCCATGTCAACAATACCTAGATAGCTCTAACTTCCACCTAGATTCTACTGTGTCATCTCCAGGACTCCCGGAAAACTTTACCTCGCGTTTATCCTCCGTGTTGTCCCAGGACCTCCACTTCAGCCTCAAGAGGAAGCGTCAAAAAGGACTCACTGCATGGGCGAATCCAAGGGGGGCAACGGGCCAATCCCCCCTTCCCCTGATAAAAGGATCGGCATTAGAGCAAGCAAGCCAGATTGGCCCAGGGGCACTAGGACAATTGTCCCAGTAACCATAACTTACACACTTAGCTGCATTGTCTGTGTTTCGTTCCCCTTTAAGACAGCCGGCTTGTGCGAGACATAAGGTCACGTTATCACATGACCCTGGATTGCTGGCAAGGGGTCGGCAATGTAATAACTGCGAAGAGCAGATGGAGCAGTGAGGATCCAATAACTAGACAATTATAGAATATTTCATACAGTATATTATATTAAAATATAATGTTCTTATTTAATTTATTATATGGCTGTACTAAAGTCTGGAACTGCATGAACATTCAGAAAGGAGGGGGCTTTATTAGCACCATTTTGTCTTTTTTGAGGCACTGAATCAGCAATCCAACAATGCCAGGCTGCCAGCTTTGCCCCAACAGGTTACAAATACACATTTATGCTAACATACAAACACTTACTTATACACATCCAGTTTGGACCATCCCTTGGTGAACTATTTTGGACCAGCCCAGAGGAGAATTTGCCCCTATACCAGCCCGCACCTGGCTTCCCACTAGCTGTGGGTAATACCTGCACCAAGTGGCTTTAAATGGGTGGACAAGTGGGACATGGGGTAAACCCTCCCCCAGAGTGGTGGGCCTGGTCGCAGCTGCAACCTCTGTGACCTTGAGTATTACAGCCTTGTGTGCAGATGTTCTATAGGGATCTTGTGTAGTTTATTGTTCTCTGATTATTATTACCCTCTTTATATCCGGTGTGAAATGCTGCTTAAAATTTGCCTATATGATTTAAGAATTTAGGGACTGACACTTTATATTGAGGACTGTTGGCAGGTATGTAATATTAGTGTTATTTATGGTAATGCGGATGTCCCAAGGAAAAAATATTTTTTTTATAACACCAAGCTCAGTATACAGTAATGTAGGTTAGTATTGACAGAACCTGGCTTATCTAATTTGTGTTCTGTTCCATCTCATCGTTCACTTGGAGGCCGCCATTTGTTTGAATTTAATAAAAGAAAATCTTTAAAAAATTTATCTGAAAAAAGCAACCTTGCCTTACATTTAAAGTTACCTTTTGCAGAAGGTAGCTATGTGATCGAATTATTATAGATTATCTCTAGATTGTAAACTTGTTTGAGCAGGGCCCTCGTCACCTGATGTCTCTGTAAATCAAAAAATGTTATGTTACATACTACTCGTTATGTCCTGTCTACCCATTGTACAGCTCTACGGAATTTGATGGCACTATATAAAACAATAAATAATAAATAAATAATTATAGATGAGAGACTGCAGTGCTTTGTTCATTTGGGAAAACTCTTTGTAGCAAGGTTCTTACCAACACTAGCCAAAAGGTGGGGAATCCTTCATACATTAAATACAGCTTTTTAATCTTTTCTGAGATAGGATTATTCAAAATCTAAAGCATTAGGTTTATAAGAGTTGTTAAAAATAATTACATAATGTTTCCCAATTATGTTACATCAGTATATGAATTAAATGATAAATTATTAGTTTAACCTTTTTAATAGAGATAAAAGCAATTTAATATATTGTTAGGAATCAGGATATTTCAAATAATTCACTTTAATTTGTAAAAATGAATGTGTTACCTTTATCTACAATGTACACGCATGACCTCTGACACTAAAATATAAGACTATATTGCTTAAACATATTAGGTTAACTAAGCCCCCACTAGCCTGCTGATATGATATAATTCCCTACCAATCATCTTTTCCTCCAAGTAGCCTCACCAAGTAAAGGGGGTTCAGGTAGATTCTTTGGACCCTTTGTTTGCCAGGGGTAGATAGAATACATTGGTGTCTGCTCTCTTGACATCAGAAAGAGAGCAACCTGTAAACCAATGCAGCCCTCATGTCAGCTCAAGGAAAGGGGCTACATGAACACCATCTACACAGTCTCTCATGAAGTAGTGGCAAGGATAGGCACAAACTGATAAATTGATGCATAGAAAGCGTACCAACTAATTTAACCATGCATTATGGAAAATTAGCTCAGATCTTCCTACAGGAGAAGCTTGATAGGTTGTCCCATCCTAATGCGTAATGCAGTTAAAATGTTTTATCTAAGAGATCCAATCATAGCAACCCATTTGGGAATTTTAGTCACTTTACAATAACATTAGGGCTGCTTCATTGCTTTTGCCATGGTTTTACTTTAGTTTCTGGTACTTTCCTGGAAAAAACTACTATGTCATGAACAGGGCCGGCCTTAGGGGTGTGCGACCTGTGCGACCGCACAGGGCGCCATGTTTGCAGGGGCGCCTGACCGGGACTTAGATTAAAGCAACGATGCTTTAATCTAAGTCCCGGTCAGGGGCGCCGAGCGGTTGCTCGTGAAGTTCTCAGCAACCGCTCAGCGCCCCTTACTCTCCGTGACTCCGTTGCGATGCAGGCATCTCAGGTTGAGCGCCGGACTATTCCGGCGCTCAACATGAAATGCCGGCACCGCGGCAGAGCGAGAAGACGGATACCTCCCGCTCTCACCGCAGGACTCCGGCAACAAGGTAAAGGGGGGGTGTAGTTTGAAGGGGCAGAGGGGGGGGTGTAGTTTGAAGGGGCAGAGGGAGGGGGGTGTAGTTTGAAGGGGCAGAGGGAGGGGGGTGTAGTTTGAAGGGGCAGAGGGTGGGGGGTGTAGTTTGAAGGGGCAGAGGGTGGGGGGTGTAGTTTGAAGGGGCAGAGGGAGGGGGGTGTAGTTTGAAGGGGCAGAGGGAGGGGGGTGTAGTTTGAAGGGGCAGAGGGGGGGTGTAGTTTGAAGGGGCAGAGGGGGGGTGTAGTTTGAAGGGACAGAGGGGGGTGTAGTTTGAAGGGGCAGAGGGGGGGTAGTTTGAATGGGCAGGGGGGGTAGTTTGAAGGGGTAGAGGGGAGGGGTAGTTTGAGGGGGGGTAGTTTGAAGGGGCAGAGAGGGGGGGTAGTTTGAAGGGGCAGAGAGGGGGGGCACCAGAGGAGTAGTCCGCACAGGGCGCCACAACGCCTAAGGCCGGCTCTGGTCATGAAGATCAGGCTACATTGATATGGAAAGGCAAGTGTTAAATAGAATCTAATGTTTTCACTGAAGCTAAAGCAATAGAAGGACCAGGTGGGCTTATCTGTCATCACTTTCAATTTCTATGTAAATGTATATTTCTCCGTATGAAGACAGCAATTATAAAAGTTAGGGAATATGTTGTATTTCTTGAAGCCAAATGTGTGCCACGCTGTGCTTTCAAGCATTTCATTTAATTTCACTGTGACTTAGCCACTATCTATTTTCAACTTTTAGTCAACTCTAAAGGTATCAATGTGTAGCAAAGAAGGAAGAGGGAAGAAATTTTGGGGATGCTTAGAATACAAAGGCAAGCTTGCTGACATTATTTATTATTATTTATTGTTTTATATAGCGCCATCAAATTCCGTAGCGCTGTACAATGGGTAGACAGGACATTGGTTCTTATACTATGTATAAATGCATTTGAAGTTAGAATATACTAATATTATCCATGTAACATATTTATGTATATGAAAGTAGTCAACAAATGGTGGCATGATTTTTGTAGACGTTGTCAGGGCTATAAGAAGTACTTCTACCTTGACTTGGTTTTCCAGGGCTATATGTACTTCTACCTTGACGTGGTCTTATGTGTACTTATTCTGTTGCTATATGAGCCACTGTTGCACAGTGTGGCTAGGCTGAATCCCCCATTACTGTCAGGAGCCATGGGAGTTCGACCTTATGGTAGTACACCTAACCATTAACTCACCAGGTGGCTTTTGGTTGGTGGTCTCTCTGCCTCCCATGGACATAAGATATCTGCCTGCTCCTGCCACACATGTTGCTTCTTATGGCAATAAAGGGTCTATAAATACCTTGGGGTATCATTATCAGGTCATTTAATACCTATTTATACTAAATCTAATAAATAAACGTTGGTTAATATATTGAAGTGGTCAGTTGAGGTATGTTATATCATTAACAGCAAGTAGCTCCCCTTTAAAGAAACACTCCAGTGTCCCATGGCGCCTATTGAATGAAGAATACATATTAAAGTACTTTGTATGTCTCTTTTTAAACAAATAACACTTACCTCTAGAAAAAGCTGCAGCTTCAGAACTGTAGCACACCACCTTCTCTGTGGCCTTATTTTGTCACACTGATTGGTTGCTTGGCAGGAAAGTGATCACACTGGAATCAATGTGAGCGCTTTTTGTGCATACACACAAGGTGGCTCATTAGGCCTCTCCAGACCTCCCATTAAGCCAGTGGTGGAGCTGACTGGAGGTGAGTGTACCCACAGTAGGAGGGAGGAGAAACGAATGCATTGGAGGATTCTGCAGAAGGAGCCCACATAGAACTTTAAGGGCGTGCTTAGCTATTAAAGTGCATATGATAACTGGGGTGTCTCTTTAAGGCCAGTTTGCAGTTGTTTACATGTTGTTTACATGTAATTCCATCTGCAGTTCTTTGTTACTAGAACATAATATATGTTCCATTGTGCATACGACTATAAAGAAGTTGTATGAGATGATCACTGGTGAATAAAACTAAATGGACTCTGTAATTATGTATAGGATAAGAAAGGAAAAATCAAATAAGAAAGACAAGATAAATATATGTTCTGTTTTCTTAGAGGGGTGCTGTTAGGAGTGAATGACACCTCTAGATTCTGTAATTAATTCCCTTCATTTTAACACACACATCAGCTGTTTGGGAGACAAATAAACTAAAGGCTTTAATTTTCTAGGTTTTAAATGATGATGGTGGGGGTAAATCAAAGGGGGTTTTTTCAGAATAATGTAATTTCAAAATAAATTGGTTCTACCAACCATTGATCAAGATGGCAGATAACCTTTTTAAATTCTCTATGTTTTAGGGAAGGAATCTACAGTTTATTCCCGATGTAGTTTGGAGGAATTTAATGAATGTCAAGAAAGATGATTCATAATCAAATCAAGGCCTTTAGTCATAACATAATAAATAAGGAGATACATATGATTAAAAAAAACGTGCATGAGACACAATGGTAGCATTTCTACAAGACCATATATGCCTCTCCAGTCTTATAGTATAGTCAACAGAGAAAATGAACTGTTGCTGTTTGTTCTGTATCATTTTGCTACTGGTATATGTCCAGTTAGCTTATTCTGATTATTCAAATGTTCTGCCAAACTGATTTCCTTATCCTGTCAGGTTTTATATACTCCCCCACATTGTCAGACTCTCCACTGCCCGGCAAAATTAATCTCGTGACTACTACCTACAGAGCATTTCACAACATTGCAATCCCCCATATCTCTGCTTCTATCTCCAAATACTTTTCTAACCACACTCTTTGCTCCTCCTGCAACTTGCATTTCTCTTGAGCTGCTATCACTTCCCACTCATCCAACTTCCCACTCATGCATCCAGGACCTTTTTTTCTGGAATTTTCTTTCTAGTTCTATCACTCTTTCCTACATAATCTAGCTATAAGCACTCACCAAAAAAACCCAACATGCTGCATTGTACAATATTTCCTCCTAATACTCACAACATATATTCTGAAAGAAACCAACCGTTTCCCTCACTCCAATGACCTATTCACATCACCCTTGCTGCAACCAAGATCAGGACCTTCATCTCCTTCCCTATCAGTATTTCTGTGTTAATGTAATTGTCAATTTTGCAAATTGCCCTTATTGTAATAGCACTACAGAATCTGCTGGATCTTTTTTATAAAATGTAATTTAATGTAATCCTTAAAAAGAAAAGTATTCATCTGAGGTCTTAAAACACAATCTATTTATTGAGACCCAGAATCTTCCAGTATGTTAGGATTTACTGAGAAACACTTAAAAATTACCTACGCTTCTGCTCTGCCTATAGCCTGATTGACTAGAGTCTGATATACCTAACCTAACAATTATGATGCTAGGGATTAAACCAGGGATGATTTAGGACCACTTGAACCAAATGTGACAGAGCCAGCTCGTCAGACACCTAGCTTTGTAAACTCTTGGTGTAACTGTAAAGAAAAAAGCCAACAGTTTGGGGGTAACAATGGGAATTTAATCTGTATTTAGTATGGTGCAAAGACAGGGCCAGACGAAGGACATAAATCAGATGTGGTATACACACAGCCACAAACTACGTTCTTACATTCTTGCACACTCAAGAAGCAAATATGTCATACAAGCTGCTGTGAAAGTAAGTGACCTACATTTGCCAGACAGTCAAGGCCTACACAAGGGTTTTAGGACTATCACCCAATTCTACAATAAAATCTAAAATGGCAGAACAAAGACAATTGAAGAAGAAGAGACAAGAGAAGAAGTGGAGTTGCAGGAAATGAGACAAGGACATGGAAGCTGTCAGCAGAATATGTAGGGAGACACTGAGAGAGAGTAAGAGCGTGTGAGAGGAAGTGAATGAGAGTGTAAGAAAGCATGAATGAGAGTGTGAGTGTCATGCCTCTCTGACCCTTACCTGCTCTCCTCAGCTGTCCTCCGTCACTGCAGGTCTCCTGGAAACTCCACGGAGTAGGCCCGAAGCCGCAGGCTGTAGTAGGCCAAAACCACGGCCTAAAGTTTCTTCAAACCGCAGGGAGGACTTCCAGGTGTTGACCAAACATCAACATAATGCAGTACACCTGTGGAGGGGAGGTAACACCTGTAATCCCCATCAACTATCCACCAATAAACGCCACATATAGAACTAGGTGCTATGGATTCACCCCTGCCTGGTAAACAATCCAGTAAGGAGCTTGTTCAGCACAGGGGAGGAGTAGATACCTGCAGCACTATAAAAACCCCTCCAACTGTGAACACTTTACTCCAGTGTTCCAGAACTTTGGTTCCTGTATGTCCGTGGACTTCAGCTTCCAGTTCTCCTCTGCTCACTCTGCTACAGACCCTCTATTGAATTCTCCGTTACTTGACCTTTGGCTTCCCTATTGGACTACCCAATTTGACAGTTTCCTGACCCTTGCCTGGATTACCATTTACTCTAAACGCCGCCTGCCCCTGACCTATTGATTTGTTTACAGACAGCACTTTGGACTATCCTCTGCTCTTACGCTCCCAGCCCAATCCTGACAGTGAGACAGCGAGAGTGTGTGAGAGAGTATGGGAGTGAGTGAGAAAATGTGAGAGAGAGTGAGATAGCATGAATAAGACTGAGTGAGAGTGCGAGTGAAAATGTGTAAGACTGTGAGAACGTGAGAGAGGGCGTGAGTGCAAATGTGAGTGAACACGAATAAGAGAGTATGAGAGTGTGAAAATAAGAACTGGACCACAGAGTAATGGAAGAAGGTGGCCTGGTCCAATAAATCACATTTTCCTTTACAGCATGTGGTTGGCCCAGGTATGTGTCCCTCGCTTACACGTCTGTGTGCACACGTCTCAATTATGGCCTTTTAGCCCCCAAACAACCCAACAAACCAATGCATGGGGGGGTATCACTGTACTCAGGAAATGCTGCTGAACACATATTAGGTTGTTGTTTGACAGTGTCATATACCAGGAGCTGTACATCCATACCTGAAGAAGAATGTGTGTGGGGAAAAAAAACAAAAATACTACTGCTAACTTTGATGAAGGCTGGTGGTAAAATGTGTCCATGGAAATGGTTAGAATACTAGCATATGAAATACCCTGGGGTATGATTTGATTGGGTAAATTGCATTGACCGGCTTCAAAGATGTTCCAAATAGCACATGGGGGCAGAATTACCAGATTTGGAAAAAAAATATTTTGAAATAGCAAAACGCTACTTGTAATTATTGCCCCATAACGTGCAGATAACGTCATTAGTTTTTATAGATGAGTAAAAGATTTTTCAAGTAAAAGTCACTATTTTAGAATCAATATTTTTTATATCAAAATAATCACATCTAAAGAAAGCCCTTCTTGTCCTGAAAAAAATATAACTTGTGTGGGTTCAGTAAATGGGAAAGAAGAAAATTACAGCTAAACACAAGCACCGTAAAAATGTTAAAACAGCCATTACCATGAACCGTACAAAAAATAAAATCGTCCATTGTCACGAAGGGGTTAAACTTACTATTTAGAATCACTTATCACATAATTTTGTGTGTATACCATGGGAGAAGTTACCTTAACTTCTTGTTCTCAGGATGCATGATTATTCCTCATAATTAAAGCTGTTGTTTATTGGTTCGGATAGCCTGTGGAATGGTGGAAGGTTAAAAACTTGTTATTTTTGTTGTTTTATTATAGGGTTGGTATATTCTATAGCGATCTACAATAAAGGAGAAAAGTAATGCAAATATTGGTGGGAACCATATAGGAACCTCACATGAGTTTAAAAGCCTAGAAGCATTTTAAAAACAAAAATCTAAATCATTGTTTTGAAATAAGCAGCTTAAAACCTTAATTATGTCATAAATAGTAGGTGAATAATAAGCTTACACATTGTTATTACCTGTGGAAGTGAAAGGAAGCCCCAACAAAGCAAGTGAACAACATTTTAGACTGATGCCTCCCAATGAGTAATTAAACATTCCTCTAACAATATTGTAATGCTTTTTTCAATTAAAGGCCTTTTAAAGCTAATTAATTGCTCCTTGTAGTTAATTATCTTACTGAAAATAATGATATATTTCAGAATTGTTACATTTTTAACAGAAGCTAATTAATGGAATAAAAGTACATGCAACACACCTCTTTTGATGTTAGCTTTAACAATAGGAGGACCTGGTGGAGTGGAATTCATTATTCCCACCTTTCGCCATGGGAATGTCTCAGCTCTTAAGTATGTGATTCCTGAGCTCCAACAGAACGTTACCCCTTTATTATAAAGGGTATTTCATGCCCTAAAATGAAGACTTTTTTAGCATTTTGTCATGTGTTTGTTCAACCATAATTCACCTTTTTATTTTTACTGTATACACACGTTGTATATTTATACCTGGAAAATGCCACTTCTCTGGGCCTACGGGTCATCACTAGAAAACTCTGGGTCACAGGACCCGTGCTCCACTCCCCACTCATTTCCCAGTTCAACAACTGTGTCCCTCAGCGGGACAGCCTGCGATATCAGTGGGGCCGCACACTGACATCAGCTGAACTTCCTGCTCGCATCCCACAAAGGGGGAGATCCGGGTAGCCCGACTCATAAAGTTCCAAGGTATGTGTAAGGCACCTACCTTAAACAGCTCCCGGTCGTCCTCTTCTCACCCCCGGCGGCACCGCTCGTTGGAACTTGAAGCAGCCGCTCACGCGCGCGGCCGCTTCATGAATATTTATGAGGCTGAGCGCCGACTGGATTCCGCTGCGTCGCTATGGCGACGCAGGACGCGATCACGTCTCGGACGTCGGGGAACGCCCCCCCGGGCTATTTAAACCTCTCTTACCTTGTCCTCAGTGCTCAGTTATACTGGTGCTTCCTGTATCTCTTGAGCCCCTCCAGTATTCCTAATTGCTTTCTCGTTTATCTGGTATCCGACCCTGGTCTGCTTAACGGTTCCCGTGTACTTCTGGCCTCCTGACTCTGGCTATCCTACGACTCTGTGTATCTCTGGCATCCTGACCCCGGCTCTCCCTACGACTTCGTGTACCTCTGGCATCCTGACCCTGGCTATCCATACCGACTACGTGTACCTCTGGCTTCCTGACCCCCGCTATCTCAACGGTTCCTGTGTACCTCTGGCATCCCGACCCTGGTCTACTAAACGGCTTCCTTCTGACCACCCGTGCTTACAGCTACACTGCCAAGCGCCCTGTTACCCTCACCAGGCCCCTTGTGCGTGTTCTGTTCTGAGCAAGTGTGTTCTATTCCTGCATTCCGGATTCCTCCTGGTAAGACAAACCTCACGGTATGTATAAATTCCTTCCTTTAACTCCTTAACGACCAATGATGTGCCAGGTAAGATCTATGATTGCTTTCTTCGCTTAAACAGCGTTGGTGTAATGCCTCGATGTCAAGGCATTCAGCTGTACAGAGATCGGCATCGGAGGCCCTGTGTGGCCCCTCCCCGGGACATCAATGTCCAACTTACAATGTATAACGGTGGATGCCTGTTTTAAAAAAGTTTATCGCCTCCTAAGCTTCAATGGTGTTGATGAAATGCCTCGATACCGAGGCATTCAGTAACACCGAACACCCACCCCAGGACACATTGTAACCGATCCGGAGAGAGGGTTAATAACATTTTTATATGTATGCTGCCATATCATCAATAGTAAAAATAAAAAAAATTATTTAAAAAACATTGCCTGCATGTTATCCAGCGATCTATATTAGATTATATTAAAATAAAAACATAAAGCCTGGGCACTGTGTATGTTAATGATGTTCCATGTCCAGGCAAGCAGCCTCTTCATTGAAGCTGAGTTGTGTGTTGCTATCTAAACCCTCGAGCCTAAACACTCCTATCCTGAACATATGACTCTGTGTCCTAATAAATTCCCATGAACTTGTAAATTATTAGGATGCAGTTGGGCAGCATTTTCATAAAGCTGCTTACCAGCTTGTTCTAAGCTCACTTGCCCAGCCTACCTAACCTGCTCCCTTCACTGTCTATCCTACTATTTGTTGATACAGACTTTTATTAGGCTATACTGGAAAGCCTCCTGCCCTAAAACTAACATATACTTAATGAACATTCCATGCTCTGTCATGGATTTCTTGCATCAATTCTCTTTCTGGAATTCCCTTGCTAGGTATACTTGGATTTGATGTAATGAAAGTAAGTGCACTTTTTTTGTAAGAAAGAGTGCTTCTTCTTAAGGATCAGATTCATCTTCCAAGTGGAATCCTCTTTCAAGTGTTTTTAACTGCCACTGTATTACTGTGTGTATTAAAGTTACCCCCATCCCCTGTAAGCACCATACTGTATTGAGTATATATGATATTACTGCACTTAATCACAGGAAAACAAATTGGAAGAACACTGATATACAACGTTTAAAATATGGTATTTTTTAATACACTTACATATATTTTAATTTTAATTCATACTATCCAGTGTGGCGTTTGGTTGAGGGTGAACTTTTTTTCTACATGTTATATATCCACCAATGTTTTTATTGTAAGAATAATCTGATGAATTTCATTAACACACACAGATGTTTTGGAAATGCTGATCATTTTTTAATTGTATTCAACCACAGGAAGCTACTAGAGCTTGAAAGGATTGTTCTCAAATACCACATAAGAGCTGCTATTTAGAAATGTTTGGTTGAGGAACATCTGTGCAGTTCACAGCTTTGGACCATGGGTGGTAAAATGGCATTGCTTAAAGTTTTTGTTCTTTTGCAGCAGTACTCAGCTTCCCCCAGGGTAATGCTGAAAGCAAAACTAGAATAGCTGTAAAGAGCTCTCTACGCGTAACCACAAAATAACCAGCACAACACTGTGCAAACATGTTATAAATGAGCTTTAGGCCAATATTGGCTAGAACATGTTTTTGAGAACGATATACAACCTAAGGGTGCTTGAGGCATAGATAATGTCTTGAAATACCGTATTTGCTCGATTATAAGACGACCCCCCAAATCTGAATATTAATTTAGGGAAAAAAGAAAAAGGCTGAATATAAGATGACCCTATAGGAAAAAAGTTTTACCAGTAAATGTTAATTCATCTAAACTATTTTTTTTTAATAAAAGCTATGATTGAGAAAAATATTTTGGTTTTATTTCCTTCTATTTTCCAACCTGCCCCCCAGTTATGCACATCTTCCCCAGAAATGCCTCATACCCCCTATATGCCACTGTGCCCCATGATATGCCTTTGAACCCTCTAAATGCCACTGTGCCCCATGATATGCCTTTTAACCCTATATGCCACTGTGCCCCATGATATGCCTTTTGACCACCTATGTTCCACTCTGCCTCCAGAAATGCCTAATACCCCTATATGCCACTCTGGCATTTAGAGGGTTAAAAGGCATATTATGGGGAAGAGTGGCATATAGGGAGGTTTAAGGCATTCAGGAGGCAGAGTGGCGTATAGAGGGTTAAAAAAGACATTTCTGGAGGCAGAGTGGCATTAAGGGGGTTAAAAGGCATTTCACAGAGCACTCTGCCTCCAGAAATGCCTTATGCCCCCCATTTAACACTTAGCCGGGGCAACGTGTCGATCCCACGCACTTACGCTGCAGCCGGAAGGAGGCGTGGCTAGCAGCGGGGTTTGTATGCGTCCATCGCGCAGACCTTCCCCGACTGTCAGAGATCAGAGTTCCCCGCACCGGTGCCGTAGAAGTACTCAGAAGTAAGTGGGGCGGGGGACAGGAGGATCCAGGTCCCCTGCAGCTGCGGGGGATCTGGATCTTAGTCGTCTCATAGTCAGACCTATTTGAGGTCTGATTATAAGACGACCCCGATTATAAGACGAGGGGTATTTTTCAGAGCATTTGCTCTGAAAAAAAACTCATCTTATAATCGAGCAAATACAGTAAGTTGTTAGCTATAAATGGTTAGATGACGTTCATGTCAACTTCCACATAGAAACATAGAAAGTGACGGCAGATAAGAACCACTAGGCCCATCCAGTCTGCCCAACCTCCGAGTACTTTCCTTTAGTACTTGCCCTTATCCTATATCTAGCTTTGCCTTATGCCTATCCCATGCTTGCTTAAATGACCTTACTGTATTAACATCTACCACTTCTGCTGGAAGGCTATTCCATGCGTCCACTACCCTTTCCGTAAAGTAATATTTTCTGATGTTACCATTAAACCTTTGCCCCTCTAGTTTATGGTTGTGTCCTCTTGTTGTGGTAGTATTTCTCCTTTTAAATAAGCTATCTTCCTTTACCTTGTTGATTCCCTTTAAGTATTTAAATGTTTCTATCATATCCCCCCTGTCACGTCTTTTTTCCAGGCTATATAGGTTAAGATCCCTTAACCTGTCCTGGTAAGGTTTATCTTGTAATCCATAAACCATTTTAGTAGCCCTTCTTCCAACATTTCTATATCCTTCTGGAGATACGGTCTCCAGTACTGTACACAATACTCCAAGTGAGGTCTCACCAGTGATCTGTACAACGGCATGAGCACTTCTCTCTTTCTACTGCTAATACCTCTTGCTATACAACCAAGCATTCTGCTAGCATTACCTGCTGCTCTACTGCATTGTCTGCCTACCTTTAAATCCTCAGAAATACTTACCCCTAAATCCCTTTCCTCACACGTTGAGGCTAGGACAGTATCAAATATTCTATACTCTGCCCTTGGGTTTTTATGCCCCAGGTGCATTACTTTGCATTTATCTACATTAAATGCCAATTGCCACAGCTCTGACCATTTTTCCAGTTTACCTAGATCGTTTGCCATTTGGCTTCTTCCTCCAGGAACATCAACCATGTTGCAAATTTTTGTATCGTCAGCAAATAAACATACCTTTCCATCAAGACCATCTGCAATATCACTAATAAAAATATTAAAGAGCACATCTTTTGCTTAATTTGGCATCCATTTAAGATGATATCGTGCCTCATCTGAATTTATGATTTTTCATGATAAAGGGGTCAGTATATTTGTAATTAATCCTAACCAGGAAACCTCACCAACTTTAGGCTGGGTTCATTTAGAAACAGAATTTGACGGCAGATAAGAACCATCTACCATCTTCAGACCATCAGACCATCTACCCTCTGCCCAATTTTCCTGATGTAGAGACTCAGACCTTTATCAGTGTTGTCTTAGATTCATGATAGCTGTATGACTATCCCAGGAATGTTTACTTTACATATACGCATACATACACTCACACGTAATACACATATACACCGATTAGCCATAACATTTTGACCACTGACAGGTGAAGTGAATAACACTGATAATCTTGTTAGCATGGCACCTGTCAGTGAATAAAATATATTTGGCAGCAAGTGACCATGTTGCCATTTGAATTATTACCCTTACGAAAAAATTACTGCAGTTTTTCTGAAGTAATACTGCAGTTTTTTGGACATGAAAAAACTGCAATACTGCACATTTACTGCAGTATTACTGCATTTGTACTTCACTGTACTGCAGTTTTACTGCAGTTATTTTTGCACGGAAGTACAAATGCAATAAAGCTGCAGTACATTGAATTACAACTGTAGGTTTGCAGTATAAAAAAAAAAGTGCACTAAATGTGCAGTAATACTGCAGTACAACTGCAGTACAGTGAAGTACAAATGCAGTAAAACTGCAGTAAATGTGCAGTAATACTGCAGTAAATGTGCAGTATTGCAGTTTTTTCATGTCCAAAAAACTGCAGTATTACTTCAGAAAAACTGCAGTAATTTTTTGTAAGGGTAGGATAGGATAACCGGGTATATAAGAAATTTATATATATAAAGATGGAGGCAAAACACACAGGTACTCCTTGCTTCTGTGTCTTTATTGAAACATATTAACTGCTTCTCTTCCTGTTCAGGAGGAAGGAGGAGATAACAACATAAACTTTATTTATACTTATCTTAACCATACAATTGTATCACATAGGCTATAGCACTGTGAGAGCACTTTCAGATTATATCTCAACACCCCCACTTGCTCTCAAATGTTTAATCCCTTTTTTTTTTCTGCTTCTTGTAATCAATTCCCTTTACTTGACAATAACCTTTAGCAACATATCTGGCTTTGTACGTTTCTAGGGCTGAAACAACTAATCGATAAAATCGATAATGAAAATCGTTGTCAACGATTGTTCAAATCGATTTTTATCGGTTATAAAAAGAGTTTTTTTTCAGAGCAAATGCTCTGAAAAACTCCTCTCCTTATATAATCCGACCTCAAACAGAGATCGGATTATAACACTAGAATCCAGATCCCCCGCAACGCTGGAGGGGACCTGGATTCCCCTCACTGTCGGCCGGTTCTCACTTCCGTCTCTCTCCCCCCTCCCATACACCCCTCTGACTCCTCCCCCCTCCCATACATCGCTCTGACTCTCTACCCGGCTCCGTTGCTGACAGGCACTTTCACTGCAGCTTCATAGAAGCCTCAGCATAAGTGAAGGTGAGTAACGGAGGCTGTCTGTGCGATGCAGACCCCCACCGGCTGACAGAGAATCAAGGTCTCCTGCAGAGGATCATCCTCTCTGTCAGCCGGTGGGGGTCTGCCCTTCACTTACGCTGAGGCTTCTATGAAGCTGCAGTGAAAGTGCCTGTCAGCAACGGAGCCGGGTAGAGAGGCAGAGCGGTGTATGGGAGGGGGGAGGAGTCAGAGGGGTGTATGGGAGCCACCCTCCCATACACCACTCTGGCTCCTCCCCCTCCCATATGCCACTCTGGCTCTCTACCCGGCTCCCTGGTGTCTTGTGAACCTCCGTTGCTGACAGGAGGCAGAGTGGAGTATGGGAGGGGGGAGGAGGGAGAGTGGAGTATGGGAGGGGGAGGAGGCAGAGTGGAGTATGGGAGGGGGGAGGAGGCAGAGTGGAGTATGGGAGGGGGGAGGAGGCAGAGTGGAGTATGGGAGGGGGGAGGAGCCAGAGTGGAGTATTGGAGGGGGAGGAGCCAAAGTGGTGTATGGGAGGGGGAGGAGGCAGAGTGGTGAATGGGAGAGGGAGGAGCCAGAGTGGTGTATGGGAGGGGGAGGAGCCAGAGTGGTGCATGGGGGGGTATTATGAATTTCAGGGCATATAGGGGGTATAAGGCATATCAGGAGGGGCATAAAACATATCTGAGGGTAAAAGGTATATCAGGGGGCTCAGCTGCGTATCACTGGCATATAAGGAGTATAAGGCATATCGGGGGCACAGTGGCATATCAGGGGGCACAGTGGAATCTGGTATATAAGAAGTGTAAGGCATATATGGGGGCAGAGTGGCAAGCTGGGGGTCAGATGTGCATAACTGGGGGAAGTTTGGTAAATAAAAGAAAATATAAACAAGGCTTTTTTCTCATAGTTTTTATTAAATATGAAAATCTGAATTAATATTTACTAATAACTTTGTATTAAAACCTAGTTTGAGAAACACTGTGTTTGGGTTCTTGTAGGTTTTATTATTATGTCAGTAAAATAAGAAGGTGAATAGAGAGAGAGAGGCCATTGTGATAAAGACATGAAAGTGTAAATTGTAAGTTTTTTATTACATTATTTTAAATTTTAAAAAATTGCATTTTTTATCTGATTAATCGATTAATCGAAAAAATAATCGGCCAACTAATCGATTAGTAAAATAATCGTTAGTTGCAGCCCTATACGTCTCTAATCCGTCAACATTATTTTTCACTGCATACACCCATCGTCCCCCCACTGAACATTTACCTACTGGTAAAGTTGTCAAGGTGAAGGTGTCATTTTCTTTCAATGAATCAATTTCCTCTGTCATAGCATTAAACCAATTCTGTGACTGAGGTGAGCTTATAGCTTCTTTAAAGTTTTGTGGTACATCAAACACCTTGTAGCAATAACCAATGTTTGTATTTGATCATCACATTCCGCTTCTGAAACATAGTCCTCCAAATACTGAGGAGTTTTTCTGTCTCTTTTAGGATAACGTGTACTATGGTCATTCCCTGCTTGACCATTGTCCTTGCTCTTCAAAGTTTCTTTTTCAGAAATTTGAATCGAGTTTGGACACTCAGTTTCAGTTGGATTAATCTTTGGTATAGAGGGTACATAGTTCTCACTATGGCATTCCTCATCATCATGTAACAGGTCAGTTTGAGTCTCTCTTTCAAAAACTCTCTTTGTGATAAACTTCACAAGTCTGTGTTTAAGGACCTTTCCAGTGTCTGGGTAAAACACTAGGTAAGAAGGACCGTTCTTGTCATAGCCAATGAAAATCCCTCTCTCACATTTTGAGTCTAGTTTCTTTCTGTCATACCTGTATGCAAAACACTCTGACCCAAAAACTGTCATCTTAGAAAGATTAGGTTTTCTGCCCGTTAAAAGGTAATATGGAGTTTGTGCTAAACGGTTGTTAAAACACCTGTTTCGGATATGAGCGGCAGTCATTACTGCATATGTCCATAATTATTTTGGTAATTTACTCTCAACTAACAGACATCTTGCCATTTCAAATAGCGTTCTCCAATTTCTCTCAGCAGTCCCATTTTGGTGGGGTAAGTAAGGTGCTGAGGTTTCATGTCTTATGCCTCTCTTATTTAGCAGTGACTGAAAGCTGCTTGCCATAAACTCTGTACCATTATCAGATCTTATACATTTTATGACTCCATACAAGGCTGTGTCAGCAATAAACCTTTCAGTGGCTAACACTGCATCACTCTTGTGTTTTAGGAAATATACAAATATTGCACCAGAGTAATCATCAGTGAATGCTATTGTATATCTGAAACCTTCTTTAGCTGGTGGTTCTATAGGACCTGCTAAATCAGTGTGTACCAGCTCTAATATAGCTGTGGCTCTTGTATCAAATTTTCCTTGAATGCAAACTTCACAATTTAGATTAGACTTATCAATCTTACCCTTAATTTTCATTCCTTCTACCACATTTTGTAGTTTTGCAATATCATCATAATTACAGTGACCTAGGATTTCATGCCACATTTGTATATCATGACATTCATGACAACTGTCATCATTTTTAACAAACACATTCAGATAGTAAAGTCTATTGTACTTCTGGATTGTGAATTTGGTACCGTTTTTATGCACGAGTTCATTCCTGCCTTGCTGGAAGCTGACTAATGCTCCACTGTTTGTTGCTGTATCTACAGAGAAGATGTCTTGGGCGTATGAACAACGCATTCTTCAGTGTTATCATCTTTCGCTTTCCCTCGCTGTCAAGCAAACAAACCTCTGCATCGCCTCTTCTCAGTGCCACACCAGTTGTCTTTTTTCCATCTGCAAGTTCCATTGAATGTTTCTCCGGTTTAAAAGTGTCATCAAAGCTATTAATTTTTCTGTCAGTAATTATATGGGACGTTGCTCCTGTATCAACCATTAGTCCCTTTAGTTTTAACTCATCTAGTGGGTCATCTCTAATTTTAAAAGCAAATGAGTGTCTGTTGTCGGCGTCATCTGTTGCTTGTCTGACATTGTCTTTCTTTTTGCGCCTGCAATTTGCATCTTTGTGTGTTGAGCTTTTGCAATAGCTACACCACAGCGATTGACCTTTATTTTTATTTTTTGAACACGCTCGGGCCCTGTGTCCCTTTTGGCAGCAATTGTAACAAACAACGCTAGGATTATCTCTCTCTTTAAATCTTGGAGTTGTGTTACTCACTTTTAATATATTATCATTAATTGCACTGCTGCTGTATTTTTCAGTATCCTCAAAACTTTCCAATTGTTTTTTAAACTCTGCAAAAGTTACTTTTTCATCCCCTTGTGTAATGTGGATGGCAAATAGTTTAAATGGTTCAGGTAAACCTTTCAAAATCATTGCAATCAACAGTCCGTCACTTAATGTTTCTCCAGCATTTCTCAGTGCTGTAATGGCTGTCTCTGCACGTATAATATAGTCAGTTACACTCTCATTTACAGCCTTCTGTAGAGATGTTAGTTCAGTATATAAACTGATTATGGGTGGCTTTCCTTTACCTGCATAATAGTCTCTCAATATTTGAAGTGCTTTTCTTCCATCATCAGCTGCTTCTCTCATAACCAGGGACAAACTTTTATCATCTAAAAATTGAATTAATTCAGCATATGCTTCTTCATTCTTACTGTTATCTTCATCCTCATCTTCAGTGTCTGCAGGCACATTCAGGATGGTCTTTAAGATTCATTAACCTCAGATGTCCCAAGAACTTATTCTCCCAAAGTTCATAATTCTTTTCATCTCCATCAAAGCAAAGTCTGCTCCATCGGTTTCCTGCATCCTTCCTGGGCCCATAACCTGTTGCCATTTGAATTATTAGGATAGGATAACCGGGTATATAAGAAATTTATATATATAAAGATGGAGACAAAACACACAGGTACTCCTTGCTTCTGTGTCTTTATTGAAACATATTAACTGCTTCTCTTCCTGTTCAGGAGGAAGGAGGAGATAACAACATAAACTGTATTTATACTTATCTTAACCATACAATTGTATCACATAGGCTATAGCACTGTGAGAGCACTTTCAGATTATATCTCAACAGACCATTTCATCCTCAAAGTTGATGAAGCGGGCAAAATGGGCAAGTGTTAAGGATATGAGCAACTTTGACAAGTGCCAAATTATCTACAGAGCATCTACAAATCTGCAGCTCTTGTGGGGTGTTCCCGGTCTGCAGTGGTTAGTACCTATCAAAAGTGGTCAGAAGAAGGAATAGAGGCGAACTGGCGACAGGGTCATGGGCAGCCAAGGTTCAGTGATGCACGTGGGGGGGGCAAAGGCTGGCGCATGTGGTCAAATCCAACAGATAAGCTACAGTAGCTAAAATTGCTGAAAAAAGTTAATGCTGGTTCTGATAAAATGGTGTCAGAACACACAGTTCATCACAGTTTGTTGTGTATGGGGCCGCGTAGCTGCACACCAGTCAGGCAGCCCATGCTGACCCCTGTCCACTGCCAAGAGTGTAGATGTGTGAGCAAGGAAGTGTATGTCCAAGTTTATGCGTGCAAGGAAGTATATGTGTGAGCATGGATGTGTATCTGTAAGTGTGTGTGAGTATGGGTGTGTATGTGTAAGTGTCTAAATATGAGTATGTATGTGAAGATGTGTGTGAGAATGGATGTGTATGTAAGCATGGATGTGTATGTATAAGCGTGTGTGCATGAATGTGTATTCATGTGTCTGAGCATGGGTATATATATGTAAGTGTGTGAGAATGGGTGTGTAAATGTGTGTGAGCATGGATCCGTGTGTGTGTGAAAATTTGTGTTAACATGAGTGTGTAAGTGTGTGTTTGTGAGTATGTGTGTGCATGTGTGCTGGCATGCATGCATAAGAGAGAGTGTGTGTAGAAATGTGTATGCATATGTCAGGTACCAATTAAAGGATCCGTCCTGGTTGCCGAATACTCTAGGTACGTCCATGGGGTCCTCATATCCGAACCTCATATTTGAATCTGCAATCTAAGCAAGTCCTCATACACGAACCTGCTTATGATACGGGAAAACAAAGGTTGGTTGATAAGGTTTTTTTCTTCTTCTTCTTCTCTCCCTTTACGTATTCTCTCCCCCTTTTCTCATTATCTCTCCTGGCGTTCAGCATTAATTGCTGCCAGGATCACGAGGGAGCAGTGATCACTGATTCCCTCATGATGCTGCCTGGCAATTTGAGCATACCACCAGTTAAGTCAGATCCATGATCTCACCAACAGCCCTGCTCCTCCAGAGGCAGGCAGTCCAGCACCCACAAAAGGAGGTGGCCCAAACTGATCTATGCTCTAGGCCGACACATACCTTGGCTATAGATACCTCTGGCCCTGAGCATCCTGTAAAAAATGGTAATGGTAGGGACCCTGGTGCCCGCACGATACAACTTTTTTATTCTGATGACTTTTTGAAAAAACAAAAGTTTTCTTCTTAGTCCAATTCTAAAATCTAAATTGAGTTCTTAGTTATGTGGCGTTGTTTTCCCCACTAACCTTAATCTGGAATTATGCCGAACCTGCTTCATGTATTTCAGATGTTCTGCTCTTAAAATAGCTAATTTTCAAATATGTCAGTTTCAAAGTGTCAGCTTACTAAGCAACCGAACCCTATTACATCTTGAGGGCGTTGTTCTTTCTTCGTCCCTGCCATATCAGCATATTGGAAATAGCTTCACATCTGCTGTTTTTTTTGGTCTGTCAGTAGAAAATACATCAAAAACTATTCTGTCATTCTCTTAAATATTTCCTCTTCTAATGTTTTTGCGTTTTTACTATTATATATTAGCGTGGTTTACTGGCTGTATCTTAAAAGAAATTATATACACAGACAAATATTGGAGAAAACTATTGACTACTAAAGCTAGTATTATAAAAAAAAGTATTAAGGTATCAAATGGCAGTAAAAATGTAATTTTAAAAGACACTCCAGCCTTCATATGCACTCTGATGGATATGATAGTGTCACCATAAAATTAACATTTATTTTCCACCTGCAGCCACTTGGATGGTAGGAAAAGCATTCGGCCAAAAGCATCTCGTGTTATTCAGTGGGCATCTGTGGCATGCTCACCACCAGCCAGCTCCAGCTGGTGCAAGAGTTTCAGGGACTATAGAATATACAATTTATATTAAAGGGCATGCTAAGTTCTTTAATATCCGTTCTTTAATATCTGTATGCAGAAGCCAGTTACTTTGGCAGTCCAGCCTTGAAGTGGTAACCATCCCTTTAAACAAAAAATATGATCAGCCATACATTGAAGATCAGCAAGGAGCAAAAGATCTGTCTATGTTTAGATGTGTTTAATTCCCCAAGGGTGTCAACATAAAGGTTATCTCCGTACAACAAAATAAGGTCACAGATGATCCACTGGGAATAGGCAATGCTTAAAAGCTTCATTTATGGATTTTAACATTCTCCTGGTGCCATTTAGTAGACTATGTAGTTAACAGAGAATAATTATCCTAAAGTGCATCAGCCTAACATTCCAGTCCATGTTAGGCTGATGCTAATGAAGTATATATATATATATATATATATATATATATATATATATATATATATATACACACACACACAGAGAGGAAGATTAATATGATTAATATAAAGTATGGATATTAATGAATAATATAATTTATGAATATTGGCTTTTTCTTAATATATGACACATCTTAGGAAATGAGAGTAAATAGTACATCCAAAAAATCTCTCTATTTTTACATGAATCCATGAAGTGGATGCTACACATCACAAACAATATCTCTAATGACATATCAAGTAGAATACTATATATTAGACTGCTATATCAAACAAGATGTGGGTATTAAAGTGACAACTGCCACAATGTATAAGTATGCACAAGGAATGTGATCATAACATCAAATGAGGCACATATAGATGACTGTCGGAAATGTCAGGTACTGGCCAGTTTTAGACGAAAGATAGAAGATAATTGGTCTAACCCATAACAGCTTATCTTAAACCCAAATTTTGGCCATGCCCACATAATACTATATTTTGGATTCATTTCTGCATTGTTTTCTAATAAAATGGCATTTCATTACAGAAACTCTTCTGACACTCTAGAAGATTCTAATAATTCTCACAAGATTTAATAAAACTGTTGTGCTGCACTAAGTGTCTCTAAAACACAGATTGTATTAATATTAAGACAAAATTTTGTCCAACTGGAATTTTGTTTATGTACACATTATGTAAACCATGCATTAAATCTATGTCTCTTGACATTGAACATGTTCTCCGCTTTATACGTTTTTGTATGGAATGTGTTTAGTAAACTATGCCTTCGTTTCTAGCGCCAGAGTATTGGTTCAATCTCTGAAGTAGTAAACCAAGCAAAGGAGTGTGTATGCATATTACACAGCTGCTAAGGACATAGTAAACAATTTATTTATGGCATTCAAGGCAAGCATATGTAGGGCCCATATAGATTTTTCATACAGAAGGACTTCCCACTATAGGCTACCAAGATCTCTGTCTCTTATGACAAGGGTGAGGATAACCACATGAGGGGCATGGTCAGTGGCGACTCTAGAAACAATATATAGGGGGGGCACACAAGATACCACATTCATAATTTCCAAAAGTAATGTGCTATGGAATTATACTTTTGTTATTGGACTAAAATAATACTTGATCATTCAACATGGGAAGCCTGAAGCCACAATTGAGTGCGACTAATCCTTGAAATAAATATTATAACACAAGGCTTGACAAATTTTTTTAAATCTAGGAGCCAGCTAAAAAAGTTAGGAGCCAGGACATTTTTTTGCCCTATACACTTTGCCCCAGCACTCACACTTTGCCCCAGCACTTTGCCCTGCACCCACACTTTGCCCAGCACTCACAGTCTCACACTTTACCCTAGCCCTCACTTTACCCCAGCACTTTGCCCCAGCACTCACACTTTGCCCCAGCACTTTGCCCACACTAAAAAGCACCAGTGCATACTTTTAATTACTATTAATTAATCCCATTAATTAACTATGTCCCCAGTTTCCCATAGGCATCTTTGTCACTAAATAGCTTCCCATAGTACCATGTTTAGTGACAAAGATGCCTATGGGAAACTGGGGACAGAGTTTGCCATTGCCCCCAGTCTCCCATAGGCATCTTTGTCACTAAACATGAGACTATGGGAAGCTATTTAGTGACAAAGATGCCTATAGGAAATTGGGGACAGAATTTGCCTTAGCTTCCCATAATCTCATGTTTAGTGACAAATGCCTATGGGAGACTGGGGGCAAAAGCAAATTCTGTCCCCAATTTCCTATAGGCATCTTTGTCACTAAATAGCTTCCCATAGTCCCATGTTTAGTGACAAAGATGCCTATAGGAAATTGGGGACAGAGTTTGCCTTTGCCCCTAGTCTCCCATAGGCATCTGTCACTAAACATGAGATTATGGGAAGCTATTTAGTAACAAAGATGTCTATAGGAAACTGGGGACAGAATTTGCCTTTGTCCCAGCCTCCCACTGCCAAGCATGCCCCCAGTTACTTCCACTTACCTGACCCCGATGTGCACTCTGTTGGATTCCTGCTGCTGCTGCCGGCGGCTCCACCCTCCTCACTGAAAGGGGCTGGCACCGCCCACAAAGGTCATTGAGCAGCGCTGGTGCCGCCCGCAAAAGGTATTGAGTGGTGCCGGCTGACTCACTTCTATTTTGAATCGACAGGGGTGGCATTTTAGTAAGCCGTCCCCGTTGATCCAAAATAGAATTGAGTCAGCTGGTCAGCGTAACTTAGTGACATTCGTGGGCGGTGCCAGCCCCGTTCAGTGAGGAGGGTGGGAAGAGCCGCCGGCAGCAGCGGGGTTGTCTGCATCGCACAGACGCCCGCTGCTGCCGGAAAGCAGGATCCAAGTCCCCTGCAACGCCGCGGGGGATCGGGATCCTAAACCCAATTATAGGTTTGGCTCACACCTAGGCACCAGGACAAAATTATCAGTCGCCATGGCGACCTGGCGCCTGGGATTTGTCGAGCCCTGTTATAACACAATAAATAACTTTTCCACTAAATGATTTCAGGGCCTTGAAAGTTTTGTCCGCTGAAGTCACTACAACTTCAGGAGGGCATTTTATCTCTGGATAAATATAAATTAAATAATTCCTACTGTAAGTTAAGTGCCAGGAAACAGATGACCAGACACACACACCAGGATAGACTCTGCCACATCGACAACCAAACACACACACACACCAGGACAGGCTCTGCCACACAGACACCCACACACATTAGGACAGGCTCTGCCACACCCACATCCAAACACACACACACACACACCAGGACAGGCTCTGACACACTGACACCCAAACACACACCCTAGGACAGGCTCTGCCACACCGACAACCGAACACACACACCAGGACAGGCTCTGCCACACCAACACCCAAACACACACCAGGACAGGCTCTGCCGCACCATCACCTATACACACACACCCGAGGACAGGCTCTGCTACACTGATAACCAAAAACACACAAACAGCAGGACACAATCTACGTCACAGACGTCTACATCAGGATGGATTTTTCACACTGCATTGTCGTTTATACTCCCCTTAGTGTTTTTGCCCCTTGTGTATTGATGCCCCTGCTGCCCATATATATTAATATTATCCCCAGTTGCCGATAGCAGGTATAGATCAACACATTAACACACAAACCAAGCTTTGCATGTATAGATCAACTGAAATTCACTTGTGATCTCAGCACTGAAGGTATATATCAAATAAACAGAATCAGACATATAAATCCTGTATTTGCAGGTATACAATAGTATATGAAACGTAGCATTGCAGGTATAGATCAAATAAATACATGGAAACAGCATTGCAGGTATTAATCAACTGAATAAGACATACAAACACTGTATTTGCAGGTATACATAAATAATGTATGGACATATATAGATATGGATCTACAGAATAACGCAAAAACCCAGCTTTGCAGGTATAGATCAATTGGAATTCACATAAAAACACCTCATTAAAAGGTATATTTAAAACCCCCTAAATTACAGGCATAGATCACAGGTTGCACACCCCAAAGCCAGCCCTGGCGTCCACACTGCCCACACAGCAATCACACTCCTATCATACCCAGGCAACCAGTAAATGCTGGTCCCTAGGCATGATAGGACTGTGCTTGCTGTGATTGCTGTTAGCAATCACACTCCTATCATGCCAAGTCATCCAGTACATGCTGGTATAGGGTGGCTGTAAGTGATGTGCAGATCCCATACTGCTGGCAGCATCAATACACAAGGGGGGCAGCTAGCTAGGTTTCAGCATGTATTGGCTGACTTGGCATGATAGGAGTGTGATTGCTAACAGCAATCAAAGTCCCATCATGCCTAGGTTCCAGCACTTACACATCCATGCTATCACACACACACTCATTCATTCATATACACATTAATTCACAGATTAATTCCCTCAATCACGCATACTCATTCAAACACCCTCCCCACGCCCTTACCTGCACTGCAGCTCATCGATGCCGCTCACAGACTTCAGCAGAGGGCGCGGGCTCCCTCTGTGTTCTCTGGTACTGCCCAGAGGAAGCAGGACTGGAGCAGAGTGATGTGATGTCACGTGAACTCTGCTAGGTTCCGCTTCCTCTATGCAGTACAGAAGACCCTCCCACAGGTAAGTAACAGGGCTCGAGGTGCGGCGCGCGTAAAATCGGTTGCCCTGGCTGCCGATCTTACGTGGGCCGCACCCTCTCTCTCCTCCGCATTAAAAAAAAATAAAAATAATAAAAAGACGGTATTTAAAGTCGCATTGAGACTTTATTCAAAATTCGGCAGGGGGGCAACAGGGGGGTCAAGGATTAACCTAGGGGGGGCAATTGCCCCCCCTTGCCCCCCTGTAGCGACGTCACTGGGAATGGTTAAATGTTCAAGGGCCAAATGCCTCTCCCCTGCCCCGTAGAATGAAGAGTGCGATCTGGAAACTTCAGGTCAAACACAGAGAGTTCCCAGGTATGACTCCCATGTGATTAGGGATGAGCAGGGAGTAAAGACCAGAAGAAATTGAACACCAGACAAATTTCTTAGGGCCATATTTGTGCGGTACATAGCCCTAGGCCAATAAATGTTTTTAACTTCAGAACCCTAAATATATATATATATATATATATATATATATATATATATATATATATACTCCCTTATCTGTATTTGTTTATATGAGCAGACTTGCTCAGGGAGTAAAAGTCTGTAGGTTAGGTTTTTCTTATTAATCATTTTAATGAGTGTTTAAATATACTTTGCATATCATTCAAATCCAGTATGTCCCTTTCAAGTTACACTATAGCCAAATGAACCTTTTCTTTTTATCAGCTTTTCTTTTATCAGCTACTGTTCCCATCCCGACTTCCATGTTGTCAGTTTGTACAGTTTAATTCTTATTTATAAAGTGCATATTGTTTTGCTACAACAGTGACTTTTCCCAATCCAAGTACGTAATTTATTATACTTCCTTACATAACATATAAAATGTAAGATTCTTTGCTGTTATTGGAAGTGCATGTGATAAAAAAGATATTTAATATAATAGCAAAAGACAAAAACATCAGATGTCAGATGTTCTTTTTATAGTTTTTATGTCTCTGCAATGTTTGAGGTTTTGTTGTATAGACAATGGAGACCATTCTGTTTTCATTACCCCAAATTGAAAATCCGGTTGAAATGTTGGTTTAGGAATAGGTATAGTATCTGTCATCCAGCTAAAGGTGAACTTGTCATATACACAAATTTCCCCACCATTAAATGTATTTTTTAAAACTATCTTTAGGCACGCAAAGGGTCCTTCTTGTTCTTCTCCACTTCCACAAAAGGACGGAACCTCCGCACACACAATCTCCCTAATCGGAGGAAAGGCTGCACCCGTTGGGTATGCCGTAGCTCCGCACTTTTGTGGAAGTACTCCAAGAGGCCAGAATTATAAAGTTGGATCCACAGAGAAAGAGAAGCACAGAGGCTCTTCCTTTTTTGTAGAGGCACTCCAGAAGGCCAGAACAATGCTGCAGATAGCGGGGAGAAGCGGATCATATCACAATTATTATTTTTTTTTGATTGATTAGTCAGTCCATTTAATGGTCAAACCTATTCATTTTTGATGGATGGTATTATGAAGGAAGAATGTCTGGACCAACTCCACCAAAATCATAGATGTTTGACACAGTCTTTGCCAGATAAAAAACTTGTATGGCCTTTTACATAAATGCTGGTCAGTAACTAAAAGTACTTATTCGTGATGAATCATGGAAAATTTGTAGGAATTTGCTAAATCACATGATTGGGATCTGGATTATAATAGGCAACTACAATAATCCTTATTGGAGAGCTTTAATCCATGGGAGTGATTTGTAGACATAAAATTTGACATCAAAAGTTAATTTAAGGACAAAGAGAGGAAGATTTGATCACTCTTCTAATGTTCACTCAATTTTATTACATTGACCCCACTTTATATTTTCAATTTTCACCTGGCTAATTGAAACTAAGCCAGTTGCCTAACTTCAAACAAGTATTTCCATTTAACTTTTTCCACTAAAAGTTCGGGGGTAGAAGCATTATTCAACACTCATCTACAGACACCAGACAAGCCAGAAGGCTTGTTTTTTCCTCAGAAATCTCATGGTGCTGCCACAACAACAAGGGATTCTAGGTAGGTGCATGCAGGAGCATAACTAGAAACCACAGGGCCCTGGTGTGAAAAATTGCTCTGGGCCCCCCAACTTCAGCTGCTGGTCTGTGGCATCATTACCCCCACACAATTGGTCTGTGCCTTCTTTGTCCCTTGCCTCCCTTTCAACATACAATATATGTAAACACACTTACACAAATTACACATACTCACTAACACACTCCATCTCACCCCACTTTTACACATGCATGCTCGCACACACACACACACACACACACACAAGTACACATGCATGCTCACAGACACACACAAGTACACATGCATGCTCACACACAGACGTACACATTCATGCTTACACACACACACATAGAAGTACACATGCATGCTCACACAAACACAGAAGTACACATGCATGCTCACACACATGCAGAAGTACACATGTATGCTCAAACACAAGTACACACACGCATATATATATATATATATATATATATATGCAAACACATACATTTCCCGCCTCCGCTTACCTCTCATCGCTCCTGCAGCTTTCCCTCTGGCTGCTGACGCACACTGTGCAAGCAGTCTTGGTTTCATGTGACCCCGATACGTTCCTGTCTCCCCGTGCCAGTTCAAAAAAGCTTAGAAAGGGCCAACCAGGATTGGTGCAGTTTTGAACTGGTACAAGGAGACAGGAAGAAGGGGTCACACCGGGCCCTCTAGAGGCCCCTGTAGTTATGCCAGTGGGTGCATGTGAAAAACTTCCAGGTTTGAGTAAACACAAAACTCTAAGTAAGGGGTCAGGGGCACTGCCAGGTTCCGAATAGATCTGGGGCTAAAGCCCAATAGTCCCTGTGACAGAGTCAGCATGCCAACATTTTTGCCTACCCTTGCCGTGATTCCTTTTTCTTTATATGCATGTAATAGTATGTATGTTTTAATAAATATTGTTATAATAATATTAGTATAGTTAATATTATAGTTAATCCAGTGTCACTTTCAAATGAAAAGTGCACTATTGTGTATGTGTTCTTAAAAAAAAAAATAGTTTCAGTTTCCTATGAAAATATACTGCTTGAGAACTGAAAAAGTTAAGCTGTCCTTAGTAAACCTACATTTTATAATACGTGAGTTAGAAACTGAAAGATAGTGTTCTGACAAATGCTGTGTGTACATTCCCGATAACATTATCAGTAATTTTATCGCTGTTAGCTGGTAGAGGACAGGAAATGCATATGTGAACAGTATTGTTTAGAATGCTCTGCTATTTGCTTATCTGTCAAGACTTTAAGCAGAGATGAAGCGTGTATGTGCAGCTATGGAAAGTAAAAAACTCAGATTAAATGGACAGCCCCGCCAGTAACCTTTTAAGTACTTTAATATGTATTATTTTCCTGTAAAAAAAAAATAAAAATATATATAATAAAAATCTTTTGGTTTCCGTTTGGAGCCAGACTTAAGCAGCCACTGACAGAAAAGCATAAAAATTTAAATTTTAGTGGTCGAACTGTCTAATTAGACCCCCAGAACTCTCATGTGAGCCAAGGCTGGCGGGTATAATGTCCATGTATTTGATTAAGTCCTTCCCCTTGCATTTGCACTCTATCATATACATTAAAATGAAATAAAATTTAATGCAAAACCATCTGGATACAGATTATATATATATATATATATATATATATATATATATATATATATATACATACACCGGTATATACACATTCCACTGTATAGCAGTGTGGAATACTTCTAATCTTATAAAAATAACAATTTTTATTTTGACAATGGTGTATTTGGTTACCTCCCATAGTCCAGATAAATATTTATTTTAGTCGTGATTGTAGAAAGAAAGGCACTAGGGTTTGCCCTTGATCTTACCCAGTGACCTCTTGCTGTTGGCTATATGCTTTGTCTGTGATACCCTTCCTATGCTTTTAAATAAGATCCCTGGGGAAGCAACTGACTATGAGTTTCCATTGGATCATATAATTATATATAATTATTTTGGGGAGGCTCCTTGTTGCCCCAAGGCCCACCTGATCTTGATCTGTCCCAACAGTCAACTACCCCGTCCCAGTAAGTAAGTATATTCATATAAGTTGGGCTATAGGTGTGCCTAGAAAACTGAACTGGTGACAAAGGCCCTGTCTGGCCAAAACGTTGCTTTTTTTTTGCTTTCTCTTAATAAAGTATCCTAAAGATTGGAAGCTGTTTGGAATGCTGGGATTCCTTTTCTTTGTGTGCTTCAAGAGGGTTTATGCTGTCCCTTTTTTCCTGCTAGCACCCAGCTTCCTGGGAGTTGAGTGCAGAACCATTTTTTCATTTTTCCACCTTCCCCCACTTTTTTAATATAATTTTTTACTTTTTTTTTTACTTGAGATCCCTTTTGGGTCTTTATTAGACTGGTGCATTCATATTCATACAAAACGTAAATTTACAGAATCTTGGTAAATTCTGCGATTCATACAAGGCCCTGTAAAGGTCCAGAACCCCCCCCCCCCCACGAATCAGATGAAAATTAAGCAAAAAGCTCAGAATTTTCCCAAATTTGTCGATTCACTCACTCACACTCGCATTCTGGTTCACTTTCTCTCACATTCTCTACTTGTTTCCGTACCTTCTCTGGCGACCACTTCCGTTTCTGCCGAACACTTCTGCTTCAGCATCTTCTCCCTTCTCTTCTCTATTCTATCTTTAATCTTAACTGAATCTTCTTTTTTTGTTCACATCTCCACTGACATAACCCAGCTGGAACTTTCCCCAAAATGCCTATTGAAGGATCGGGGCAAGCGCTGCCATATTGCCCTAAGTTGACAAGTTCTCGCTGGAGGTGCGGACACAGAAAGAAAATTAAGGGTTGAAGATCGAAGATAGAATGGAGAAAAGAAGATAGAAGGTGAACCCAAAATGCCCCCGAATTTTAGACCAAACCAAACGGTCAGGGAAGAAAATTTGTTGGCCTATTTGCATATGTCTAGTCTTTATAGACCTCAGGGATCACTCTCCTAACCAAACAGTACTTCTTTTGATGTAATTTGGGGGTCTATATATTTATTTATATTTTTTAAATGGTATTTTATTTTGTTTTTATTATTATTTTTTTTCTATTTTATCGTGTTCTCTCTTTCTGACCTCCACTGCAACTGATCACAGTGCTATCACCAAGCAGGGTACTGATTAGCCAGCAAAGGTGTCATTGGAGATCCCAGCTAGGTCTGCATACACTGTCCAGGAACATTAAGATCTGTACAGTGTTGACACTACTGAAAGAAACTACCCAAAGGAGAGTTCAAAAATTCACCAGTATTGAAGTGTAACCGGTGCTCGCTGCTGGCCAAGGAGACTTCAGGCTGTCGTAAATATTCCCACCAGCGTAAAAATCAAAAGACATACTATCACATTGCGTCACACCATCAGCATAGGTGACACCCGAAGCTACCGTATTTGGGTAACCTGTTTTTTGGGGGGGTTTTTTGCTTTTGAGCCTCACACACATGGCGCTTGCTTTCCTGCAAGCTTTCTTTAGTAACTGCGCAGTGACCACTCCCATAGGGGCCATAAGAAAGTATGTGAAAGTGACGCCACCGTAAGCGCATGATGGGTTCATGTTTGATCTTCTCAAGAACAGTTCCAAAGAGAAGGATGGCTTTTTAAAAAAAAGGGTTTTTTTGTCAAAGATAGAATGTTGCTTGATGTTCAACTCAAAATCATTGGTTATATATTCACACAGTAACTTGCAATTATCATCAAAAACTGACAAAATCATTTCTGAAGAGAAGCAGTGTTGCAGTCTAATACAAGAATTTACTTACTGCTGTGCAGAACTCGTTGCCAAATATTTAAACAGAAGAGATTACTTCACTTTTCCGTAAACTGCCAACTATCTCTTCAAAACAATTCTTATGTTTAAGAGACCAAGCCGCTCACTGTTTTAATAAAAAAGTTAAAAACTTGAAGCATCCTCTCCTCAGAAGATCATCAGCCTCAGTAGTTCAGGTTAATAGCATAGCAGTTTATCATTAACAAATAAAAAAAATAACTATTCCCTACCATTTATTTTCATGTTTAGATTCAGTCTAAGCTTAAATGAACAGAGGATACAAATCAAAAATAGATTATTTAATAACTGTGATATCAAGATCATAGTACATGTGCACATGCCCCAAATCATAGCTGGGAACTTACAAGAATTGGCTACCTGGAGGTCTACCTCTTCTGCAAGACTGGCTTTGCTTGCTTGCAGGGTACAGCTATCACGAGGCAGCTTTTAGAGGTGTTGAAGCATGGAAACCAGGCCCGGACTGGCCATCGGGCACACCGTAGGGCCGGGCCAGTCTAGCTGTAATTGGGCTGTAAATAGAATTTTTTTTTTGGACGCGGAGGAGACAGAGGGGCACCTAGCAACCGCTCGGCCCCCCTCGGCCTCCTCCACGAGGCCTCTACCTCCGTTGCGGTGCCGGCATTTCATGCTGAGCGCCGGCATATGAAGTCATATTCTGGCGCTCAGCAGTGAAGCAGCGCGCACCGCCGCAGAGCAGGGTGACGGAGGCCTCGCACTCCCACCGCAGAACTTCAAGGTAAGTGAACTACAGGTAGGGGTGAGAGGGTAGATAGTGGGGTGGGGAGGGGGAGAGGGTAGATAGTGGGTAGGGGAGAGGGTAGATAGTGGGGAGGGGAGATAGTGGGTAGGGGAGGAGGGTAGGGTAGAGAGTGGGTGGGGAGAGGGTAGATAGTGGGTAGGGGAGGGGGAGAGGGTAGATAGTGGGTAGGGGAGAGGGTAGATGAATATGTGTAAATGATTTGTGTGAATGTGTGAGAGAATAAATGATTGTGTGAATGATTTATGTGAATGAAAGTGTGAATTAGTGAGTGACTGTAAAAGTGTTTGTGTGTATCAGGTATATAATTGTGGAAAGGCAAAAATGGCACAAGCAGGGTGTTGGAACAATGGGCACCAAGGTGGCACAGGCAGGGTGTTTATGGGACAAAGATGGCACAGGCCGGGCTGTTTGGGGACAAAGTTGACTCGTGCTGGGCTGTTTGGGGCAAGTCCTATGTGTATAATTTGGGTTGGCTTTGGGGTGTGCAGCCTGTGATCTATGCCTGTAATTTAGGGGGTTTTATCTTTACCTTTAATGCTGAGTTTTTATGTGAATTGAATGGGAATTCAATTGATCTATATCCGCAAAGCTGGGTTTTTTTGGTTATTCTGTAGATCCATATCTGCTATGCTATGTTTCCATACATTATTATTGTATACCTGCAAATACAGGATTGGTATGTCGGTTTCTGTTTATTTGATCTATACCTTCAGTGCTGAGATCACACGTGAATTTCAATTGATCTCTACATGCAAAGCTGGGTTTGTGTGTTAATGTGTTGATCTATAGCTGCTATCAGCATTAGGGTCTAATATTTATATATATATATATATATTTCGGCAGCAGGGGCTAATATTAATATATATGGGCAGCAGGGTCTAATAATACAAATCGGCAGCAGGGTCTAATATTTATATATATATATATATATATATATATCTCGTCAGCAGGGTCTAATATTAAAGAAACTGCCAGTTCAGCTGTTATTTTGAAATCATATTTCAAGAGATAAATACTTATTATGTAGTTAAAAATGCATGTCTAATGCGTATATGTGATGGGGCCGTCACAAAAATCAATAATAAAGGGAGGGGCTTGCTGGGGGCATTAATACAAATAGTGCTGGCTGGAGGCGATCATACAAGGGTCTGGGGGGACCACATTAATCTATGCTAAAAAGGTGCTGGCTGAGGCACAAAAACACTAAGGGGGGTATCAACGACAATGCAGTGTGGAAAATCCATCCTGTTGTAGATGTCTGTGTCGTAGATTGTGTCCTGCTGTTTGTGTGTTTTTGGTTATCAGTATAGCGGAGCCTGTCCTATTGTGTGTATGGGTGTTGGTGTGGCAGAGCCTGTCCTGGTGTGTGTGTGTGGGTGTCAGTGTAGCAGAGCCTGTCCTGGTGTGTGTGTGTGTGTGTATTGGTGTTAGTGTGACAGAGTCTGTCCTGGTGTATGTGTTTGGGTGTCGGTGTGGCAGAGCTTGTCCTGGTGTGTGTGTCATGGTGTTGGTGTGGCAGAGCCTGTCCTGGTGTGTGTGTTTGGATGTCAGTGTGGCAGAGCCTGTCCGTGTGTGTGTGTGTGTGTATATTTGGGTGTCGGTGTGGCAGAGCCTGTCCTGGTGTGATTGTGTGGGTGTCAGTGTAGCAGAGTCTGCCCTGGTGTGTGTGTATGGGTGTTGGTGTGACAGAGCCTGCCCTGGTGTGTGTGTGTGTATGGGTGTTGGTGTGACAGAGCCTGTCCTGGTGTGTGTTTGGGTGTCGGTGTGGCAGAGCTTGTCCTGATGTGTGTGTCTGGGTGTTGGTGTGGCAGAGGATGTCCTGGTGTGTGTGTTTGGATGTCGGTGTGGCAGAGCCTGTCCTGGTGTGTGTGTTTGGGTATCAGTGTGGCAGAGCCTGTCCTGGGGTGTGTGTTTGGGTGTCGGTGTGGCAGAGCCTGTCCTGGTGTGTGTGTTTGTGTGGAAAAGCCTGTCCTGGTGTGTGTGTATGGTTATCTGTTTCCTGACACTTAATTTACAGTAGGAATTATTTCATTTTTACTTATCCACAGATAAAACGCCCTCCAGAATTTGTAGTGACTTCAGGGGACAAAACATTCAAGGCCCTAAAATCCTTTAGTGGAAAAGATAAGGTAATGTGTTATTATTTCAAGGATTAGTCGCACTAAATTGTGGCTTCAGGCATCCCATGTTGAATGACCAAGTATTATGTATATATTTGTATATACCGTATTTGCTCGATTATAAGACAAGGTTTTTTTCAGAGCAAATGCTCTGAAAAATACCCCTCGTCTTGTAATCGGGGTCGTCTTCTAATCAGACCTCAAATGAGGTCTGACTATTAGACTAAGATCCAGATCCCCCGCATCGCTGCAGGGGACCTGGATCCTCCTGTATGGTAACCTCAGCTGCTGCCGGCGTCTATCACCGAGCGCCGGCGAAAGTGCCGGCAGCAGCCGAGGTTGCATATGCGCGTACCTTCCTGCTCCCGGGATAGCCCGCCCACTGCGGGGAAGCAGAGCCGGTTGGGGAGATTGCTGCAGGATCAGGACCCGGCGGCACTGTGCCGTCCCAAAGCAGATCCGGTAGACCTCTTCAATTTTCTGGAGGAGGCGGGGCCTAGTGGGGTCACACAGCGTCATGCTGAAATCCCGTGGGAGCTGCAGCAAGCGCCTGCTGAGGCATCGCGGTGAGTGAAGTGCCTGAGTATATTAGTGTCTGGGTAGGTAGGTAAGTGTCAGAGTGGGTAGGTAAGTGTAAGTGTCTGGGTGGGTATATTAGTGTCTGGGTATGTAAGTGTCCCCCTATATGCCACTCTGTCCCATGATATGCCTTTTAACCCCCTATATGCCAGAGTGGCATATAGGGGGTTAAAAGGCATAACATGGGGCAGAGTGGCATATAGGAGGGTATAAGGCATGCCTGGGGGCAGATGTGCATAACTGGCGGCAGATGAGCATTACTGGGGGCAGGTTGGTAAATAAAGGGAAATTAAAAACAAAAAAAAAATAGACATGAATTATTATTTACTAGTAAAACTTTTTTCCTATAGGGTCGTCTTATAATCAGACTTTTTCTTTTTTTCCTAAATTAATATTCAGATTTTGGGGGGTTGTCTTATAATCAGGGTCGTCTTATAATCGAGCAAATACGGTATATGTTTTTTTCATAAAAAATGGGCTGCTCAGTCTTAAATGCCTGGGCCTGATGGAAACACAGACATTTAGTAAACAATTTGCGTGGGAGTGAGCATGGCCAGACACTGGCCCCCAAAGAATTAATTGACTAGGAGGCCCGGGGAAGCAGGTCTTCACTTGAAGATTTCGGGTTAAACACAGAGAGCTCCCAGGCATGCGTTAGATCCTCTCTGTTCAGTACCAGGATGCACTGCACTCAACAGCATGCATTTGTATTCTTCAGAGAGCACTGTGGAAATATACACGTGCATTTAGGCAGCCATGCAATTATACTGTTTGTATGTATTCTATGCTTTCAACAGTTGGGGGAATAGAATAGGCAGTAGAGTAACTTCTAATCTGTACATTTGTTAACAAAAAGGTTAGCACATTGCTTTGGTAAATGATCTTGTTCAAATAACTGCTGCCTTTGTCTTTTTCTGCTTTTTTGTAAATAAGTTTTGTTCCCTTTTTCTTCCATTGGTAATTTTAATATTTTGTTTCTTATTTCCGTTTTATAGTATATATGTTATGGCATGCTACCCTCAGCAACAATTTTTTTGAAGATCCAGATGTGGAAAATGAATAGCCATGAAAATCATCATCAAGAACAGCCAGTAATGAGTTAACAATACTAAATATGTACATACACTATTTGTATTTTTTATTTAATGCCATTAGTATGTTTTTTGCACAGTCACTTTATTGATTATATATAGATTGATTAATTTTTATATCACTTGATGAATTTTTGTATGTTGATTAATTAATTCATCCATATGCATTCTGTGTATGTTTTGCACATTATTTATTGATTTGTCAATAGGCATTATATGTAAGAGGGGATATATATATATTTTTTTGCACATTGTCACTTTAATTATTTAATTATTAATTATATATATTTATATATTATATTTATTCATTAATAGAAACTTTATGCACTTTATATTTATATTTATATGCACATATTTATTAGGCTCATTTTTTGGAGATGTACTCAAGGTTTACGTTGGCACAATATAACTGTTGTATATCCTTAGGAAGTTCCGAATCGAAACCTGGTGCGCCGGCGCGGCGATGGCCGTCCTGAGGTCCTGCTCTCGGTTGGGCGCCCCGCCCGTGGCACGCAGGCTCGGGAGATAGACTCTCGGGCTTGCGTGCCATGGGGAGGGGCGTCCGATACGTGGGGCAGTGAATCCTGGGGCGGAGGCGCAGCACCGGCGCCAATTAAGGCTTCAGCGCGAAACTTCTGAGGGGAGGGGTATAAATATCAGTACAGGACAAGGTAATAGCAGCGACCCCTTGAAAAAGGAGAACCGAAACGGCGTTGGGGAAGTGGTTGGCAATATGGGTAAGGAGCACATTGCTCGTAGCTATTATCCCGATTTTTTGGACTTGCTTTAATATTTAGTATATATGTCTATAAGTGCCTTATATATTTACCAACTCCATAGTGAAGTTTTTGAACCATGTAAAATTTATTATGATTGTAGTATAAATAGGTGCACTCTATATAGAGCAAAATTTAATTGTACTTGAATGATTTAGCACTTTATAATTCTTATGATGGTTTACATGCACTCAAGACACTTTATATATACATAGCCATATTGCCTCCATATGCTCTGATTATTTTCCTATTTATAACCTCTGTTGTTTATATAATGTAATGTTTTTTATGAATTGAATACTTGTAAAATAAATAATATATTTTATATAAGGGCTTGTGTGCAACTCCCCTTTTTTTCTGTCAGGTGTACAAGTTTACAGGAGTTCCCCTGTTTTGAGGATGAGATCCTTTATACATGCCACAATATCTATAACATTATGTTATTTGTGAAAAGTGTGGTTGGATTCTTTTGTGTTATATACTGTTTGTATGTATTCTACGCTTTCAACAGTTGGGGGAATAGAATAGGCAGTAGAGTAACTTCTAATCTGTACATTTGTTAACAAAAAGGTTAGCACATTGCTTTGGTAAATGATCTTGTTCAAATAACTGCTGCCTTGCCACTATTTATTGACAGACATGCTTAAAATAATGTGTATGTTATTATATGCAAGATTTCACAGCAATGTATGTTACACTTTAGCTACAAAGTCTAGCTAGTGTTCGAATTTGAGTCCAAATGCACACTTTGTGGACCTGTTTCAAAAATAATGAAATCTATTCCTTCTTTATATTGATAATCTTATAGCGTAAACGGGACGCTTTCTAGGAAGTTAATGTATGCAATTGGCAACATCTCTATGTCAAGGTAAGAATAATATGCTATGTTTTGCCAAGAGAGGCTTAAGAGCCATTCAGAGCTTTGGAATAATTTTCTAATCATACACTCATGTGTGCACTTGAGCAAATTTCATACTTTCTCATATTAGATTACATACTTTTCCTAGATACCAAACAAAACTCTTTAGAGATTCTGCTTCACTGCCTGAGCTGGTGAATGTCAGATAAAAAGTAAAATAGCTGTCTCTTTCAGAGGCTGAATTACCTTTGATGATGTGGATAACACAGCACTGGAAACCCCATCTCCAGAAAGATAAAGAAATTATGAAGAAAAGGGTTACTAAACTTTTCGGTACGAGGCCCACATCCTATATTTTTTACATTTTCCCACGGCCAAAGAAAAAAATATATTTTTATAAATGAGTTAATAATTTTGGATCGTTTTGGGGTAATCAGCATGATATGATCAAGAACAAAAGAGGAATGTAACAATTACAAACAAAGGATGCTGTGCTTACACCTGCATTGCAGGTATAGGTCAAATGAGAACCACATTGAAACAGAGATCAGCTGAATATCACATGCACACCCTTCATTGCAGGTTTAGATCAACTGAGAACCATTGATTGTCTTTAAAAAAAATGTAATAAATACCCTAACAAGATATTCAATTTTAATTTGAAAAAAACGTATGTATATGTGAAGTTGCTGTGCATGTGTATGATGTTAGAGTGGCTGTGTATGTATGCATAAGATGTTTATGTGTGTATGTATATTTATGTGTGTGTGTGTATATACAGTATATGTAGAGCTGCCCCTGACCATCATCACACCCACTTACATCATAATTCATATAATTCATGTCCCCAAACCAGCATAGTCATACCTCCCATCATCATCATCATATTCGTCTCCACCATCATTTCCATCCCCATCAACACCCCATATTGCACCCCTTCTATCTCGGCACCCAGTATCATTTTACCTTACTACCCTCCCCCAGCTTGCCCCAATTCATATTTGTGTGTTTCATCTGACCTCCCTGCCCCAGACCAAGTCTGTCAGTTTGCGGTGTGATCTTGCTCTGTGTTTCTGACCATCAGCGTCATGGCGGATATGATGTCATATCTATTGCAACACTAACTGGCAAACGCGCAGTGGATGGGAGATCTGTGCCTCAATTGGCACCTGCTACCTGAACAAGTTGCTTCTCAATTTGCTGTGGGCTGGATAAATATTTGTGGTGGGCAAGATGTGGCTATGGAGTGCACTCTTCCAGTATAACAAAAACTAGCTCAATAGATTGAAGTAATTAATTCACATTATTAAAAGGTTTACTACTGAGTGAAGAAGGAGTAAGCAAAGGGATTTATCCTAGGTGTTGCCGGTGAAAGCAGTGAGGCCCCTCCCCATGTATGTATCATGTTTTTATCTAAATATAAGACTTGCGCACATCTACCAAAAAATAAATGAAACACCCCTTATTTAGTTGAAACAAGGGCATTGATGAAGCAAACACTTAACTTCCTTTTCTATGACCCCCGAGGGTAAAATGTTTTATTTTACATATAATATGTGATAATTGCATGATGCCTTCATCTTCAGAAACAGCCGTAGTAGTGGAAGTTTTCACACAACTTGATTTTATTTTCAAGCTTTGATAGATGCAGTTCTCTTGAAACGATTTTTGTCTTTCCATATACCAAAGTAACCTCTGTATTGTAGCAGAACACTCAAACTCAGTTTTTCCTATGTGATAAAGTAATACCCGATAGCATACAAAAACATGAATGAACAAGTTATTAACATTTCATTAAAAAAGCTGATACATTTCCTGGGAACAGAGTCCTTTTGGCTCTATAATGAAACATAATCCTTTTTTTCAACTCAGTCATTGCCAACATATTCTCATTCAGCTTGTATTGTATTAGGCACCAAATTAGTACTTTATACAGTTCTTTTTTTTTCCTTCAAAAATGCACTCATACATTTGTCGCAAATGTGGTACTGGAACAAAATAAGTATGAACTTCAAAGAAACTGATTATTATAAGAGCTCACTTTTTTTCATTCTACACAGTGTTACTCCTACTAATCAGCAGGAATTAAATTTGAGCCCACATGGCTGTGAAAACAGTCAAGTTCTTTCTTCCAGCCACATAGCAAGAATTGCAAAATGTAGGGTTGGCTTTGAATGAACACTTTGTCTATTTACTTTTGTTTGTTTGTTTTTTTCTTTCTAGGTGTGTGTTTCTTTTTTTAATTAGGACATTTTCCATTTTGCATAATCAAATCGGCTGCATATTCTGGTCTAGCTATGAGTTGGACTTCTGAGACAGGCAGCAAGTCACCTGCAGGTGTTTCCAACAACACAGCAGGGAGACAAAAATTCATAAGGTGGATACTAAGCCACAGTATATGAAGTCATACAGAGCACATCCATTAGGGATGGGGCACTGAAGAGTAGTAGCCATCAATAACATAAATTGAATAGGAATAATAATAATTATCTTGCACATTGTTCCTGGGAAGTGGGTGTGAAAAATGGAACTCAGGGTAGCCAACATAATTCAATATTCCTACAATGCTAGGCAAATGTTAGCCCAATTCCAACCAAGAATTAGGCAGTTCCATGGCTTCTACATACTTTCCACACTAGCTTTCTATGACACATAATCACAATCTTTCCCCCTATAAGAGTCTGGATAAGACAGAGCTGTCCAAGGGACATGGCTACGCATTAAAGGGTATGGTAAGGATAGGAAATACCCCATACCATTAAAAGTAGGTATCGCTCTCTTCACCCACAGATAAAAGGCTGTCACAGAAATCTGGTAATGATCTTGCAAAATCACAACTTCTCAGACAGAGCCAAGGACTGGCCCTTATAGAAACATATGTCACATTGATTTGGTATATTTAGAAGCTAATCCTGTTATGCAGGAAATTGTACGAAATGTGTGGAACTGTGTTTTACCTACAGTGACTACGCATGTCATTGAAGACTTCCTCTTTGATTTAAGTAAAAAAAAAACTTGTGTGAGGTTATTCTTTGGAAGTACTATTTGGCATTAGTACAATATTGTACGAGCCCGGTCAGCTCATGACTGTTTTTCTTTTACTGATACTGTGTCTAGGTTGTGTCAGCTAATTTGTACCAGAGGCAGCTGATCTGCACCTCCCTTGATCTCTTAAAGTCTGCAATATTACTGACTCAGGTACTGGTGTATAATGTCATATCTGTAAGATATGCTTTCAGTCTCTGAAACTGAAGAGCCCTACAATGGTGGCAGAAGGAATCTGCTCACTTCTGCTAGACTATGACAAAGTGCCAGGGATAGTCTTGCCATATAGGAGGCCTAGATGGCTGCTTAAGGCACTGAGCTGATGGGGGATGTCACCAATGTTTTTCTTTACCTATGTTAGAAGATTTAGATGATATTAAGCACATTAAACCAACACATTGTAGAACATTATCCTTTTGATCTGTAATCCTTCAAATATAAGTGTTTTCAACACAAGTAATATCATCATAGCAACATGACAGCCATTATCAATGACTAAGTAAACCAAAAACCAAATCTGTATACAATACAATATACAAACTCAAAAGAAAAATATTTTGTTGTTGTGTATTACTGGGTCCCAACCTCACTGTGCATTGCACCAATTTAAATTGCTAGAATTTGATAAATATGTTACAAAACATCCCTGGGAACTGCAGTCTCCACTATGTTAACTGAATATTATATGCACACAGAATAAGCCTGGAATATCTGTTTCACAGGTAAGTTTGGTATGATAAGAACCAGGACCTTCAGATTTTTTTATAAATCAACAGTAATAATAAAAGTCATCAGAGAATGTGATGGTTATATATAAAAGTGATTCTAATTCTAAGTTTGAAATGTGGTCTCACCTTTGCAGCCAATGGTATGTTCCAGTATTAGGGCCATATCACTGCTTGCGACGATGGTAAAAACATAAAAAGCATGCGAAAAAGGCATAAGGTCCCATGGTATACCATCCACATAGTTACATTATTCACACACTGCCACCCTACCTCTGGTTGATTTCCAGTCCCACAATCATGTTTTTTTTCACTTTAACTTCTTATTATAATGGAAACAAGGCCGCCATCAGAAATATTGGGTCCTAGAACCTTCTTAATGCCTGGGCCCTATGCCGGTCTCATCAGCCCAGCCCTTGTCCATCCCATTGCCCCATCCATTGCTCCACCCAGGCTCTTTCACTCTGCCTTAAGGTTCTCCGATAAGGAGGGGAAAAAAAGGAGCAAACCTAGAGTTAGTGGCTACTGGGTGCTGCATTTCTCCAATGCCCCCCTTCTAACTATTACACATACTAACTAACACCCACTCACTCTTACACTGTACATTTTCATAGTCACACATTCTTTCTCCTGCTTCTCTTCTGCTCTTCTCCCAGGGACCACTAATCCTAGACTTGTTCCTGACTCTCCAACACCATACACTGACACACAAACTCATGATAACATAATTTGCTAACACCCACCCACACTCTAACACAAATAGTAAAATACATACACTCATCCTAACACTATACACTAACATATACTTACACACCCTAACGCCATACAGTAACAGACACACACATGCTAACATCATATGCTCACAAACACTAAAACCTTATAGTAACACACACACTCTAACACCATACACTCCTAGCAGTAAGGTGAAGTTCGTGCATAGCTGATCAAAATACAGCCTCCAACTGAACGATTTTAACCTTATACAACTGATTTGCCTCCTGAACATCAAGCATGAGATTGTTTCAAGACTGGTAATTCATGACATATACAAGAAACACACTTAACAAAAACATCAACAGCATAACCAAGTACATAGAGGCAATAATAAATCAGTACGACTAACACACACATACTGTACCATGTGGAAGCATATGAACAACAATCAAGCATACACTGCCAAGGTAAAAACACTTCACAAAAGCATTATACATAAAAGTAGATGAAACACTAAACAATTCCAAGGGTACAAACAAAATGTAAGATTGCAATAGCAATGGAGCCTGGGTATAGGTGAAAAAGGGTGGGTAAGGGGAATGGGTCTTGAGAAAGTCCAAGCACTGATCAGGGGAGGGGGCTTGAATAATTGTCCTTAAGACTGACAAAAATGGAACTGATGATCAATCTGCAATAATCTTGGACAGTGACCTGTTCCCTCCTTATAATTAAGTTGTTCCTAGCAAACCAAGAAGCATCCTCAACACAAGACATTAGGCACCGGGATTCTTCGATGAGTTTGTTTTTTCTGTGTTCCAAAGGTCATGCAAAAGGACACTGCTTGAGCAGATGTAGTGAAATCTCTTCTGCACTTGATGCTTTATGGGCATTACCTGTATCAGCACAGCATACATAAATGTCCTTAGGGGGAGGCCTCCCCGAATGGCCATTCACGACATGCCCTTGTCATCTGCTCATGCAGCTTTGGCATGTCCAGACCAATGTGGTGACACTGATTAAAACTAACTTTACCGGTTCTAACTCTAAGGGAGTTTGCAGGAGAGTTGAACATTTTAACTGTCTGCTGATGCTAATGTATAGTATATGTAAAGAAATCTATTAAAACTCTCTTCATTGATTTAGCTACACATGATACAGGGCCTACTCAGCCCTTGCAGGAGAAGTTCAGCAGGGTTTGCCTATGCATTAGAGAACGTTAATGTTCAACTCTTCTGTAAACTTCCTCTCCAGTATGAGAAGTTGTTTAACTATAAGAGTTCTACAAGTCAAGTATGTGTTATCTTGACATTTTTACGAGGCTTATCTCTTTAATTGTCTCAGACTCTCCATGAGGTGGTCTCATGAAGGATCAAAGCTGGCCATCAAACCTCATTAACAAATAGCTAGGTTTAAAATCAAAGATATTCCTGAACAAACAAATATAGTTATGTACAATGTTTCCCCCAAAATCATGTGTCAAACAAAAGTAGTGTCATGTCTACCATAAGCCAGAGCACTCACCGCGGAAGTTCTTCTCCTGGAGGAGTGCGCTGAGAAGCAACCCCCAGGTATTCGATGATCCCAACAGTGAGGAGGCCCCGGAGTAGGCAGATATGGAGAGGTAGATAGTCTCTGGGTATAGCTGGAGAGATCCACACAAAATAGGGAAGGCGGAGATAATTGGTCAGGGCACAATTCGCTAAATGAGGCAGAGAGCAAAACCAAACGCACAGTCAGACGAGCCAGGGGTCATACACAGGACGGGTAGTCAGCCAGAAGGTGGGTCAAATCCAGGTCAGACGATCCAGGTCATACACGTGGAGGAACGAACACAGCCAAATCACAGATCAGAGGGTAGTCAGGACAAGCCAAAGGTCAGATTAATCATAGAACGCTACAAAACGGGTAACCAGCAAAAGACCACACCAGGGTACCGGTAACAGGGCTTCCGGATTTTTAAATTTGGCGCCGGTAGCCACCACGCCCCCAACGCTGACGTCACACGCGCCCCCTACCTGCCAAAACGCGGCAGCTGCGGCTAAACCTAGCTGCAGTAACGCGCGTGTCCGGCAGGGGGAGCACGACCGCAATGCCGAGCACCCGGCCGCCGCTTCCTCCTGACCTCGCCAGGAGGTAAGTGTAGCGGCGAGCCGGGAGCCGGACGGACGGACGCAGGACGACGGGGTACCGCGGATCTACGGGAGCGGGTGACAAGTAGATTGAGATGAAACATCAAATAAATAAGTGAACATAAAATATCTCAAATCATAGCATCTCATAATGAGTTAACATAATTAGAACCTCTAGTACTCTGAATGCTATGTGCTACAGACATCAGCTGAAAATGATTTCTCTAAAATTATACTATTTAAATGAGTCTCTCATCAATGTCTGTTGTTAGAAATGACAACCTAGTCACAGTACCAAAGAAAAAATGACCTGGTCCATTATTATGGTGATTGTGATGCCAAGACATCTGGCAGACATCTTGGGTTGATTACTTAGTAGTGAAGGCCATAAAATATGTATTTTTCATCTAAAATTACTAGTTGTGGTTTTTAGCAAGCTTTATGTTGTTGAAACACTCATTCTTAGGATAATAGCTGCATTACGCATTAAAATATTCCATATTAAAAAATGGATAGTATTGTCAAATTACTCCAGATACTGATACAGATACTGTAGGTGTTAGTGATACCTTTCAGTGACCAACATATTCTTAGAGTAATATGTAGAATCACTTACGGAAATGACAGACCACTAGTCACCGCAGTCTGTGCCCTAGTCTTTTAATGTTTTAGCATAGTTCATCCACCATTAGCTATACTAAACTAACTGTTCATGCTATAGGCTTTTGGTACCCATATGAGTGATTTCTTGAATAACTACAACAGAGACTTTACAGGGAGTGTACCATAAGATTAATAGTTCATCTCTTTCTACAGCATTAAAGTGAATTTGCACATGAGAACTAACTGGATAAGTAGCAATTGTGTTGATGCTATGAGGCAAGACACATTGTTGGTGCTATATAAATAAAATATAATAATAATAATAATAATAATAATAATAATAAGAGAAATAGCCAAGGTCCGGATAGGTTGAACAAGTAGGACTGTAAGATGACAAGCCATAATCAACTCACAGATGCATATTTAAACAAACCTCCATTGTGCTATTTGCATGTGCTAATAAAGATAGTAGCTGTGTGAAAAATAGGTAGTATGTCTCTCAGAAAAATTGAGGTTTAATATTTTTTTATTAATATCCTTTTTATAATGTTTTATGTTTTTTAACAATTGTTGTGTGCTTACACAAAATATCTGTGCCTGGAAATTATAGATCTGTGAGCTTAACTTCTGTGGTTGGGAAAGTATTTGAAGGGCTGTTTAGGGATAATATTCAAGAGTTCATTGGGAAGAACAGTATTATTAGCAAAAATACTGTTCTTCCCAATGACAGTATTATTAGCAAAAATCAGCATGGTTTTATGAAACATAGGTCCTGTCAAACTAATTTAATTGCATTCTACGAAGAAGTAGGTAGAAGTGTCGATCAGGGTGTTGCAGTGGATGTAGTTCACAGGAGGGTTAGTGGCTGCGCTCTCACCGATGTGAATATGTGAATATGTGAAAGAAAGAGAAACACAATAGTGCAATATGTCTCAAAGCTTATTTTTGTAAAATGAAGGCCGCAAGTGGCTACTCAGCCTTGTCAGCCACCACTATATCATATGCCCTGAGGAGTGAGCAATATCATTGCTCACCAAAAAGGAACTGTGGACACTCCAGAAGTTGTATACCCGTTTCAGCTCTGGTAAGTCGGGGGGGCAGAGTGGCAGCATATCTCGGGGGGGGAGGAGGAGGACAGTGGCAGCATATCTCGGGGAGGGGGGGGAGGAGGAGGACAGTGGCAGCATATCTCGGGGGGGGGACAGTGGCAGCATATCTCGGGGGGGAGGAGGACAGTGGCAGCATATCTCGGGGGGGACAGTGGCAGCATATCTCGGGGGGGAGTGGCAGCATATCTCGGGGGGGGGACAGAGTGGCAGCATGTTTTTTTGGTGCTTTTTTAAAGAAAAAAACTTTTTCTTTAAAAAAGCACCAAACTTTTAGGGTGCGGCCTATATACGGGGGCGGCCTATATCCGAGCCAATACGGTAGTAACTATGTAATCTCTTTGTGAGATGGGACATCAGGGAAGGAAAGGGCACATGGATTTTAGTCCCATTAGGGCAATCTGCTCCTATTAAAGCATGTCACCCTAGGAAGAATATTCTGCTGCCTGGTGCCCTTATGATTCAGACGCCCCAGGCTGAAGCTTCGGATGCTGGCTGCTAAAACTGCCCCAGAACCTTTTTCATGTGTGGGATTGTGTCTATTTTACATTACTTTATTGCCCTATATTGCTGTTTTCTTTTCTATTTTGAAAATATAAATATATTTTTAAAAAATTTGCACTTTGAAAGTTTGTTGACACAATCGTAATGGTGTAAATCAAACCAACCAGATATGAATTAAAAATAATTCACACTTAATTCATAACCTGCACCAGAATCACTATTTTAATTTTACTGTAGATAGGAGTCCTGCAAAAAAAATCAGTTTTGTATGTAGGGAGATTAAAGAGAATATACAACAGCCTTAAAAGTGTCATGTCATGTTGTATTATGTAATAAAATTAAGTAGCATGTTTTAAAGTATTTTCAGTGACCTAGAAAACCAATGATGCTGGAATGTCTGTTATCTCTACAAGAGACTTTTGTATTCCACCTCATGACAGCTGCCCTTGCTGCTTCACTGTGGTTGTGAATGAGCATTCTACTCAGCATTTTATTGATTGATTTAATCCTCAGGACTATCCACATTTCTGGAAACTTCTGGAAGTAAAGAAAGAAAAAGAGTAAGAGAGGAAATATAGACCCAGAGCAGATGTAACATCACAACAAAAATAGTTGTTTTCTGGCCAGAGAAAGTGAAATTTTAAAGAAAAATGTAAATGTGAAAATCTTTGAAACCAGCCTAAGTGACAACAGCGACCTCTGTGACCTGGTGCAAGTTGGAAGGGCCCTTTGTAAATAATTTTTTGAACTGGCACAGGGAGACAGGAACACAGCTGGGGTTATGTTAGGTCATGCGACCCCATGGTGAAACCGAGGCTGCTCGCACAGCGTGCATCAGACTAATCACCAAACCAAAATCTGCAGGAGAAGCAAGAGGTGTTGGCGGGAGGGGGTATGTATGTTTGTGTGTATGTGAGCATGGATGTCTTATGTATAAGTGTGCGAGAGCATGAATATGTATGTATAAGTGTATGTATGTGTGAATGTGTGAGAGAGCATGTATATGTACGTGTATGTATGTGTAAGGGATGTTAGATGGAGTGTGTGTTATCATGAGAAATGTGTGTTAGTGAGTATGAGTGTGTGTTTGAATGAGTGTGTACGTGTGTGTTAGTGAGTATAAGTGAGTATGAGTAAGTGTGTGTTTGAATGAGTGTGTACGTGTGTGTTAGTGAGTATAAGTGTGTATGTTAGCATGTGTAAATTTGTGAGGGTGTAAGTGTGTTTACATATGTGGGCCAGGGTGTATGTTGGGTGGACAAAACGCAATGATGGCACAGACAAGCTGTTTAGGGGCAAATATAACACAGATAAGCTATTTGGGGGCACTGACAAGCTTGGGCAGCAAAGGTGTCACTCACAAGCTTTTTGGGGGGCAAAGGTGGGACATTTATATACGGACTACCCTACTAATCCTAGGGAGAGCCCCTGAAATATATCCAAGATATGACTGAGACTATATGATCTTGCCCACCAGGAAGTATTTTGGATCTTTTTCACTCACTTGAACCATTAGGAAAACCTCCTGCAGTGTATGAGACTAATTCTGTCCATGGGAGCAATTTCAAAATGCAAAGCATATTTTATCTGAACAATAGCAACAACAATAAATTCAGATTTTACACATGTGTTGTTTGCCACATGACTTGGCTTGGGTGATGAGGCATACAAGCTGAAGCCAAGTGGGTTGACACTAGGGCTTTACCCTCCTTAATTATGTATGACAGAAGTATATAAGATTTTACATTTTTAATTCAAACTAACGTTCAGCTGTCTTTTCTTCTAAAGCTATAAGGGGACGAGTTACAGAAACAGAAGGAAACTGTAGCAGCCTCTGCACAGACTGATAAGAGATGTACTGCATCATATGATAAATCGTATGATTTTGTGTACATTCACTACAACTCACTCTTTAAATCACTTAAAGGGAAAGCAGGATCAATTTCTTAAAATAACTACTAAAACGGGTAGTTTGGCAGTTTTCATTAACTATGAATAAAATTTTGCAGATGGAGTTTTCCAAGGATACATTATCCAGTTCTGTACAACATACAATCACCACAGCAGTTTCATATATAGCCTACCAAAGGAGCAAAGAAAGGATCTAGTCATGGTGTTAGTGTTGGTTAGGGTGGCCAGGAATGGGACTGTGTGTGATATGATATTTATATTTCCCTTGTTAAAACTTAGTGATGGCAATACCATATAGGGGACTAAATACATTACATATGTACTCAGCATGTCCCTACTAGAATGTCACTGTTTGGTGCCTGTTAAGATTTTTTTTTTTTCACTTTTAGGGTTGTTACCATGTCTACTAATGCAACTGGAAGTGTAGGTTGGACATGGGTACCCAAGAAGGTGTTGATAACTTAAGAGACAGAACTCCAGAATCACAGTGCCACCAGATATGACTAATCATTCCTGTATCATTCCTACATCTCCAGTAGGTGTTAGAGCAAAAATAATACATTGTTGCTAACTTAACTGGGACCAAGGATCCAAGAGGTTTTTTGCACGAGGACACTCCTATATAACTGGCACACGCTCTACTCCATTCTTTTCTCTACATTATCTTCTTCATTGGATCATGTGCAAGAGTTTGTTGGGTAGGTTATAAGTAATGAGAGAGTCATGACATCATGATATAGCACCTTTCGTGCCAGATGTGCATTTAAAATATCGTTCAATGGGAAGAGTCCAGTGGAGGCATTTTATGAGAAATGCAGTAGTCCCATCTTAGTCGCTGCAATACGACCCACCCATTGGATCTACATTTTTTTCCACGTTTGTATGGCTTGCCATACTTTGCCTGAAACCAGATGGAATAAGATTTAGTAAGTTGTATCCCAGTGTATGTTAGATAGTCTTTTCTCCAGAGGACAAACATTGATCCTTAAGTGCATCAATTGTAGCTTGTGGGATGTTGATTGGCAGTGCTTGAGCTTCAGAAAGATTGTTTTCATAGTAGGAGATTGATCCATACATTTCTAGCAGTTGAATAAAAGGAGAGACAGTGATTTCGCTGGGTCAGCCAAGGTGAGGAGAATGTTGTCTGCAAAGAGGTTTAGAGTATATGTATAATCATGGACAGTTAGGCCTAAAATAATTGGAGTGGTTTTAATTTTTAGTGCTAGGGGTTCCAAGGCTAAAGCAAAAATGAGAGGCGGCAATCCATTCAACTTTTTTAACACTCAAACCCAAACACTGCAATTTATTTAAGTTGCTTATGAGGGACATGAGTGTTGAATGCCTCATTGAAATCTAGATAGGCTATATCTACTGCTTCTCTCTGGTCTAATATTTTAATTACCTAGTCAAAAAGTTTAATTGGATTATTTTGGAAAAATGTTGGACAAGAACTAAAAAATAGCTTAGGGTCAATGTACGGTTATTTTTAAGATTATTAGCAGTGCACTGTTTTGGTTAAAGATGTATTATGTCTAAATAATAATTTAATTTTAATTTTAATGGGTTTATTGAATTTTATTTTAAAGTTATATTTATTATTATTTACTTTATTATATTTATTTAATGTTGTAGTGCTACCCTATCCAGCTATACCTATGTGCACTAGCATACCTAGTTTAGCTAAATTTGATGGGACAGGAAAAAAGCAGGACTGTCCCTGAAAAAGTTGGGTCTGTTGGCAGCTATGTGGATGGAAAAATGTTATAGGGTGAAGTGTGAGTTATAGCGTTAATGCTAGTTAGTGTAGAAGTGAAGACCAGGGCAAATAACAGGAGGAATGGTCCTTGTGATTTGTGAATTGTACATGTGTGTGTTATGTGTGTTATGTGTTATGTCACTGTGTTATATGTGTTATGTCACTGTGTTATATGTGTTATTGTGTGTGTTATGTCTGGTAGGTTGTGTATCAGACGGAAAAAAATGAAATGGAAATGGAAAAGGAAATGGAAAAGGCGAATGAGTGGGCAATTGGCGACCCACTCATCTGTTTCACCCCAGGGCAAAGCATCCAAACAACTGTCAGTCCTAGACGTTTGGCAGCGGACTTCCAGAGCTCAGACACTAGGCCCTAGCGTAAGCTGGCTACTCCGGCGGAGGTAGCAGGCGTTGCCACACCGCAAACAGACTCAGCCAGGGGGGAGAAACTGCCCTTACCATTAGGGACATTTTGGGCATGACTAGCCAGGAAGCGAACTGGCATTGAAGAGACGCTGGCACTACCACCACCACAACCAGCAGCAGCAGCAGCATTGGGAAAGGCGAATGAGTGGGCAATTGACGACCCGCTCACCTGTTCCACCCCAGAGCAAAGCATCCAAAGACTGTCAGTCCATGGCGGAGAGGGGACTTCCAGATCTCAGACACTAGGCCCTAGCGTAAATTGGCTACACCGGCGGAGGTAGCAGATGTTGCCACACCGCAAACAGACGCAGCCAGGGGGAGAAACTACCTTAAACATTTTGGACATTTGAGGCATGACACTAGCCAGGAAGCGAACTGGCAGAGAAGAGACGCTGGCACCACCACCAGCAGCAGCAGCATTGGGAAAGCTGAATGAGTGGGCAATTGACAACCCACTCACCTGTTTCACCCCAGGGCAAAGCAAGAAATTCTGTCAGTCCATGGCGTTTGGGAGCGGACTTCCAGAACTCAGACACTAGGCCCTAGCGTAAATTGGCTACACCGGCGGACGTTGCCACACCGCAAACAGACGCAGCCAGGGGGAGAAACTACCTTAAACATTTTGGACATTTGAGGCATGACACTAGCCAGGAAGCGAACTGGCAGAGAAGAGACGCTGGCACCACAAGCAGCAGCAGCATTGGGAAAGTTGAATGAGTGGGCAATTGACGACCCGCTCACCTGTTTCACCCCAGGGCAAAGCATGAAAGTCTGTCAGTCCATGGCGTTTGGGAGCGGACTTCCAGAACTCAGACACTAGGCCCTAGCGTAAATTGGCTACACCGGCGGAGGTAGCAGACGTTGCCACACCGCAAACACGTGCAACCAGGGGGAGAAACTACCTTAAACATTAGAGGAAAAAAAATTAACTTTCCAAGCTAAGAGCTGGGTAACCCAACTTGAGCAGATTGAATTTAAGAAAGGCAATCTGCTCCATCAGATGAGGTGCCATGCGTGAGCGCTGGCGGACATGATAGAAGCTGCTGCGCAACCCATGAGAGTGCAGGCCACACACTCTTCTTTTCATCCCAGTAGCTAAGAGGATCAACATTAGGTGCAGAAGGAACTTCACAGAGGTAAAGTTTGACCATTTCAGCAGCACTACTCTCCTTTCTGCTGCTAGCTCTGTCAGATGGTCCAACTATACTCCCAAGTGCCTCTTCCCAAAACGCAGCTCCTCCACTCAGCTGTGTTGTTGTGATGCTTGTGGCACTGCTGCTGATGCTGCTGCTAGGAGTAGTAGACCACATAATCTCTTCCTCCTCCTGCACCTCTCCCTCCTCGGACAGCATTCCCATTTTACGCTGCCAGTCACGCACCTTGTTGACCAATTGCTCCTGGTAGCTACTGAGAACATTGAATTTCAAAGCTAGCTTTCCCTTAATTCTTGGATCGCAAAGGGATGCTAGCATCATTTCGGGACTCTCTTCCATGCGTTTGCGAAGGTGTACTTTTAGCAGATCCTTCAGCTTCCTGACTATGGCTGCTACGTCAGGATGTAGAGTGCCACCTTGAACAGCCTCACGGTTTTCAAGGAACACATCCATCTTGCTGCCTAGATGGGAGAACACTGGGATTACCTGGGCCAGACTGACAGTGTTTGAGCTTAAATTTTCAGTGGCATCCCTGAATGGTTTAAGGACTGCCACTAGCTGGGCAATCACTGTCCAATCCTCCCTATTCAATGGAGATGTAATCCCAATATTTTGCTCTGAGGCAAGATTATGGATTGCCCTCTGCTGCTCCAAAATCCTCTCCAGTATGTCTAACGTGGAGTTCCGCTGTGTACTGACGTAGGCAGTGTACAGGAAGAACTGACCTCTCTTGCTCTTTCCTCAAAAGTTGGCTAGCCTTAACACTATGGTGAAAGTGCCCAGCGATCTTTCTGCAGCGGGACAGAACTACTGCTGCCACATTAGTTCCTTCTGACATTGCTGCCTTCACTACAAGATTTATGATGTGGGCTGCACAGCGCACACCAACAATATGACCATCTCGCAGCGCTTTCACCATATTGGCACCTTCGTCAGTTACCACAAAACCAACTTCAACATTGGTGCCTGCCTCTGCTCCTACCCAAAGGCTAAACATTTTCCTCATCGCATGCAGAATATTTTGGGAAGTGTGCTTTTCATCCATCACTTCTGCATGGAGAAGGAATGATCGGTAGCCTGCTGCAGCAGCTTCCTTGGGCACACCGGGCTGCCACCAGTGTGCTGTCAAAGAAAGAAAGGCATGCTGCCCACTAGGTGCACTCCACAAATCTGTTGTGAAATAAACAGACTGACCAGCAGCCTTGGAAAGCTCCTCTTTCACTGCTGCAACACAGGGCCGATACAATGAGGGGACAATGTTCCTGCTGAAAGTGGAACGTGACCGAACTGTATATTGTGGAGCCACAGCCGCCATCAATTGTTTGAAAGGCTCCCCTTCGATCATAGAGAAGGATGCCCCTCCAACAGCAATGAACTGACCAATAAGTCGCGTTACTTTATTGGCCTGCTGTTTGGGCATTGACCTTTTGGATTGGAATGCCACAAATTGTTCCAGGGTGGGCTGGACATGCAGTGCTCCAACCTGTCTTGGTCTCTGGCTGCCAGCACTAGCTGCTGCTGCTGCTGCTATTGGCTCAGAAGCAGCTGTTGGGGTTTTTCCACGGCCACCAGCTATGCTGCCTGCACTAAGCTTTACTTCTGCATCTTTCCCCAATAGCACAGCGTTATGTTGAATGCTGAGGTGATGCTTCATGCTAGCACTGGTAAAATGGCCAGACACTTTCTCTCTGCTTATTAGCTTCCCACAATGTTTGTACTTTCCATAGCGCCCTTCTTCAACATTTTCAATGTGCTCCCAAATTGGGGCGCGCATAGCCTTGGAGTGTGCCTTGGGTGCTGCTCCTACTGCTCGGGGTGGATGAACAGAGGCAGAACAAGTGGTGGTGGGACTGGTGTTAACAGTACAGGCCATAGTGGGACTGCTAATTGCTTTAACTTTAGATTTGCTAGGTTTTGCTGCTGCTGGTGGTGGTGATGGTGATGATCGGAGCGGAGAAGGTGGAGGCTCAGGGGAAAATTGTACACTAGTCATTTGGGCACTGCTCCCTGAGGAATCTGATTCCTGACCACTCATCTCCTCTACTTCCTCTGGCTCATAGTCTAGTTCTTCATTAGCCAGATCAAATGGAATTCCTGCTAGGCTGGAGCTAAGTCTGATATCGTCATGAGACTCGTGACTAGTAGTAGTGCGAGCAGGAAGAACAGACTCTGCACTTGGCCTCTCAGTCTCAGGCTCCTCTGCTACCTCGCTAGGTGGAGTTCCACTATGTGTAGCCCTCTCTCTAACTGTCTTTACAAAAATATTGTAAGGACTTGGTGGCTTGCTAGAGGTACTAGGAGGACATGGCGTGGCGGTACCGGTGGGAACAGTAGGCGTAGCACTAGTGGTGGTAGAGGCGGTAGAGGTGGGGGTGGTGGTGGTGGTTTTCCCTACAAAGGAATGAGATTGCTTTGGTTTGGGACCCCTCTGAGTCTTGCTGCTAATTTGGCTCTGCTTGGTACCTTGCATGCTGCTTGTGGATGGGGAAGATGCTGCTTGGGGCAAAAGGCACTTCTTTTTACTCACTGGGCTAGTAGAAGTACTAGTTGTGCTACCCTTTAACTTTGAACGTGCTTCTGGTGCTTTAGGCTTTCCGTAAAAAAACATAGAGCTTGTGGGCCTAGCCGCACTACTACTGCCTGCTTTTGGTGCCTTTCCTGTACTTGATGATCCTTCAAGCAATGCTTCCCCAAATGATAAGCGAGAGCTTGGCCTACTTGGCCAACTAGACTGACGCAAAGGCTGCATCTTAGAACTGGTGGTGGTGCTGGTGCTGGTGGTAGATGGAGCTTGTCCCTCCTTAGTCCCAAAAGGAGGATCCATTTAAAATTTTGTGTTGTGTGTGTAGTGTAGTGTTTAAAAAAACTTTAAAAAATTAAAGACTTTGAATTTACACGGGCCTAAGAGCCTATCCTACTATTATGCTAAACCTAAAGCTATATTAGTATTCTAGTCAAACTCTAGGCAGACGCTCTCAAGCCCACTAAGCTAAAGTGAGGTTAAATTATATATAATATTATATTATTAATAGATTAGAATTACTTATATTATGGATTATAGATAGAATATAGATTATGAATTAGAAAGAATTACTTATATATATTATAGATTATGAATTATAATTTATATTATATTATATAATATATTATAGATTAAGAAGATTAAAGATTAGAATTATTTTAGTACTACAGCTAGTAGTTTGAAGCTTTGCTTAGTACAGTTGTTGTCGTCACACAGTCAATTTTTCTTGAAAAGAAATTAGAAATAAAATAAAATGTTTACAGCAAAACAGTTAGCTTCACTGCTTGCTGAAACACACAGCACTTATGCGGCTGCACTCACTAGCCCAACAAGTTCACTTCACTGATGGACTGAGGTGAGCAAAACACTAAGGGTACTTTTAATAAAATTAAAATAAAATGTAAAATAAATGAGAAAATCTTTGCAAAACAGTTAACGTCACTGCTTGCTGTTCAAAAAAGAACACAGCACTTATGCGGCTGCACTCACTAGCCCAACAAGTTCACTTCACTGATGGACTGAGGTGAGCAAAACAAATGAAATAAAATGAAATATTATTAATTAAGAAAAATTGACTTGGTCTCTTGCTGTTGCTAAAACAAAGCACAAACTATAGAGCTGCAGCACCAGTACTAATAAGATTAGCTGAACTATAAGCTAGTAGTAATTAATTAATAATTTTATTTATAGCTAATTTAATTAACTATTAAGATAAGAATTATTGAATTATTGATAATAATGATTTTAGATTAGACACTAGTAGATGTCTTGAATGTCTACAGTACACTCTACACTAGTATACTATTACTAACTATAGTATATATAACTGACAAATATATATATAATTGTATAATGTATTCAATTATTAATTATTAATATTACTGATTTTAGATTAGACACTAGTAGATGTCTTGAATGTCTACAGTACACTCTACACTAGTATACTATTACTAATACTATACTAACTATAGTATATATAACTGACAAATATATATATAATTTTATATGTATTCAATTATTAATAATATATTCTATTAAATTATTTATAAATTCTATTATTTAATTTATTTAAGCAGGACAGGCAGTAGGCACTAGTGCCAGCCCAGGGCAAGGGCACCCCAGTGCCAGTGAGGCACTGAGTGCACTGTCAACTCAACAGCACTACACAGTTGATGACAAATTAAAGAAAAAAAATATTAAATTAATAAAATTATTATTATTAAATATTATTAATTCAGTAGAACTGAAGTGAGGAAAAGTACACTGTGAGAAATGGCAGGCTGAGGCTTACCAGTCTCACACAGAACAGAACAATCTCTCTCTGTAACGCTCGGATGCAGCACAGCAGTGTTGCCAAAGCAGTCACAGCGAAAAATGAATGGATCTCTCAGGCAAGCTCTGGTCTTATAAAGGCGCCTTCAGAATTCAAAAAACAGCAGCACAGGCATTAGACGAGACCCTTAGCATGACGTCACAAGAGTGAGCTGATTGGAGAGACGAGGATCAGCTCACTCCTGTTTGAAATTGTGGCGGCTGCGCGGCGAAAACGAAGACGATCACAAAGAATCTTCGATTCTTCTCCTACGTTTTGCCGGCACTGTATTCTCTTCGGCGCATCTTCAGCACGAACAAAAAAACGGCCTCTTCGTGCTCGTTTACATGTTCGCCCGAAGACGAATGCGAATAACATGATGTTTGAGGATTAGTTTAGACCAACATTTGCCTATGCAAAATGCTTCTCTCTTTTTTTATCTTGTGCAGTATTGCTGCCTAAATGGCACACACTGCCTACAGACTTTTCCTTTTTAGAAAAGTTCTACCAATAATCTGTTTAACTACTATTAAAAAGAGTATGGATGTACGTAGATTGTGTATATTTAATGACTGAAAAACATCACAAATTACTATTTTGATCATACCTTCATTATCAATCTATACATTTCCAGGGAGCTTTCTGTCCATGGGCTGTCTAGAATACTCCTCCATATGACTGGCTGCCACAGAGACCTATGGTTGGCCATGAGGACAGGCAATATAATGTGACTCCAAAGATCTGGAGTGGCAGAATCCTGAGAAATGGAGTGCCATCGGTGTTCTAGGAGCAGCGTGTGTTAAGGTGTTATTTGCCCTATTTAATGTCATTTAATGTGCAAAACTTACCAAACATTTACCCATTAATTAATTGTGATGACTGACAAGGTGGAAGCACAAATGTTTCAGGGCACACCCCTTTATCAATGTGCACCTAGGTTCTTGAATTGATGTCTTATGGTGCATTCATTGGAGCAGGAGCACATTTGGGCATAGCTGACTTTTCATTTCTTTACTAAGGTACCTTGTGTACATATCCCATTTTTTGTTTTTTGGATAATTTGTATATAGAAAATATTGTAAGCTCATGTGGCATGGATCTACTTCGTATGTGTCTAGTCAGAATAAGGTAAGAACCCTTTAAATGCTTACCATAATTCTAAGGTCATAAGCACATTGATTAAAAAAGCATGCATGGTGACGGGGGCACAATGATGGAGGGGTATTGTGTGCACAATAAGAGCACTATAACATTTGAGGCTCATGTTCAATTTTGTCTAAGGGTGATTTATATTCCTAGTCCAGCCCTGATTCAAATGGTCGCCTCACGACAGGTATGTTGAAATTTTTGCAAACTGTATTTTATAGCTGCTGTAAGATTTCTTAAAAAGGCTTATCGGTTTCTACATTTTTAAGGGAAGAAGGCACATCAGGCAATTACTTGACTATATATAACTAACAAACACAATTGTCCTTCCCGACTTCCTTACGTGCAATGATGTAAGCAATGATGTAAGCAAACCATAGAGTGACGAGGATCAGCAGTGTTCAAAAATAATAGAGGGCAAGACAATGCACCTTTCTATTACTGAAAGAACACAGTGAAAGGTCTTATGAGATGGAATCTTTCTGTGTCCAGTTAAAATGTTTCGACGTTCCTCAGATGTCTCTGTGCCAGATGCTGTGTAGCTAAATGTTAGAAAGCTTCCCAACCAACGCTTAAGGATTTTGTGAGGAAAATACAGTTCTTTTAAGACATAGCTACTATCTCTACTTGGACAACCGTAATACATTTCATGGGCTGTGGTGCTTGTGATTGGGTCACTCTTGACAGAGATGGAGGAATATGACCAAGTAGTGGTGTTTGGAAACTACAACTGGCCTTGGATGAGTGACACTCCAGGTAATTTGTCAGTATAAGATTGAGTACATGAGGCATTTGGGTGACTTTTTTCTCCACTATTTGATTTTGCTTAAATTTGTTAATATTTCAAATGGATATTGGAGGTCTCCTGTATCGCTGCTGACCTCCCCCCTGTCATGCTTTTTCCCCTTCTAAGTGTGACCTGGCTGTGTCTCTTGTTATGTACCCAGGGAAGTAGTACATTTCAGATTGGTGGAGATAGTTGGAAAGGGAAGGAAGTGGCAACAATGCCCTGCACACTGTAAAAAAGGTCTCTTAACAGTGTGGAACAGTTTTCTCTGTATTACCTTTGTAGTCCATATCAGCATTGCTTCTAGTAATTCCAGTTAAGTACAGGTAAAGGTATGGATGGCACTTGCCTTGGCAGGAGGCACCTATTTGTAGATCGTAGGTTCTTGCATAGTGCGCATGATGATGTTTGCCTACTTTCTAGGGTACTCATTAAAACATTTGGCCTCCTGAGATCATTTCGTAATCCATTTCATATTTTACTATATACTCTGTTTACCTAAGAATTATGTTACTACAAGTTATTGTTTATGATTAAATAACGTTTGTTATGCAAAAAACTTATGATAAGCAGTTTGTTAGGCAGCAGAACCACTTGAATCCAGCTGTGTGTTACATAGGTAAATTGTACAAGGTTGCTGTGTATAGCAGGTTCATATGTCCACATCCTGTTCTTATGGAATGCCTTATAAAATATATCCAGAAGCTGTTTTTCTTTCCTCTTGTATAAACCTAGCCTCAGCAGTAACTGAGTCAATTAAAAAAGTTAAATCCTTTTTGATTACTAGATACTAATACAGGGATTACTCATCTCCCTGTTCTATAACACCTTTATGCTCCTATAATATTTCTTAAAGTTCATTAATAGTGTGATATGGGCTACCTTAGGAGGGCTGCCCTTACCCGGGAACTATCCGTGTCAGAACTAACTTGACATAAATTAAATTCTCAGGATAATAAGCTATTAAAATTATCACAGGTATAACCAACATTGTTTAATTGTGTTGTACTGCTTTTGACTCTCCTTGCCTTAATAATCTCTTCAACCTGGGATTTAGAGATTGTTGAACCTGCTAACTTGGAAAAGGTGAGGGCGATAGACTATGGAGAAATCTGGGTCCTGAATACCTTCCCTCTATAATCCTCCCATATACTCACACATCTTCACCAGTTTAAACCACTGAGTCTTAGCAACCCTTGTCCACAAGCAATAAACTCTTGAGAGACCATCTGCATTTCCTTGATCTTTACCAGGTCTATGTTCCATGGAAAAGGGCTGAAGGCTAATAAACCATCTAGTCACTTTTGCATTTTTGGCTTTTTAGTTTTGGTACCCTGTGTGATCAAGGTTGTTTTAACATTTCTCCGGGGGACATGTGATGCTCATTAACTGTACCCACACAAGATATAAATTGTTTTTTTCCGGGACAAAAAAAACTTTCTTTTTGCTTGTTATAGGGCAATAAGTAGAAGTAGCATTTTGCTATTTCAAAACCATTTTTTCCAAATCTTGTCATCCTGTACCCTTGTTGTATTTGTAACATCTTCGAAGCCGACCAGTTGAAATTACCACCATCAAACCATATACGTCTGAAAACTAGACACCCCAGGGTACTTCAAATGCTGGTATTTTAACATTTTACATGAGCTACTTCTACCACCAGCCTTTGTCACTGACAAACAACACCCTAATATGTGTTCAGGAACATCTCCTTAGTACAGTGGTATCACCTATGCACAGGTTTGTTGGGTGGTTTGGTGGCTAAAAGACCACTTTTGGGATATGCCTAATTGTTTGTCAACTTGATATTTTGAGATCTGGTCATCCTACGCCCCATGTCCTAGTTTGGGTATCTTTAAGGCCAGCCATTTCAGTTTACCCAATCAAACCATATATTTATAGACACCCCAGCATTTTTTAAATGCAGGTATTTTAACACTTTCCATTCGCTAATTCTACCACCAGCCTTTGTCAAAGTACTTTGATGTACCTGGCACGTCATTGGTCGTTATGGTGTTGAAAATACCAATTTTTTCCACATTATATGTACAAGTATCGGATTGGTATTTTATAAGGGTGTAAAATGTCTACATTCTACATTATTTTTTTTAATTTTTGTTCTTTGGGGGCAATAAAGGTTTTTTTTTAATTATAATTCTAGCATGAGGGGCATGAGGTGTTTGGGCACCTATTATTACATTTTTTTAATGTGGAGGTGTGCTACAAGGAAGGGGAAACTCCACAGTGAGTGCCTGAAATATCTGCCATTGAAGTGCTAATTTTGTCTGGCTGAAAGGTACGTATCAGTTTGTTTGTGTGTAGTATCTATGACATTGTGTCAAAGTGTGCATTTGGGTGTCTTTGAGATGGTCTGGGTGACTGAAGCTGATGTGTGATGTGGTGCTTCAGCATAGCTTTTCAATAAGATAGGTTTACGTGCCCCCTCACAGTGTCAGCTGAGCCCCAACCACTCCACTGGGCAGCTGAGCTCCACAATCTCCAACAGCGGTACTCTATCTGCACTAGTTAGCACCCAGAGGCCTGATTTGCACCCTACACTGCCAATCATAACTAGCAGCAAGATAGCAGAGTCTAAACTAACTTAGAGGCCCTTATAGAGGGCCTCAATGGTTCTTTCAGTTGGGCTACATGGACCCTGTATCCCACAAAAAAATAAGGATATATATATATATAAGAAGAGAAAAAAGACAGACAATGACAGAGAAAATGAGAAGGAGCCTGCTGCCTCATGCCTACATGGAAACACTCCTCTGTGCTCATGGTTATATATTGGCAACGGCAGGGCAAGAACAAATGATAGATGGTGTTTTCAGCCAATGAGGAGCCCTTGAAAGAGCAGAGTTACAAGGACATTTGCTATAAGTCAGTTCTTGAAGTTTATGCCATCCTAGATCTGCCCAAATCCCTGGTAAGTGCTATTATTGTGAAGTGGAAGCATCTAGAAGTAACAACAGCTCAGCCACAAATCAGTAGTCTAAACACACTCATACAGCAGGGACGCTAAGTGCTAAAGCACATAGCATGTAAGAATTGCCTGTACTCTGTAGCATCACTACAGAGTTTTAAACTGTATCTGGAAGTAACATCAGCACAAGCTCTGTGGGTCTGGAGCTTCATGAAATGGGTTTCCATGGGCGAACAGCTGCACACAAGCCGAAGATCACTATGCGCAAGGTCAGCTGGACTGGTATAAGGCACTGGACTGTAGAGCAATGGAAATAGAGTAAAAAATCATGCTTCACTATTTTGAAGTCGGATGGAACGAATCTGGATTTGGCAGATGACAAGAGAACGCTACCTTCTGGTATGCATAGTGCCTACTACAATGTTTGGTGTTGGACGGTTAATGGTTTGAGCCTGTTTTTCAGGGTTTGGGCTAGGCCCCTTTGTTCCGGTAAAGAGTAATGGTAATGCCACAGCATGCAAAGACATTTTAGACAAATGAATGCTTTTTGGGGAAGACCCTTTCCTCATCCAGTATGACTGTGCCCCTGTTCACAAAGGTTTATAAAGACATAGGTTGACGAGGTATGTGTGGAAGAACTAGAGTGGCCTACGAAAAGCCCTGACCTTAATCCCATTTAACACCTTTTGATCCACCAGAACCTCAAGTGCCTTCCTCAATCTGGTAGTTGGTGGAATAGTCAGTCTAGCCAAAAGGTCAGGATAGGAGAAATTGCATAAATTAATGCCAAAGCCGAGGTCAGGATGCCAGAAGTCAGGAGCCATAGGAAAGAAGCAGGGTCACAAGGGGAATTAGAAAACCAATAATGCACTGGTACTGGACACAGGCAGAACCATCGAAGGGCAAAGGCGCTGTGTTTGCTGGTTATCTAAAGGCCTCAAATTATTCTCTGATCCTCCACAGGTGTAGAATCCTTAGAGTTCAGCAATAGCCTCTTGATCAGAGCACTGCAGAATGAAAGTATCTTGTGGTGAGTCAGCATTGTGCAGGCCTTACACCTGGAGGGTCTGGAGTACCATTGTGATCAGGAACTGTGATAGTGGGTCGTGAAGGGGTTCAGCAATTCATAGATACCTAGTATAGGACAAACTGTGAATCACATAACATGAAATAGTACTAAAACCAAAATGTAATTTTTCCTCCGTTGTGTCACCATAAATGCCAAAGAGTAAAAGTAATGGAAATTAAATATTTTTTCAAATTGTTACTACTACCATTGTAGGTACTTTAATGTATAAGAGAGCTGAGTGTTCATGTGATATACCGTATTGGCTCGAATATAGGCCGCACTTCCCCCCCCCACTTTAAGTCTTTAAAGTGGGGGTGCGGCCTATATTCGGGGTCTAACGCCCGGGACATGCAGTTCCGGGTGCCGGGTGGGCAGCGGGGTTAGGATACAGATCCCCCGCAACGGTGCAGGGGACCTGCATCCTACTCTCTGATACACTCAGCCTCCCCTGCCAGCACTTCCCACGGGGGGAGTGCCGGCACGGGAGATTGTCTAAGTGTATCGTTCACCGGCAGCGGCGATGCGAGCAGAAACAGCCTCCGCTGCCGGCACGTCTGCACGATGTGCTTTAACAATCTTCCTTGCCGGTACTTCCCACGGGGGAGTCCCGGCAAGGGAGATTGTTAAAGCACATCGTGCAGACGTGCCGGCAGCAGAGGTTGTTAACGCTTGCATCGCCGCAGCCGGTGAACGTCTACGCGATGTACGCTAACAATCTTCCTTGCCGGCACTTCCCACGGCGGAAGTGCCAGCACCGGAAGTTGAGTACGCGTACTGCGTAGCTGTCCCCCGCCGGCCCTGCAAGACCCCGGGGAGTCTGCACCGGTAAGTCTAGGGGGGGGGGGACCTCTTCGGGGCAGAGTGGCAGCATATCTTGGGGGGGCACATCTCAGGGGGGGATAGAGTGGCAACATATCTCGGGGGGGGGCAGAGTGGCAGCATATCTCGCGGGGGCAGAGTGGCAGCATATGTAAGTGTTTTTTTTTTACTAAGAAATTTTTTTCTTTAAAAAAGCACCTAACTTTTAGGGTGCGGCCTATATTCGGGTGCGGCCTATATCCGAGCCAATACGGTACTTACTGCCAGTCAGCTCCAGCACTGGCTCAGCAAGACCCTTCAGGTGCATGCACAAAAAGTTCTCCCATTGATATCTTGCAACTGGAAATTGTTGGACCATGGAAGTTAGAAGCTTCAGCTTTGCTCCAAGGTAGGTATCCAATGACACTCCCTGTGCACATGCATGGAAATTGATCCCATTGATTTTATTAGGAACGCTTTCCTGTCAATGATTGGCTGTTTCAGTTTAATAAGCTCTGGACTAAATATTTAGTATTATTTTCATTTCTTCATAGGCTAAGTTAACATTGTGTATTCTAAACATTAAAACATAAGCATTTCCAATTATGGAATCTTGATAATTTACCAATGTAATTTTAATATGGCAGAGGGAAAATGAAGTCTTTGAGGAAGCCATAGGTGCCTGCTGACATGTTGTCTAGGACTATTCCTCACTAGCTTAACCCTTAAATATTCTCTGGAGTATGTACTTGGTGAATGCAGGGAACTATACTGTAGTGGTGAGACAAGATGTATTTTTATACAGGTGCCAGTGATTATTAGGTATTCCATTGCAGGATATTGATTCACTATAGGCTCCATTCATAATTTTAACTTGTATTTTTCTAGTGTTTGGATTTTTGCTTAACGTTACTATGTTTGAGACTTTTATTATGAAAAACATTAATTTTAAGTATACAAACAAAGCAAAATATGCCAAAGGGGGAAATAAAAAAAAAAGAGAAACATATTAGTTTTGGAGGCGGAACCAGAAAAAGGGAAGGAGGGTCAGTCAGCACGTTTACACACTGACAGGAGGGGGTAGGGGAGGGACTGTACGCTAACAGCCCGAATACACAGGTGTAGTGAGGACTGAGTCTGCATGTACGCTTCAGTGGCCCTCACTTCCAGTAGAGGACACAGAGCGACCGGAAATAATAATAAAAGGAGTGATATGACAGCAGTGCCCCAGCTAACATGGAGTCTGCAGGAGTGAGCAAAACCAGGAAAATGTGACAGTGAGGGAAGGGGAGGGGTGTACGGCAGACAGAGAGAGACAGGAAGGAAGGGGAGGGCAGAGGAGCCAGTGGCAGAAGCTGCTGTCACTTCCAGTGCAGCACAGGCAGAGGTACAGAGATCTAGTGAGCCGGGCTGGCACATCAGTACGCCAACCTGGGCAGGGGGCACTTGTGTGACACTCCCTCCCGCTGAGCAGAGAAGCGCTGCCCAGGGCTGCCAAGCAATCGCAGTAGAGGATTTATCCATTAAAGCCACCAATTGGATCTATTTCTTGGCTCTATTTTTTTTTAAAGCCACCCATTGTGCAATAGCCTTTTTTCTTCTAGTTTTGCTGGTTGGATGAGCTTTTTTTCCTCTCCTGGACAACGCCATAAGACATCAAGTATCCCCCCCTCTCCTCCCTTACCCCTTTTCCTCCTCCTCCCCTGCCACCCTCCTTTCTCAAGCTGCCCCCTCCTCTCAGCACACACATCACCTGCAGCCCCCCCACCGCTACATTAGCGTCCTCCTCCCCCAGCCCCAGGGGCCAGGACCATCCTGTGTGGGGTGCCAGTCAGCCCGAGGGGGGGTAACAGATAATAGACAGAGAGGAAAAGGGAGGAGGAGAAGGAAAGGTGGGGGGTGAGAGGAAAGCGAGGGATCGGGAGGAGGAGAAGGTGGTGGCGGTGGTACATGAAGAGGCAGAGAAGGGAAGCGGTGACCATGAAGACCATCAGGAAAGTGCTGGATAACTTGGCAGCAGCTTCCTCCTCTTCTTCATCGTCTTCAACATCCCAGCCTGGCAATAGGGAGTTGGACATCCCGGAAACCCTCCAGTCCGAGCACTTCCAGCTCTGCAAGGTGAATTGGGATGAGTACTATTTATTATCAGCCTTGTCATCATCTCCTGCAATAATCCCTCCCCCATGTATACTTGTATTTACTTGTATCTCTGCATGCAAGGAAATGAGCGCTTCCTTGGTGTACATATATCTGTCTGTCTGTCTATCTATCTATCCTGTCTGTCTGTCTGTTATGTCTTTCTAGAACCAGCTGTACTAGAGGGATTCTAAAACTGAATGCTGCTTGCACACTACACTCCTCCACCTATCTCCATTACTCTGTGTCACTACAGTGTAGCACAGGCCATTAAAAAAAAATGCATGTTTGGAAACAATGCATGTATACTTTCACCAATCAGGATGTGATGGACATTTATTTACAAAACATAAGCAAAAAAAAAGATGTAAGAGCGTATAACCGCCTAGTGATTCATTGACTGTAAAAGTCCATTGTAGTGTATAATGTAAAGCCACACTCAGAATACATGTGATACTCCTGCACAGGAGCTGTAAGTTGAAATGTATTTAAATAATGGTTTTCCCCCATGTTGACAGTGAGAGTGGCTTTAAAAAAAAAAAAAAAAATGTGCTCTTTCGGATCATCTTGTCCTCGTGTACCTTGAAGGGCATCTGAGAAAGCTCTGCACCATTTATAATTTTTTTTTGGGTTGTGTTTGCCGAGAACAGCCCCCTCTCAAGCTTGTCAATTCCTCCCCCATTCACTCCTCCTCTTGTCAATTTCCCAATTCTGATTGCAATATCGTCGTCTTTCATCATCCTCCTTTCTCGTGAAAATATTTACATACAATATATATATATATATTTATATAATGTATATAGTGCCTCTGGATCTTTTTGCATCTAAGCATGCTCTATATAATGTTTTTCAATGTATATAATGTATGGTTGGACACATTATATTCAAGATAGCCAATGATGCATTGAGTCTTGTCTTACGTGCTGTGTTCTGCTGGTGGACACAAGCATTTGTGGCCTACCTGTGGCCTTCCTATGTTTGGAACCATGTAGATAGACTTGTTGGCTTGTATCTGGAGATTGCTTTATACCAGCGCAAAGTGATGCTGTAGGAAGGCTCATATGTCCACGTTTAGCCTTTGGGTTCTTGGCAGACCTTTTGAGATTATTCCATGAGTACAAGAATAGATTGCAAGCTCTTTAGAGCAAACTGCCCCAAGCGGCGTGCATTATATAGTTTATATATCTATATAACTGATGTTTTTCTTACATTTCCATTTATGTGTGACAGTCAAAAAAGAAGGCAGCTGTGGACCCCAGGGTGGATAGGCCATGTAACTGCCCAATGAATGGAGAAAAACACTGTTTTTATTTTTATTAAAACTGTGGAAAGCGTTGGATAGCTTGTAACTATAATTCTCTGTCGGGAATTGGTTCATGGTGACCATGAAAAACCTGACTGTAATAAAAATAATAACAATAACAACAATAATAATAATTAGTATTATTACTTATGAGCAACAGTTCTGTTACCGAAGTCCAATGGAGTCAAGGATAAAGCCTAGTGCTTAATGGCATGTGTATATGTATATATATATATATATATATATATATATATCTTGGGTTTCAGCTCTGAGGGATTAATTTTTTATCATGGACCGAATGCTCACATTGTAATGTTTAGTGATTTTAGTTAAGAATAAAGTAGACAAAAGTAACTTTTGATTTCAAAACCAGTGTGTGACCTGGGGATGCAATTAATATTACTTATATTATTTCAGAGTCCCTAGTATAATTAAGCTGTATCTACCCGCTCCAGAAAAAGTATCTGATTTGGCAGGCAACATATATTTACTTTAATGTAGAAGACCGATAGATACGATGCCTTGATGTTTATTTTTAACCATTTTTAGAAGACCAGGCTATTAAAGCTAAAAGGTGCTGCTCGTTTTTATAAAGTTAGTTTTTTAATATATACACTTTTCAAATAAATAAGGAAATGTCAAAAACCAGTGATTAAGACCATAATAGCTTTAGTAGATGTCAAACAACTCCAACCACAAACATGTAGGTTCTAAACACGATATACCCCATACACTCTAACCCTTAAAACAGGGCTTGACATATTCATTCCATGAGAGAGAGACAAAATCCGTGTGCCAGGAGCCGCCCCGCCACCGCTGTGGACCCTACTGAACTGGCATGTCCAAGGCTGATGACCCACTATCTCATCTGTGGGCAGTTGTGTGATTTTGAACTTCTTCCCCCGTTTTGGTGAACTTCCGTAACATTTTCCCCTTTTCCTTGTAGGTACCTACAATAGGTTCAGAAATAATTTTGGGGTATATAGGCGTTTTATATGTTTGGCATTGTCGCTAGAAAATCATGTTCTGTGCTTAGAAAAACTATAATTATCGCGGAAAGTTGCCATTTGTTGTTACCACGGCAACTAATGTTTTGCAAGCTCTTACTGTAAATCTATGGCTACCATTTGCCGTTCTGTTGTAGTGGGTCATTAAAAAATTAGTTCTAATTACCATGGTACTCCTTTTTGTTTGTATAAATGTTTTCAATTGTACAATGTTTGTACACACACAGATCTCAAAATGCCTGAACGTTGATGTATCAGGGTGCATGGACATTTTTTGAAGAAAAAAAAACATTTTCAGATGAAACCAACTCGTGGCCAACAAATTAGCTTTACTATGGCTTTAGATATTTCTGGTTTGACATAGTCATTTGGTTTCTTGTAGTGAACCCATTGTTAGCAAGGTTCATGCAAAGGTCATATGTTTACTCATATTCCCTGTCGGATTGATAAATTTGTTTTGTTTTTATTATTATTTATCGTTTTATATAGCACAATCATATTCCTTAGCGCTGTACAACGGGTAGACATGATATAGCAATTATAACATAACAAAATTGACAACAGAAACAACCATTGTGTAATATGCCCCTTTTAAATATGAATGATTGGAAACAAAAATTAGTTTGGTAAATTTGGTGAAAAGGGTGATTTTAAGTTACATTTTTGTTTTTATGAATGAGGCCTGTGTTTGATCATGATTTTAAATCTAATTATCTTCTAAAAACACAAAGAAGCTTGTCCTCATTGTTCTTACATTTGCTTTGAGAAATAATCTTCAGAACTGTTCAGAAAAATACATACTCATTTCAACTTCTTCAATGTTCTATTTTATTTTTTTAAAGTGTTTTTGAAGGTACTACTTTTATGCATATTACACATATGTGATTCTGAATTACAAATGTTATCAAAACAGCAAAAGTAAATGCACATGTATTTATTGCGTGGGAAGGGGAAGCAGCTTGTACTCTGAGTTGCGCTTGGTGATGGTGGTAGTAGTAGTGGTAGCCAGTAATTAGCCTTTCAGCTATTATGGAATTATACCTCCCATGATGTTCAGATCAAAAAGCACACTGCCTTTCTTTTAAGGACCCCTTTTTAGCATCATTGGGTTTGTAGTTCCAAAACAACTGCATGTTGGCTAACCATGTACTAAAGACCACAGTTGGGCCAACAGTATGTGTGTTTCGCTCAGCAGCACTTGGATAGGTACCAGTCACCAGCATTTGCGCTTGATATAATAAGCAACGTGATAATAAATCATCAATAGTCATAATTGCCCTGATTCATCAGGACAGAGTGTAGCTGTGTTGCGGAGGGTGGCAATACTTAGTTGATGGTATGGTGTGAATGGCCATCAGGACAGAAGTTCTGCTGAGTAGACCACAAGGACCCTTTTGGCAAATGCAACAACTGTGTTGAATGACTCTGCTGTAACGTTTATGGGTAGACGAAGCCAGACTTCTCATGCTAGTTTTGGAATTGAAGGTCCAGTAGCTGTAAAAGATGAATGCTGGACCCTTTAATTATTTGATTGAAAAAAATATATATAAAGGCTGCTAATAAAACGTAGACTGTGTCCCCAAATCTCTTTTGTTTTTTAAATGCTTTTTGTTTTGAGCATCAGTGAAGGCTATTGTTTGATTTATAGTCCCTATCTCACTGCAAACTGAGCAGTGCTTCATTGAGGAACACTGCTTTGTTGCGTACGCCAAGGCTGCCTCCAGATGATACCAGCTGTCTGTGCATGTGCACAAGCTCCCAGCGTTCATACAGCAGCTTCTTGTTCGTGACTGGCACACCAACCTGTTAGGTAGGCCATGAAGCTGGTGCATAGGAAGCTGAGGATCTTGTGTATAAAAGATGTCTCTTATAGGAACACCATGCTTTAGTATAGGGTTGGCGATCAGTGCTATGCTAACTGAAATATAAATTTAAAATTGTAATATAGCGGTTTGTTTAATGTACCCATTATAGTAGGCCAGGGTTAGGCAAATTCCAGGCACCCAGGGTTTACGTACTTGGCACACTAAACTGTTCTATATGAGTGGCCATCAGACGGCTTTGTGCTTTGGTGGGCTCCCTGGAGGAAGCCACTCTGCAGGTTCAGATGACATCATCTTGTTGTACTAGTGCAGTAGCTCACTCATATTGTCGCTGGCTAGTACATAGACTGCTGTTTAGGACCTGGGGTGTTCAATTAAAGCAATATGAAGGGACGTACCCAAGAGCTCCTCCTGCCTGAAGTAATACATAGTGAAATCAGTGAGATTTCTTAAACAATGCATTATGCACGGTCAATTCAGCCCTTCTCGCAGGACATGTACATAACAACATATAACACACCTCTATTGCAAACTCATTTGTAAACACAATATAACGTACATGTATGTGCAATAACTGTATATAATATACGGTGCACTGAACCATTATTTGTTGTTATTGCATTTGTTAGTAGTGGACACTGGCTTCTGTTTCAAATAATGAATGAATGACTGCAGGTTTGAATTCAGTGCACCAAATATTTATGAGCAGAAGGCAGAGGAGCAGTTTGAAACTGCAGCCAAGGGAAAAAGTGATACTTCCCATATAGATTTTAACCATAATCTCGGCTTTTTGGGGAATTGTGTCATTTGCTGTTGAACGGATTGGGTTTAGATAAAGAATCAGATCCAGTTTCCAAATTGCAGCTTGTTAGCTTTTGTAGGTTAAATAAATTGGATAGAAGTCATTGCAGAGAGGCCAAGGGAACATTGACGTGGAAGAGATGTTGCATTAGATCCCAGATTACTTGAATGGGCTTAAATCGGTCAATCTGTTTGGTTGTTAGATTGGATTATTTTAAATTCTGGAAGGCTTTAGAAGTTATATAGGCATTTTGTGCAATAACTAATATTGTAGTACAAGTTAATTAACCCCGACTGTTCTAGATTATTTGGCTATATTATGTTGTTACTATTGCTATTATTAGACAAATAGGTAAATATATTGGGCTTATATGAAGAAGGAAATGCAGAAGTTGGGATCACATAACTAGGATCATATATTAAGGATCTTATGCAAAATGAAGAGAGCGTTGAAGTGTATTTGATAACATGCAAAAGAAAGCCTTTGTGTACCTGGTGTTGGTATGGAACGGGTTAACATTTTCTGAGAGTGTGCCACAGCCGTCAAAAAGATCATCCATACAAACCCCATGCGACAGCCTCATCATGCACATTGTATGTCTTGGTGTGTGCATGATCCCTTACTGATATTTAACTGCCATTATATGTACTGATGTTTGTGATAAACCATGTCACTAATACTTTGTTTTTCTTGTCCTTGACCTCTGCTGTGTGGCTAGACTGTCCGTCATGGATTCCCCTTCGAACCTTCAGCCTTGGCATTTGACCCAGTGCAGAAGATCCTTGCAATTGGAACTCAGAGCGGGGCTCTACGGCTGTATCCTTTTGTTTTATTATTCTAAACCCACAGAATCCTTCGTATTCAAGTTCATCACTCTGGAGGCTTCATTGAGTCAACCAAGACAGGTATTTGTAGTTGGGCAAGGAGAAAGTGAAAACAACAATGATTTTACTGTTTTGTTCTTTTATGAAAGTGAATATTTTTATTATTGTTATCTCTTTTTGAATATTTTTATTATTGTTATCTCTTTGGGTTTTCTGTACGTGTTGATGTAGTGCTGCAGACTTTTCACCTCTTTCAGCTGGTAATGGATATGTATGGATATCCACAATAACTATGTTTCCCTTAAATCGGGGCTCAACATATTTTCTGTAGACGTTGGGAGCCAGTCAGACAAATATGGAAGCTGACTCAATATTTTAGAAGCTAGGAGGTACAGCCAGAGGATCAATATAAAATAGCACAACCATTGGATCTTAAAATCTAGAAGCCATGGCTATCTGGCTCCTTGGATTTGTTGAGCCATGTCTGAAATGACCAAATGGTCACAGCCAGTTAAAGTCTGAAATTATGTTGGGAGATTTTGCAAGAGTGTTGTGACCTCAGCTCACTGGCTTGGCTCTACTTTTTGAAGGCCCAACCCCAATGAGTTTCTGCTTGGCTGGCCCTGTATAAGTTATAGTTAAATCGGTAATATTTCTGCAGTCGCCTCACCCATTTAATTATTGCATTATGCAGGGCCAACTAAGCCCTTCTAAATATCCGTTACGAATATGGAAGTGAGGGGGTGGAAACAACAACCCTCCTGCAGACTATCCAACTGTGCCAACTTTCCCAACTTTCCTTTGGTGAACAGATCCCATAGTGTATATGTGCCTGAGAATGTGTTGGTGTAAAGTAGCAAATTAACCATAGGATCTGTCCATATTACCAGATGGCTTAAAGGAGAGAAGAAACAGCAAATACAAAATATACAGATCTACAAGTAAGTGAAGCTTTACCTGGAAATACTTCATTGGGTCAGACGTCACAAAGGAACATGAGTTTTATTGAGGATATCGCTTCTACATTTCCATGAAAGCCTGTTGTAGATTAACCAAAGGTTGGTGTGAAGTGATAAATTCATCTTT